>LN483354.1:1828981-2073074 GCA_900002565.1 Culicoides sonorensis | reverse complement strand
CTTGAAAACTTTTAAAAAAAAAAAAAAAAATATCTTAATTAATGTCAAAGGCAATGACAAGGCAACAAAAATAAAGAAAAAAAAATCCTAATTAAACAAAAAAAAATTTTAATTGTAATTTTATTTAATTTCACGTTGATTATTATTAAACTGGTGATTAATTTTGACTTCTAATTAGCGAAAAATTTCTTTTAATATGATAATTATTCAAATATATATGGTAAAGTTAATTGCTTATCAAAAAGCCCTTTAATTGGACTAAAACATTCTTAAATATAAATAATAATAATTATAAAGATGATAATAATAATTGTCAAAGTTGAACAAAAATTCCAATATTTACACAAAAAATGGTGATTAGATGCCCATATGGAGCTAATTTAATACTTTGTTAGTTATTTTTCATGTTAAATTTCCGTTAAATTTCATAATAAAGTCAATTTTCATTGAATTTTGTACTTATTTATTCTTATTTTTGGGATATGGAGGTGTTGCGTAGTATTTGCGTTCCTTTTTTGCCGATCTGAGCGATGGTGTGCCTGAAATTAATTGAATAATTTTCAGTACCTTGGATACATTTCCCTAATTTGACTCGATTTACCTATGTAATATTTTGGATTTTGTCCAATTCCGCCACTGCTGCCACTGCTTGGATCGGCTCCTTGTGTGTCGCGTTCTGGCTCTGAAGTTGACGTGCCTGAATATCCAACCAAATTGACGTTTGTAAATTGATTCCAAAAACTACCTGGGATGTTGAGCAAGTTTGTCATGATTGATACTTGAATCATAGTTTCGCCGTACATTTGGGTCGGGTCCAAATCCTGGGATGAATGGTCAATTAATGTGGGTGCAAAGACTTTTGCCAGGTTATCCAATGGCATCTTGATTTGGGGATTTTCGGCGATTCTATTAAATGTTTTAAGAAGAAAGGGGTTTAAATTAAATTAATTTCAATAAAATTTATGCCTCACCTCTGTAAATGTTGGACCATGAAAGCAAGTGTGTCACGATTAGCTTCAGGTAATTTCTCGACACCAGCCTTCAAATTCCGAATCACTTGATCAGGGTAAGCGGCTTGAACGGCATTTGAAAACTCATGCCACATATTTGACGGGATGAGTTTATCTTGCAAGGAACGTAGAAAATCTTTGACACAACCACAAATCACGTGAATATCGATGTTGCTGAGACATGGAATGGCTTTGCTGCGCAAATATTTTTCCTGGAAAATTTAAATTAAAATAAATTATTATTAAAAAAAATCATATTGAAATGAAATTTCATGTAAATTCTTTCAATTTAATCAAAACAATGAATTGTAACGGATTTTTTTTTTATTTTTTGATAAGAAGTCACATGTTGGCATTGAATTTTATCAGAAAACTTGATCAACATCGGAATTTATACTAAAAATGACAATTAAATCAACATTTTATGTAATTTTAATACTTTTAATTCAATTTTCACACCAATTTTTCCTCCACTCACATCATAAACTTCAAAAATATCATCGCAACACAATCACAAGTAAAAAAAATCCCTGTAAAAGTCATAAACACATGTCAACTCGATTCATTTCAGGACAAAATCCAATTGAACTTCAATCATATGCACATCAAATTGATATAAGAGGAGCTTTTAGTGAGCCTCTGACAATTTCTGGTCAAGAAATTCAACGCAAATCACCTCAAACCAGTTTAATAGCGATATGTGTCATTAAAATTGATGATTTTTATGATGGTGCATTGCTTGAAAAGGCATTTTGTACGGTGGATAATGAATTGCTTGTATTTTTGGATCCAGGAAATCAATTTTATTGCATTGGATACTTGGAATCTGAGAAGAGGTCAAAGAAAAATGGGATTCTTGCACTGAAATTTGATCGAAGTTACCAGGTTCAATACGTAAGAAATGGAATTTCGTTAATTTTATGTGAAATTTATTTAAATTTACTTTTTTTTAAGTCACCAGGGAGAATCAAAACGGAAAAGTCCTCAAATTTGGGGATGAAGTTTTACATGGACCAGAGGAGTTTGAACACGATTCTAATTAAAGGAGGGTATGAGGGCTTGCCATTGATAACTGAAATTGAATTTGAAGGCAAGAAAATTTGTAAAGCAGGGAAGACGAAGATTGTGAGATTTAATTTTTTTTTTTTAAATGAAATGAGTTTAATTTTTGTTCCTTTGCATCCCAGAAAATTCAAAAACAAGCTTCATTTGACTCATCCGAAGAAGAAAATATTCCATTAAAACAAATGCCGAGACAAGAATTTGATTCACAGTCAAATAATCGTCCCATTGTCATGCCATCAACACCTCACATAGACCAAAAACCTGAATTTTCATGTGGAATTCGTCCCGTTTTCCATTCCAAGTTAATTTCCAATGCACAAACCGCCAAATCTGGTGACTGGCCATTCCATGCAACAATTTTTCACACTTCAATCCGCACGTTTCAGTACAAATGTGGTGGCACGATCATCAGCACCTCCCTCATTTTAACCGCCGCTCATTGTGTCTCCGAAAATGGTAATCAAATCATATCCGAACGTGTCAAAGTCCATCTCGGTCGTGGAAATTTAGGCAATTTCGATGTCAATTCAAAGGAATATGACGTTTACGAGATTTTGTGTCACGAGGAATTTAGTGGAGATACAGCGAGGCATGACATTGCTCTGTTAAAACTCGGGACTTCAATTCAATTTACGCGATTTATCCAACCCGTGTGTTTACCATCAACGGATTTTGAAATAATCGGCGGTGATGGAATCGTGATTGGATTTGGCCGGACAGAAAATGGTCAAATTTCGAGTGTATTGAAACAGGCTCACATGAAAGTCCCATCAACCATGGATTGCCTTGAAAGCAATCGTGATTTTTATGGAGCATTTTTGTATGAAGGCAATTTTTGTGCTGGACATTTGGAATATAAATCGGTTGCATGTACTGGCGATAGTGGAGGCGGATTGTACTTCAATGTGAATGGTGTTTGGATTGTGCGAGGGATTGTTTCAATTGCAATTCGAGAAGATGACGAGGACGATGGATGTTCACCAAATAATTATGTGCTTTATACAGATATTTACAAACATATGACATGGATTAATGGGAAAATGTAGAATAAAGTGATTTTTTTTTTACCTTTAATGCTCTGACATCACGTTCTGACCCGGAAATTCGATAAATTCCGACTTCATTTAGACCACGACGTTCGATCTCGTCGACACAATGAATCAAAAGTGCGGGAATCATTGGTTTGAATTGGGTCACAAAGTCACTTATGGATCCAAGTCCTTTTTGCATTTGAGGCGTACTTGCAGATTGGGGAATGCATGCCATGCTTAACTTATTGGCACAATCTGGATGTACCCAAACACGGCAATTTTTGCATTTTTGTCCAATACAACCGAAACGAATTCGTTTTTCACAATAAGTACATAATTCTGACTTGAACACAGTTTTATTTGAGTATTCGTGACGTCCCTTGTTCCGATTAATTGTAGGCGACTGATAATTATTGTTTGTATTTGTGTTGATTTCTGAGAGTGGTGGCGCTGAAGGAGTTTTCATGGCAGATCCTTTGAATGGTGACTTTCTCGGTGTTTTATAAGTCGGAATATTCTCATTTGACTCGAATTCTTCTTGTGGAATTGCTTCAACTACAGATTCAGCTAAAATCGGACCATCGCCTTGTGGTACAGTGACTTTTGCATGTGCAATTATCTTTTCAGCTCCCTGAATTTCAATCATTTTATGTGTGCTACTGCGACGCGCTTCACGACTCTTCCGTTTATTGATCAAATGTTGAGTTGCAACATTGTTGTAAGAAGGTCGATGTTTCTTCCATGATTTATTGTGCATGCGAGGCATTGCATCTAAGAAGTCATCCTCCGATTGGGTCAATGACAGATCTGACAAAAATGAGCCAGTCGAATTAATTTCATTGCCCAATTGCTCTTCAAGACGAATAAGATGTGACGATTTTCGCTTTTTCTGGAAGTTATTGAACATTTCAAACTTATTTTTTGTCTCATCCTTAATTTCACGGTCGTTTTTAAGAAGATCAAAAACAGCTGTCATGCGACGTTCCAATTGTTCACGCTCATGTTCGGCCTCCCGTCGTGCTTTACTCTCAATGTCAAGTAATTTACGTGCATGATGTAATTTCGATTCCAAATCAGACATTGTTTTAGATGCATCACTCAACTCTTCCTTCAATCTTTTCTCATTTTCAACTAATTGCAACCACTGTTTCCGACATTCATCTTGTAATTGAAGAAATTTCAAAAATTCTACGAAAAAAACCCACATTTAATCACAATTTAATTTTAAGGTACTCAAAGAATTACCTTCTTCAGCGATTCCCTCACTCAAAACAGCATGATTTCTACGCAGGTCATCGAATGCCGCGATTGTACTTAACGAGGACATTTTCCGCTCGTCCCTTTTACTTCTTCAGATATTTCAATAATTTTTTATCTACAAATATTTAATTGAAAAAAAAAATTAATTGCTAACGAACTTTTATTCCATTCAATGAAAAGAGACGCGCCAATGATTCATGATTTAATTTTTCAATGATTTTCTATGAATATTTTTACCTTAATCGACTTACTTTCAATATTGATCTAATGACTGTTAACAATTCTACTGGAAATTCATTTAATTTTAATTATTTTTAAGATTATTTAACATTTACAATACAAAATTTGTAAAATAAACACAAGACAAGTTATTTTTTTGTTCAACGATTTATTGAATGACAGATTTTTCGGTTATAAAAATGAAGGGTTGCCACTTTGTCATTTTTGTGAGTGTGAAGTGAGATTTTATGATAGAGACTTTTTTGATGAAATATGACATTGATTTGCAAAAAGTTTAATAAATGGAACCTTGAAAAAATTTTAGATATGGAATGTTATTCTCTGGATCAGTTGGGATGAAAACTGGATAAATGGACTCTGGACTTTCAATAAAGTAATTGCAACTTGTCATGTTTAACCGTTCAATTCACAGCTTAATATAATTGAACAGTATAATTTTAAAATACACTAGAATCTCTCGTATATCAAATGCTCGGGGCGAAGGGTTCGTGATATATTAGAAAAATTGAAATACGAGAAACAAAGTATTATTTTTTTAAATTATCACTCAAAAATATTTATTTCAATTTTAATAAATGTAGAATTCAAAACATCAAATTCGTTCCTTTAAGACCTAAGTGGTATACATTCATAACATTTACCAAAGAGGTTTTTATTCTCTTTAAATCTATTTAGCGAAAAGTCAAAGGGATCTGTTTTTTTCATTTACATCTAATAATTTGAGAAACAGAAATTAAATTTAGGGGTTAAACATCAAATTTGTATACCACTACCTAAGTGGTAACACCTAGTTAAGACTTAAGAGCTAGTTTTTCTTGTTTAAACCTTTTATGACTAGAGCCTATTTTTGTGAGAAAATTATTGATAATTAAACGCAAATTGATTTTAAACGCTAAAAAAAAAGTGAGTTTCTCAAATATTCCAGTAATACTTATCCCGCTTTTTATAATTGACAACTTCTCATATATCAAATTTCTTGATTTATTAGAAGTTGTCAAAATTTTACAAAATTTGATATACGAGAATTTGATTTATGAGAAGTGGCTATATGAGAGATTCAAGTGTACTGTAAAGTAGATAAATCTAATATACGATGACCTTTCGTATATTGACGAAAAATAGAAGTTCAAAAATTTATTATAAATTTGAGTAAAATTTATACATTGACAAACCTATTTTTGCTTTGAAATAAGTACTTATGTGAAAAACATTTAAAATGCTAATATTTAGAAATGAATTTAGTAATTGGAAATGAAAATATATGAATTTTTCTTTATTTTTTATTCAAAAACGTACATAATTTAATAGACAATTTCAGCGTATATTAACTTCAAAATGACAGTCTATTAAATTATCTACTACAATTTTTTCCGTTAAATCGTATATTAGAATTATCTACGTTACAGTAATATATTTTTTTTGGAACCAAAAACCTGATTTTTCCTTGTTTTTCAAAATAAATGCAAAGAAGGGACTATGGGAACGAAAATCTAAAACTTTATTTTTATAATAATGCTAAAACTTAATCCTGGCAATTTTTTTTTCTATTTTCAAATTATAAAAACTTACAAATAACTCATAACCATGTTGTATCAAGTGTGTCTTTGTCAATTCAATATCAGGTGTTTGCAAAGTTCTATGAGGCGAACAATTTTTAATACCCAATAGTTTTAGATTTTGAAGATCTGGAATAAGAGCACTAACTAAGGAATATAAAGACTCAATTGTCTTAACATTATCAAGTGTAAGATGCTCTAAATTTGGAAAAACATGCACAACATTATCAAAACTATTGTTTGGTAGTTTCACACCTCCTGCATAAGCAAGACTGAGCTTTTTCATATTATTATTCTTTCCATTCAATATCGGTGGCATAGCTTCCAAATTTTCATTTTTTACTTTTATATTAAAATCAGTTAGTTCAGTCCATGTTTGTAACATACGTTGTACGACAGTTATATCTTTCACCTTAATTAAGCCTGTAATATTTTGCAATCCAGGAAAACTTTTGATCATTGTTTCTATACAATCAAAACATTCAATCCTAGATCCTAAATCCAAGGACTTAATATTTACTGTTGTAAGATCATGCCCAAAATAACATTGATCATGCCTGTATGCAAAAATGTTTGGAAATGCAAAAATGTTTGGAACTGCAAAAATGTTTGGAAATGACTGACTGTTTTGAAATGACAACCTAGATAAGTTTTCAAACTGATCAAGACAAAAAACAGGAGACCGTAAATTAACCAGTTCTAAACAAGTAATTTGTGGAATTTGAATGGTTGGAGGAGCGTTCTGGCATATCACTTTAACATCCTTGATTTGAGAATTTTTCTCTAAAAATATCTTGATCAGTTCAAAAGGTGCCTCGTAATACTTAAATTCCATTGTTAAAGATTCACAAGAAAATTTAGGAACATTTATGAGTTTTTGCATTTGTTGTGATGTATCTGATCCTGGTGAAAATTTCATATTCAAATGTACAATTTGAACGAAGTCAAAGGGTTCATTGTACGTATCAATGAACATTATCGTCATTGATGAAATAATTATCCGTGTATTGATTGGAATAATTTTTCTGATCAATTCAACACTTTCTTCAAACTCATCACGTGGGATGTTATTATTTTCATCAGTTTGGATTTTATCAATTTGAATAAGTTTAAGATTTTTTAAGACTTGTCCTTTTAAAGATTTCAAGGTGCTTGAGAATTTATTAAATAGTCCATCTGCAGTTTTAAGCTCGAAAGTTATTGATTCAATTAATGGCATCTCCTCCAATAAAAATTCAAACATTTGTGGAAGCTCATAGACAATCTTAACATGCTTCACATTTGGACCAAGTTTCTTTATAAAATCTAAATAATCACCAACATTATGATAAGTCAATCCCTTGTTAAAAGTTACTCTTTCATAAGCATAAGTTGAATTCATGAAAACGGACATCGGTGGTTTATTTCGTTCGATTCTACGACATCTCATATAAATGTGACGATCCATTGAAAAACACTTTTCTTCCATTAAAATTCGAAACCATTGCGTTGAGACCTCCTTACATTTAAGCCGATCGGGACGTTTTACGTTTTTTAAAATCATCACCAGAAGCTGTCAATTAAAACAGTTTTGAATTAAGATATGTAAAGGTTTTCAACTATATTTTACTTACCTCTTCGGGAAGATCATCAATGCACTTCATTTTTTAATTTAATTTAAGTAATATTTGATTTTTTAATGGAACAGAAAATAATTTCACAATATAATGCTATTGAAGTTATGACTGTGAAACGAAGAAAGAAATGTTGATAATGTATTTTAACGTTTTAATAATAGTTTATAATATTGTGGTCACTCATGCCGTTTGTCCGTCTGTCTGTTTCATTTTATATCATAAGTTTTATAAGAAGAACTGTTATACTAAGCCTCAAAAACTAGGAATATGTGAATAGATCATCATTCTACTTCGGTGTGAAATCTGGATAAAGGTGGTGAAGACGATAAATAAAAATGCGCTCGTTTATATTTTCACGATCACGTTCTTAATTTTTTTTATTTGCTTCGTCGTTTTTGATAAGCTTGATTGATTTCCATGTAAAAAGTCTAATCTAGTAAAATTTTTTCTAGATAATTAGTCAACAGTTTGACAATTCATATTAATATTAAAAATTAATCCTTGAAGTTACTCTTTTTTTATTACCAAATCAAAGTAAACAGCCGAATCAAAGGCATGCAAATCCTGTATCAATTAAATTTTCTTTTAGTTTGTATTTATGTAAAACAAGATAAAATAACTTACAGTTAGCTCATAACCATGTTGTATCAAGTGTCTTTTTGCCAATTTAATATCAGTTGCTTGAAAAAGCTTAAAACAAACAGGAGTTTTAAGAACCAATATTTTTAGATTTTGAAGAACCGGAATAAGAGCAATAACTAAGGCATGTAAACACTCGATTGCTTCAATATGGTTAAGTGTAACATGCTCTAAATTTGGGAAAACATGCACAATATTATCAAAAACATTATTTGGTAGTTTCACACCTCCTTCATAAGCAAGAATGAACTTTTTCATATTCGTATTCTTTGGAAGTCCGTTGAATATCGATGGCATAACTTGGATTTTTCTTTTACTTTTTACTATTACATTAAAATCAGTTAGTTCAGTCCAACTTTGTAACATACGTTGTACGACAGTTATATCTTTCACCTTAATTAAGCCTGAAATATTTTGCAATCCAGCGAAACTTTTGATCATTGTTTCTATACAGTCAATACATTCAATTGAGTCTAATTTCAAGGACTTAATATTTTTGTTTTTTACTGTTGTTAGATCATGCCCAAAAATACACTGATAATGTCTGTGAAATGACAACCTAGATAAGTTTTCAAACTGATCAAGACAAAAAACAGGAGATTGTAAGTCAAACAGTTCCAAATCAGTGATTTGTGGAATTTGAATGTCTGGAGGAGCGTTCTTGCATATCACTTTAACATTATTGATTTGAGAATTTCCCTCTAAAAATATCTTGATCAGTTCAAAAGGTGCCTCGTAATACTTAAATTCCATTGTTAAAGATTCACAAGAAAATTTAGGAACATTTATGAGTTTTTGCATTTGTTGTGATGTATCTGATCCTGGTGAAAATTTCATATTCAAATGTACAATTTGAACGAAGTCAAAGGGTTCATTGTACGTATCAATGAACATTATCGTCATTGATGAAATAATTATCCGTGTATTGATTGGAATAATTTTTCTGATCAATTCAACACTTTCTTCAAACTCATCACGTGGGATGTTATTATTTTCATCAGTTTGGATTTTATCAATTTGAATAAGTTTAAGATTTTTTAAGACTTGTCCTTTTAAAGATTTCAAGGTGCTTGAGAATTTATTAAATAGTCCATCTGCAGTTTTAAGCTCGAAAGTTATTGATTCAATTAATGGCATCTCCTCCAATAAAAATTCAAACATTTGTGGAAGCTCAGAGACAATCTTAACATGCTTCACATTTGGACCAAGTTTCTTTATAAAATCTAAGTAATCACCAACATTTTGATAAGTTAATCCAAAGGAAAAAGTTACTCTTTCATAGCCATAAGATGAATTCATGAAAACGGACATCGGTGGTTTATTTCTATCGATTATACATTGTTTGAGACAAATGTGACGGTCCATTGAAAAACACTTTTCTTCCATTAAAATTCTAAACCATTGCGTAGAGACCTCCTTACATTTAAGACGATCGGGACGGTCTAAGTTTTTAAAAATCATAACCAGAAGCTGTCAAATAAACGTTTTTAAATCAAGATATGTAAAGTTTTCAACTTTATTTTACTTACCTCTTCGGGAAGATCGTCAATGGCCTTCATTTTTGAATTAAATTTAAGTAATATTTGATTTTTTTAATGGAACAGAAAATACTTTCACAATATTATGCTATTGAAGTAATGACCTTGAAACGAAGAAAGAAATGTTGATAACGCATTTTCAGAAAAAAATACGAATATTGTGGTCAATCATGCCGTTTGCCCGTCTGTCTGTGTCATTTTATATCATAAGTTTTTATCCAGAACTATTAAACTAAATTTCAAAAAAAAAATTTTAGAAAATTTTTTAAATTTCATCCTTGTACTTGGATATTAAATCTTAATAAAAGTGGTGAAGACGACAAATAAAAATGCGCTCGTTTATATTTGGCACGATCACATTCTACAGTTTTTACTTTAGACATCATTTGTCATAAGCCAATTTTTGACAACTGAAATCAAAATATTTACATGTAACATTCAAATATTTTTGGCGCCAACAAAAGGGGAACTAATTTTGATATAAAAACGAGCTAAACCTAATGAGCTAATAACGTTAGATGAAATCTGTGTTCTAGTCAGGAGCGTGGTCAAATCTTCTCTGTATCTGATCAAACAGATTAATGTTTCGATAAATTCGTGGGTAATCGATCCAAGAGATGATCGTTGAAAAAAGAATTAAATAATTGTTAATTTTATAAGAAATAATTATAAGAAAAATGAAAACCAACAATTTTATTTTTTTTTTTTTGAGTTTATATGATTTTTGATGTATTTTCTTCACAAATTTCAATTCACATCAATTTTGAGATGTTATTTCGGCTTACAAATGATCTTTTTTTTCTGAATTTAAATTGAATTGTCATTTAAACTTTCATAGGAATGCAAAAATTGTTTGTAATTATTTTCATCTAACATTTTTTCTTCTTCTTTTAATTGAGTGGAATATTAAGACGATCAGGATGATTTTCTAGTAAAATAATAATGAAAAAATTAAAAAAAAAAATATTTTGTTCTTATGACATATTGTTTTATTTAACAAATAAAAAGCCTTATGAAAAAATAATAATCTTACGAATGTTTCATTGATTTTTGAATATTTTCTTTTTTTTTGAGTAATCTCTTGTCTTTTTATCGCTCAAATAAATTTTGGAATTGTGTCTTTTATTTATTTTAGTATTCAATCAATCATCAAAAAAAAAATTAATTAGTTAAATAATGCATGTTTGAATAATAATAATAATAATGTAAAATAATTGCATATTTATTAAGTGATCGATCTTATGTCTTTTATTTTTGAAATTGCTAGATTATAATTAATTATTATGATTTTATGAATTGTTTTTTTTTTTAAATATTATAGAATACGATTTTCGTTTAATTGTTGTGTGTTGTTGGCCATGTTGTGTTTAATTTATTGTAATATAATAATAATATAAGTAGAGTTGTTGTTGTTGTTGTTTTTTTTTGTTGTTCCAAAAAGAGTGTTCCAAGTAAGTAGTAGGTATATAATGTAAATGTAATATATAATTTAGAAGCATTTTCTGTGGACAATGCTTGGGCCAGACTCGTCGTATTCTTGTTTGGAGATCCACATCTGTTGGAATGTGCTGAGGGAAGCCAAAATTGAGCCACCAATCCATACGGAATATTTACGTTCTGGAGGTGCAATAATCTTAATTTTCATGGTTGATGGTGCTAGTGCGGTAATTTCCTTTTGCATACGATCAGCAATACCTGGATACATGGTGGTACCACCTGAGAGAACAGTGTTGGCATACAAGTCCTTTCTGATATCGACATCGCACTTCATGATACTGTTATATGTAGTTTCGTGAATACCACAGGCTTCCATTCCCAAGAATGAGGGTTGGAAGAGGGCTTCTGGACAACGGAATCTCTCATTGCCAATTGTGATAACTTGACCATCGGGCAATTCATAGGATTTCTCGAGTGAGCTAGAGCTGGCAGCTGTGGCCATTTCTTGTTCAAAGTCCAATGCAACATAGCACAACTTTTCCTTGATGTCACGTACAATTTCACGTTCGGCAGTTGTGGTGAATGAGTAACCACGTTCAGTCAAGATTTTCATCAAGTAATCGGTCAAATCACGACCAGCCAAATCCAAACGAAGGATAGCATGTGGTAAGGCATAACCTTCATAGATTGGGACTGTGTGTGAAACACCATCACCAGAATCTAAGACAATACCAGTGGTACGACCTGAAGCATACAACGATAAGACAGCTTGAATTGCAACATACATGGCTGGAGTGTTGAATGTCTCAAACATAATTTGGGTCATTTTTTCACGATTGGCCTTTGGATTCAATGGGGCTTCGGTCAACAATACTGGATGTTCTTCTGGTGCAACACGTAATTCATTGTAGAAAGTGTGATGCCAAATTTTTTCCATATCATCCCAGTTTGTAACAATACCGTGCTCAATTGGATATTTCAATGTAAGGATACCACGTTTGCTTTGGGCCTCATCACCAACATATGAATCTTTTTGTCCCATACCGACCATGACACCTTGATGACGTGGACGACCAACAATTGATGGAAATACAGCACGTGGAGCATCATCTCCAGCGAAACCGGCTTTGCACATACCGGATCCATTGTCAACAACTAAAGCAGCAACTTCTTCGTCACACATTTTGTTATTTTATCTGTAATGACATCCAAAAAAAAAAACAATTAATACAAAAACATCCGGACAATTAAAATTTAAACAAAAGAAACATTGACCTCAAAAAAATTTATACACAAACATTAAACACCATAAAAGGACTCGATCTCCTAATATGACCTCAAATCCAAAAAAAAAATGAAATTAAATTTAACGCCTCTCATTCAAATTCAAACATTAAAATTCATACACAGAAATTAATCACGCTAATATTACTTTCTCATATAAACACACGCGAAATTGGTAAATAAAAACAATTGTGTTCCAATTTAATTTTTTTTGTTAACATTTTTTTTTAGAAAGTAATCATCGTCTCATCTCATCTCAATTCATATTATTATTATTTGTTTACAATTCAGATCACTCCTCATACGAAACAAAAAATGCATGAATGAGTACATAAATTGTAAATTTTAAGTTAAAAAAAAAATAAAGAAAGCCGCATATGGTCTTCACGTGTACCGATCAGTACCGTGTTTTGATTCATTTTTAATTTTATTTTTTGTTTCGTGTAAGAGAAAAAAAAAGTGAAAGAATGAAAATAAATTGAATTGAATTCAATGAAGTAGAAAAAAAAATTGCTCATGTATTTGAAGTTCGTGTTATTTAAGGTCAGTTTTTCAGTGAAATATTTCATTGAAATGGTTCAATTTAAAGTTACAATTTGAAGTGAAATTTGATAAAATTAGAATGAAATTGGATTAATTTGACTAAAATGAGCGGATTTTTATGATTGCAGTTGGATTTAATGTCAGGACTAAGACCTGAAACGAACAGAAACGGTGTTGACAGTTTCAGTGGGGCTTCATGAAAATTGTAAGAAAATTTGATATGGCTAGAAATCAAAGCTGTTCTAATGATAATGATAATGAAATTTGCACAATGAGCTCAACAATGGTCTGAATACAGCCTTAAATGGACATTCTATGAATGTTTTCAACTCATGGAAGGTTGACAGTTGACATTTGAGAGCCCTTAGCCCAATTCTCGTTCTCTGAGACAATCATTTTTCGGACTTTGAGCCTAAATTATTGAAATTTCCATTTAACTCCCTCAATTCTTAAAATTTTTCATCATCGTCATCATCATTTCAATCTCCACCTTGGTCAAAATTCTCATTTTTTACAAGAAATCACGCTAAGACCCCCCTCGATTAAAACTCGTTTTAATTTTATGACACAATTAATTGTTCTCCTCTAAGATAACAGAAAAAAAAATAATATAATTGTGAGCAATAAATATCAACGTCTTATGTCATAAAAAAACATTGAGTCATCATCACGACTTTACTTTAATCACCTCACCCCGATAATAAAAAGGAAAAAAAACGCGATAAAATTACATTTCAAGCCAACACCTAACACACGCTGACTTGAAATCACGGGACTTTGAATGATGATTTTTTTCTTATTGGAATTGAATTGAATTGAATTCCAATTGGATGCGAGGAGGGTCAAAATGCCACCACTGATCAAATTGTATCAATTTAACGTCTTTTTTCCTTGTGAGTGTTAGTCAAAATGAAATGAAATGAAACACGTCATTAAAATTCATTGAAAGTCATACGGGAAAGAACATTTAGAAGGAATTATAAAACATTTACACACACACACACATCCATAAAATTGAAGCCAAAAAACTGGTTTTCTTGCCTTCCTTTCGTCTTCTTCTTCTATTTCTTTCAATTTCAATAATTTTTTCATTGAAATTTCACACCACAACGAACACTTGACCACAAAATGTGTGTGGATGAGAACAAAAATTATAGAAGCCGGTGTCGTTTCCATCAAAATTTTTAACATAAAATTTCAATTAAAATTAAAACAACATTTAAATTGAATTGAAGAGAAAAATCAATAATTACGCATGTGGATTACACGCCATTTTAGTAAAATATTGATTATTTTTTTTTTCCTTCTACCTTTAAATGTTAACTGTAGAGAATGCACACGAAGAAAATTCTTGGAAGCCGCCCGGCATCACATTCAAATGAAAAAAAAATTGAAATTTAACCGAAATTATATTTTCTTATATGAATTTTTTATTTTTTTATGCATTGAAACACTTTTTGAATTGAATTTAATTAAAATTGATTAAATTTTAAATGAAAATCAGGATTAAATGTAATTTTTTTTAAGTTAAAGTTAAGACAACGCCCTTGAATATACACACATACGATGAAGCATTTTTCTCTGTATCGATACACTTTGCGTATAAATTTTACTTGTATGTGATATGGAAGCTTCTTTTTATTTTTTTTATTTTAATGATCACAATGATGATGATGATGATGAAAAAAAAGAAGAATCACCGTTAAAATTTTGTTTCAATTAAATTTCATCTGATTTTTTTTCAATTTAACACACAAATTGATTCACTTTTCAATTGAAATTCATTCACATTAAAATTACCTTTATATTATTTTTGCTTTCAGGATAAAATTTAAAGTGTAAATTCACTGGAATTATTTTATTTTATTTTAATTTAATATTAAAATAATTTGAAAGAATGACAAAAGCACGTGCCAACTCTTCGACGATCAAACTAGAAATGATTTTGTGCTTTAATACAATGCAACATAACCGGGGAGAATGAGAATGAGATGCTCCTACACTCACATACACACACGTACATGTACGTACAGATGCAAGTGAGTGCCAGCCGAAGTTGGTTCTCATTGAAATTTAACGGCTTTTTCAATTTTTTCTTCATTTTCTGAATTATTGAATCAAATTTTGTAATTTCAATCCAAATGTGATTAAATTTCAATGGAAAATTGATCGAATTTTCTTAAATTTTATTGGAATTCACTTCAAATTACGTATTTTTTCCATAAATGGATTAAAATACAATGCGTCACATACACACACACATGCATGCACATATAAAATGTGAATTGACTCACCATATATGAACTAAATGAAATCATTGAGTTACTCTGAGCTTGAAGCAGTTGAGTGTTGACTTCGGCAAGACAATTTCAACCAATCACATTCATATGCCCAAATAAGGTAATGTTGAAAACGCGAATGTTTTCTGTTAAATTCCCCTTTTTCAGATTGATTTCATTTTATTTCATTTCATTCAAGTACTTTACTCTACACACACACACACACATACACATGGACACACATTTTAATATGAATGAGCTGTGCTTTGAAATTGGAAACTAGATTTTTTTTCCGTTTGCAATGAAATGATATGATATGAAAATATAACCGTTGAACAAGTTATACGTGTCTTCTATAGACACAGAAATGTTATGAATGAAAAACGGTTTTTCTCTTTGTATAATTATTAAGTTTTTTTTTACTGCTAAGTCTCATTTCACTTCAATTTAACTTGAATTAAACCGTTTTGCTCTTAATCTGATTAAATTTAATGTTATTTTAATCAAAATTAAAAAAATAAATGTAAGAAAATACAAATTACACATCATTTTGATGAATGAAATCCAATCAAAGTCAATATTTATCATGTTAAGGGTGGTCCATGATAATTTATGGTCTTCGAATACAATTTAAACGAAAATTGAAGGGAATTGACTTTAATGAGACATAATATTTCCCTTAAATGGAAATTGTGTCAATTTTGTTAAAATTTACAAGCATAAAATCACAATAAACCGATGATTGTGGTTTGATTTGGTCATGGATGTTTAATTTTTTGGTTTATTTTCATTTTTTATTTTGAAATGTATCGCCATTTACGCTTAATTGTCTCAAAATTGAGAGTAAATAACATTTAAAATGACAATTCATAGCATTATTCCATTAAAAAATTGAATTTTATTTTCAAAAAAGTCATTTAAGGCTCATTTCAAGGGAAATTGGAGTCGAATTCCGTTTCAATTGCATCAAAAATCTCATTTTATGACTCATTTCAATGAACTTCCATGTTATAAAGGAAGAAAAAAAATCTCAAGCTCAACAGGAAATGTGAATATAACAGTCAATATCACGTTAGCATGATAATCCATTGAGCCGATACCGGTTTCTGTCACAATTCTTCGATTCTACGATGATGGTGGTGACGTTATGACTCATATTGTTTTCATTTCATTTCATTTCATTTCATTTGAATTTAAGTTTAAGCAAATAAATGGAAAGAGTTATGTAAAAATGTGATGTCACACTCTTTTTTTTTAATTTTTTATTTGAATTTCGCCGGTTAGTGCGTGAATTTTGATATGACGAGTGATTCATTGATGCAATTTCAATGGAATTGACTCAAATTTCAATTGAATTTGAAGATGTGTGATCGAATGAGATCAAATGTGACTCAATTTAACAAGGGCTTGGTCTAAGGGTCATGCTTTGAGTCCATAATCGGAGATAGTCGGCGAGTCTGGCACTGATATGGCTTGAAAATTGATTTGGCGGGGCTTGAAATCGCGATTTTAGACTTAAATGAAGCACATTGAAACATGAAATTGAAGCTCGCGGTAAAAAATGGATCTTAATTGTCATGAATTTGAACATTTGTTAGTCCATACGACGATAAATGACCCTTCACATCTTTTCTTAGCCTCTGTATTGTCTCAAACTCTCATTTTAATGCAACTCTGAGCCCGATATCACGTTAATACTCATTCAAATACCACTCAGTACTAGCCAACACTCAAATCCCTTACCATTTGAATCGAAAAATGCCGGAAATATCAATAACCCTACTCGTTTCTTTGACTTTAAGTCACCCGATCTTACTCAAAAAAATTGAAAGTTGAATCAATGCAGTGTGTAACACAGCAAAGTATGTCAATTCGTGGGTGACATGTAAAAAATAAAATATATTTTTATTTATTTATCTTTTTAAAGTTAACATTATGCGGGGGCTGATCCCTCACATCGTATAAAAAAAAAAAAAACATTGAAAAAAAATTCAAGTCAACGTTGAACATTTGAAGAATGTGATTCAACTTTTCAAAAAATTGAATCGATTGAAAGTGACATTTTTTCTTTAAAGAAAGTCAAAATAAAATTAAATTTAGCATTTTTTACATTAATTACATTTTTCTTAAGGAAAGCGATCAGATAACATTCAATTTAACTCGACAAATCCCTTTAAAAGGCGCTCAAATTCAATTTAAATCCAATTTAAAGCCAATTGAAGCAAATTTTAAGCCAATTTCACTTTGATAAGCGATTTAATATGAAATTTTAACTGTAAATTTAAGCATTTAATCATCAAATCACTTTAAATTCAATTCAATTTTTCGTCCTTTGATAACATTTTTACTTAAATCAATGCAATTTTATCACATATGGCATGCACTTGTTCATTTTTTTACATTATTTGTATTGTAAATGTCTCTTTTTATTTTAATTTTTTCATTTTAATGATATTTGATAACATTTTTTTATGTATTTTCATTGAAATTTAATGTCTTTTAGTATTTTTTTTCACTTTAACATCCATTTTCATTCAAATATCGATGAAATTGAATCAAATCACACATAAATTTTAATAAATACTTACATTTGGTTTTGGTTTTGACTGGTTTTAAATTAAATTAAATTTTAAATTTAATATAAATAGCACTAATTATTAGTTATGTCCTATTAATTGTATTTTCCTAATATAGGATTAAATTTGTATTTTGTATTTTTTTTGGAGAAATTGTGCACTTGCTTCCTCACAACACGACTATAGAAGCGTTAATGTTTGAAATTATTAAATTCTCTACCGTTTATATAAAGCCTATGAATTACCTTTTACCATATATGGAAACAACTTGAAAAATTTTACGATTACATGTGATATTGTGTATGGAGTTTGTGTAGTAATATGGAATATATTCTCCTAAAATATACGCACGAACATCGGAAAAAAAGCAACAACAACAAAACAACGTTTATTGTACCGGCGCGCGGATGACTAATATTTGTAGTTTTGTTCATACATAGAAATAATATTTGATTCATAATAATAATAATATTAAAAATATTCATTTTCTGAGTACAATGTACTTTTTGAATTGAATTTGTTATCAGTGGTGTGTGTGTGTGTGTCGATTACATGCGACGTCTTGAAACAGAGCTTGCTACACATTGCATGATTATGATGATTTTTTTTGTTTAAGTGCATTATTATTTACACATTCCAATCAATTTGATAATATGCCTTGATTAATGATAATCTTTTTTGTAATTATTATGTAGGTAAGTGAAATGATTTTATTTTTACAAATGTGGATTAAAATTATCGTGTGTTTAATGAGGACTTGTGATAAAGTGTGAAGATTGCGATAGAGATTGAATTGAAATTGAAACGGGAAATTTTGGTTGATGTGCTTAATTTGTATAGCGATAAGTTATCTTGAATATGACTGGACATAGAAATACGAGAAATCCCGTGTAAGCACCCCCAGACAAGGGTCTTAACGTATATAAAAGATATTTCAATCAAAAATTTCGATTTTAGGACCTCAGAGAAGGGTCTTAACGTATATAGATGATGTTTCAATTACGAATTTCGAGTAAGGACCTCAGAGAAGGGTCTTAACGTATATAAAAGATATTTCAATCAGGAATTCTTTTTTAGGACCTCAGAGAAGGGTCTTAACGTATATAGATGATATTTCAATCAGGAATTTCCATTTAAGAACCTCAGAGAAGGGTCTTAACGTATATAAAAGATATTTCAATCAAAAATTTCGATTTTAGGACCTCAGAGAAGGGTCTTAACGTATATAGATGATATTTCAATCAGGAATTTCCGAGTAAGGACCTCAGAGAAGGGTCTTAACGTATATAAAAGATATTTCAATCAGGAATTCTTTTTTAGGACCTCAGAGAAGGGTCTTAACTTATATAGATGATATTTCAATCAGGAATTTCCGAGTAAGGACCTCAGAGAAGGGTCTTAACGTATATAAAAGATATTTCAATCAGGAATTCTATTTTAGAACCTCAGAGAAGGGTCTTAACGTATATAGATGATATTTCAATCAGGAATTTCCATTTAAGAACCTCAGAGAAGGGTCTTAACGTATATGAAAGATATTTCAATCAGGAATTCTATTTTAGAACCTCAGAGAAGGGTCTTAACGTATATAGATGATGTTTCAATTACGAATTCCGAGTAAGGACCTTAGAGAAGGGTTTTAACTTATATAGATGATATTTCAATCAGGAATTTCCGAGTAAGGACCTCAGAGAAGGGTCTTAACGTATATAAAAGATATTTCAATCAGGAATTCTTTTTTAGGACCTCAGAGAAGGGTCTTAACTTATATAGATGATATTTCAATCAGGAATTTCCGAGTAAGGACCTCAGAGAAGGGTCTTAACGTATATAAAAGATATTTCAATCAGGAATTCTATTTTAGAACCTCAGAGAAGGGTCTTAACGTATATATATGATGTTTCAATTACGAATTCCGAGTAAGGACCTTAGAGAAGGGTCTTAACGTATATCGATGATATTTCAATCAGGAATTTCCATTTAAGAACCTCAGAGAAGGGTCTTAACGTATATAAAAGATATTTCAATCAGGAATTTCCGAGTAAGGACCTCAGAGTCGGGCTTAACGTATATAGAACATATTTTAATCAGGAATTTCCATCGAAATTTTGTCATTGGTCCTCAGATAATAAATTGTCATCACCAACAATAACAACAGTTAACAACTTCGCCTCATCTCACCGGTTACAAATTACACTCAGAATAAATTATCACCTTATTCGCATTTTATCTGATCATGTCTAGCACTAAATTATAACACCATCTCATACCAAACACACGAGAAATATACCAGACAAGACATATGCTAATCAAAATATCGCATGAATTCTTCGTTTTTGTCGTCAATCAAAATATCACACTGTGGGAGTTAATTTTTTTTTCCATTTTAATTTTAATTTGTTTACATGTTTAATATTTTTTTTGCTCAAATTAATTAAGTTTCATTTCATTTCACATTCTGAATAATAGGAATAATATTCACGAAAATAGTATAAAAATAATAATAATTATTAAAATTCCGACTGAAAATATAAATAATTACATGAAAAGCTTGTCTTAACCTAAATTGGTGCAAGGTTAGAAATTAACTATATTGTGTGTGTGTATGTGTTTGTGTATGTACACGTACAGTTAAAACAATACAAAAGCATGTCTATATTTGATTAAATTTTGTCATTTAATCATCACGCGAAAGCCAAATGTGACCAAAAAAAGTTGTTTTATCTGCATTTAGAGATTTGACTTTAATTTTTTTGTATTAAAATTTTATCATCGTAATAAAATTTGAGATAAAATAGGAATTGAGATGGAATTTTTTTTTCGTAAATAAAAATTGTATAAGGTGTTATTTAATAATAATAATATTTTTTTTTGAACTGTAACCATAGAAATGTCAATTCATTTCCATTTTTGGCTAAGATTGATGGGTTCAGAGTGTCAATTAATTAAAAAATGATTAATTCAATACAGAAAATAACCAATGAAGAAAAAGTTGAGTAACAGGAAGAGACTTGCGACGTTTTGTGCGATTATTGTAAAGTTTTCTGAGTAATGTATGATAAAATTTATTCTTATCAGTCGTTTTATGGTTATGACATTCAAATATCTCATGGTTTTTTCTGTAGTATTACTTATCGTGGACTTCATGGAAAAGAATGTTAGATAATAATAATTTGTGATTATCAGTCATTAATCATTTATTTGACAAGTGAATGAGTTTTGTTGTTATGCAATAGTTTTTTTGCAGAATTTTGATGACGTGGAGAGATATTTCATTGTAGAAACGTATTTTTTTTGACATATGTCAAAATAATTTGAAATGTCAAAATATTTTTCAATTAAGCAAAGTTCAGAAGATCAACGAGGTTAACAGATGACATTTGATTTAAATTTAAGGGTGAAATGTCAATTTAAAGCAGGTAAATGTCAAACAGCTGTCAAATTTACAGGAGGCAAATTTCAAATGATAGTCAATTTGAAGAGATCAGATGTCAAAAAAGCTGTCAATTTATAGAAGGCAAACTAACGGGCTAAGTCCATGGAACAGAATTCATTTTGACATTTCCAAATTTCACATACAAAATTTTGAAGTTTCCGTATGTGTTTCTATAGAAAAGAAACGTCAAATGAAATGTCAAGTGAAATTTTATTCTATGGATTTTGCTAGTAACTAGGTCCGCAGGTAAAAGTTTGACAATCCATGATTACGTACAAGATTTTTGACATGTGCGTATGTGTATATATGCAAAATGAGCTGTCAAATTTACTTTGTTTACCCTCGAAGATCTAAAAGGTTATTAGATGACATTTGCTTTTGATTTAAGGGCGAATTGTCAATAAGTGTCAATTTAAAGCAGACAAACGTCAAACAGGTGTCAAATTTAAAGGAGGTAAATCTCAAATGATAGTCAATTTTAAAGAATTCAGCTGTCAAGTTCAAAGAAGACAAATCTCAAATGACAGTTAATTTAAAAGTAGGTGAATATCAAACAGCTGTCAATTTTAAAAATAATAAATGTCAAAAAGCTGTCAAGTCCTCATCCCTTTTTAATGGGTCAACAGATAAAACTTGACAGCTCATTTTCTATAGAAACACATACGAAAACTTCAAAACCTTGTATGTGAAAAATCTCATACGTCAAAATGAATTTTGTTTTATGGACTTTACCCCCTTAATTTCAAGGCAACCAAATTTGATTTGACGGTTAACAAAAAATTTTTTCAATGAAATCTTATCTTAATCATCAATTCAATCAAATTTTGATAACTTGAATCAGACAATGTTCATAATTGCTTATCAACTGAATTTTTCGTTTCAATATCAATATCAAATATTTCTCAGAAATCCTTAAATAACCTCATTATGTCCAATCAATTTTTTATGATTCCTTTTGAATCAATAACAGAAATAATCCAATTAAAATTATTTTTTCTTTGAATTGTATTTTATCTGCAATGTGTACTGTAATCATGTATACAAAAAAAAAATACTTCTCTTATCTATGAGTAAAAGATAGAAGTGCGCACATTTTCGCTCCTTATATGGGCATAACGTTCAACATTCATGTTATTGTTTGTTTTTTTTACGTTATTTTTGTTATATCAAATAATATTATTACATAAAAGTTCAAAAAAAAAAAAAAATATAAATTTAAAAAATAAACAAATAAAATCGAGTAAATGTGAATTGTAGTATTTTTTTCGTACTCATTATCTGAATTCTATTATTTATTATCAATAACTTTTATAAAGTGATACACGATTCAATGAAGTTTTAAAATGTTTTTCAAAAATTAAATTAACGGTGATCTCATCTTTTGTTTGAACTTCATAGTAATCAAATAAATTTTAGAACGATTGAGTCAACATTAAGCGATTTTTTTATCAATTCAATTCAATGACAACACAAAGCAGTTCATGGTCCATTTGATTAGATTTGGTTATAATTTTATTATTATTATTATTATTTCATTTCATTTAATCTAATTTAAATTCATTTTTTTTTTGTTTTCATTACAGAGAATTTTTGAAAAAGGAGAGGCAATGCAATGCATCATATATGCTGAAAAATGTATTGAATTACTCATAACATTAAACGAAGATAAAATAAAAAAGAAAACATGAACATAGTAGGAGATAATGTTGGATAAAATTAAATCACTTACTGACTAATAATGTGTAGCACTGTGATAATGTATTCATATAAGGAAATTGAGTCAAAATGCAAACAAATGTGAAATGTGTGTCTGTGTGTTTGTTTGAAATTTTAACATTGAGTTGTGATACAAAATGGGTCTTTGTTTGGTTTTAGTAGTAATTTGATAAGTGTTGAATGTTTCTATGTCATTTATTTGATGTTTTATTCTAGTTTTATTTTAGGAAATGGTGTGAATGATTTTACGGTAGGCCAGTAGTAGGACAAGAAATTTTACTTTGAATGGTTTGGTCCACAGCTTGAAACACAGCAGATAAATTCTTTATGGGGTCTCAATCCAATTGAAAGACCTTAATTTAAGGTAGCTTGACCCAGAGCTTGAAACACAGCAGATAAATTCTTCATGGTGTCTCAATCCAATTGAAAGACCTTAACTGAAATTGGTTTGAACCAGAGCTTGAAACACAACAGATAAATTCTTCATGGGGTCTCAATCCAATTGAAAGACCTTAAGTTAAGGTAGCTTAACCCAGAGCTTGAAACACAGCAGATAAATTGTTCATGGGGTCTCAATCCATTTAAAAGACCTTAACTCAAATTAGCTTGAACCAGAGCTTGAAATACACCAGATAAATTCTTCATAGGGTCTCAATCCAATTGAAAGACCTTACTTCAAATTGGCTTGAATCAGAGCTTGAAACACAGTAGATAAATTCTTCATGGGGTCTCAATTCATTTATAAGACCTTAACTCTGATTGGTTTTAACCAGAGCTTGAAACACTGTAGATAAATTCTTCTGGGGTCTCAATCCATTTGAAAGATCTTAAGTTAAGGTGGCTTGAGCCAGAGCTTGAAACACAGCAGATAAATTCTTCATGGGGTGTCAATTCATTTGAAAGACCTTAACTCAAATTGGCTTGAATTGGAGCTTGAAATACAGCAGATAAATTCTTCATAAGGTCTCAATCCATTTGAGAGACCTTAACTAGGCTAGCACGTGAGCACAACAACACAACCACTGATGATGAACTCAGCCACTTATGTTGGGCTTTTTAAGGGCTATACTTTTAGAACCCAAGTATCTAATAGCAAATGCCAAACCACCACCATTGAACCTTAGCTTTTATCCTGTCATCCGAAGCAATCGCATCTTCAAGACTATAAGACTTTAAAAACACACATTTAGGTAGAAATAATTTTAGCAGTTACTAGAATCGAACTCGGCATCTATGAGGTGTAATGCGACTACTCCAGGACTACCCCACTGATGATGATTAGAGAAGGGTATACCCACCTCAGCCACTACTACATTGGGCTTTTTGTGTGCTGTCTTTCGACTTATCCTAAATTATATTCTTCTTTAACGATACTTATTACCTTTAAGAAGTCATATATCAAATGAAGTTTCATTCCAATTGCCCAATTCCATTTGCCCATTCATACTCCACTATTTACGTACAGAATTTTTGAAGTTTTCGTATGTGTATCTATACAAAATGAACTGTCAAGTTTTACCTACTTACCCCTTAACTCTAAGTGGCTTGAAGTGAAACTCTTCATGGGGTCTCAATCCATTTGAGTGACCTTATCTTTAGGTTGCTTTAACCAGAGATCTAAATCCTTCAAGGCGTTTCATTCAATTTGAATGTTCTTACCTACACTTTTTTCACTTTATTTTAAAACGATGATTCATCTAGAGAAAACCGGCCGGTTTACATATAATAACAAATTCTAGAAGCAAAAGAAAGAAAGAAAAATCAATATTACATTATTTTTCCCCCTTTTTCAATGTATTCTCTCCTATATACCTTCCATTGAATCGCATTAATTTACCATTTTTCTTTCCATTTTACATTAATTCCTTTTTGATAAGAACCAACGATACGAAAAATGTTATTAACGTCATATTATCCAGCGATCCTTTCATTGTCCACCCCATGCATAATATGAATTCACATTGTATTCGCTTTGAAATTGAAGGTTAAAACTAAATTAGTAATTCACCCACGATTACAGTCTTTGAAAAGAAAAATGAAAAAAAAAAAAATAAAATGAATTCTGAAAGGAAACATTAAAAGAGACGTTAAAATAAAGTTCAGGGTCATGCAAACAATTTGATATCATAAAAGACGATTTAATGTGATACGGTGTAGTGCATTTGTTTGATGTTACTCAACACGAAAATAAATGATATCAAATGAGGAAAAGAAGCCGGTAGTGTTTGTTTTGTTGTAGATGATAAGACTTCTAGGTCATGATGAATTTTATGTTGAAATGAAAAGAAATCTAAAAATAAAATTGAATTTGATTACTTTTCAACTCATATGATGATTATTTACATTACGCTGAAAGGCATTGCCTAGGGGGTCCTACTTCAATATCAGAGTGTTAGAAATAATGAGACGTAATATAAATATATTACAATCATAAAGCACTCATCAATACATGCAAGTCATTCGGATTTCATTTTCTTTTCCTTCTACCTACACAATGATTTTTTGTTGCCCCGACCCGATCGTCTTATTCTTTATCATCAACTCATAATTTAGTTGTATTTGAATGTCGGTACAAACAGATTCTATAATACAAATAATTTCAAATCAATTTAAATAATTTAAATTTAAAATATTAAAATGAAACAATTGTGATTGTTTACGTGACGACATTCCAAGTAATTGAGTGCAAAAATGAGACATTTTGGAGTCAGGTATGAATTGAAATCGTATTTTAACATGAATTTTGTTTAATTTTAATTTTACAGTCCCTTTGTTTTGATTTTCCTTTGTATTGGTGTGACTTACGCATCCCTTTCACACATACAACGAATCGAATGTGACGAGGTAAAGTCTGATGATTCATATGATGGTAGTAAGTGTACCATATCAAAAATCAATGCAGATGAGGGTACTGAATTCGATTTCATTCGTAACGACATTCGAATATGGTGGTTCATAAAAAAAGATTTGAATTTTGGCTGGTTCAAAAGCATCATCATCAAAGATTCAACTGTCAAAACAATTCCACGTCCATTTATGACGCAATACGCTAAAATGGAGGTCCTTTCAATGGACAATTGCGGTGTCGTGGATTGGCATCCCTTAACCTTCACGCATGCAAAGAATTTACGTCAACTCTTATTAAGTCGAAATCAGGTGTCGCAAATTCCACGATTAGCGTTCTTCAATGCAAATGTACTTGAGGTCATTGACCTGCAAAATAATCGCATCTCAAAAATCGATAAATATGCGTTCATTAATTTGGAAACCCTCAAAGAACTCAAGCTAGCCTACAACAAATTAAATGTGATCGATATTCAAATATTTACTAACATTAACTTGAGGTACTTCGATGTGAGTCACAATTCATTGGAAAATCTATCAATTGAACTTGAATCTGTATTCAAGCAGAAAAACATGAAAAAGCACGAATTTAAATTCCTTGCCAATGATAATCAGCTAAAACAAATCTACATTCAAGATGATTTCCCTGTCACAGAACTCCATTTACAAAATAATCAATTGACATTCATGTCAACGATCATCTCACTTAATCACTTAAAGTACCTCAATTTACAAGGGAATCCAATGAAAAATCTGCCTTTAACAACATTTTTCAATCTTGTCAACCTCCAATATCTGAATGTGCGTGATACGCAGATGGACGAAATGCATGGTGCCCTGTTTTCACGGCTGACTAAATTGAAGCATCTCGATTTGTCTAGCAATAATTTCACGAAAATTGATATTGGTATGTTAGCGGCGATGAGTGAACTCGAGGAATTGGTTCTGTTTAATAATATGTTGATGACGGCCGATGCAAAGAGTTTGACATTGATTTTCCCGCATTTGAAGAATGTTTGGATTTCAAGTAATGCGTGGGACTGCGATGATTTTGCCGAATTTAGTAATGCCTTGAAGGAGACTGGAATTAAAATTAATACGGGTGAAGGGAAGTATGGCACTAAATATAAGGGAGGCGCTTTGTGTGTACCAACGGTATTTTTATAAATTTAATTGTAAGGAAATTTGTCGATTTTATTTTTACTTTAAATAAATAAAAAATTACGAGTTTCATTTCTATTTTTTCATTTAAACCATAAATTATCGAGGTACTTCACTCATGAAATTCATAATAATCAATTTAATGACATAAAATAGTGTTACTCATATTTCAAGTTTCATGATAAAAAAAAACTTGAACCTTTAAATGTCGTCTACATAAATAAAATTGTTGATTTAACCTGGAAGTAAGTGAATTTACATATAAATATAAAAAGAATGATAAGTAAATAACAATTTAAATTCATACTCAATACACGTGACCGTGAAAAATCACTCTCTATGTCGCTTGCATGATAAAAAGAAAAAAGTGTCTGAGTAAGCGAATGATGACAAATTTCATTGAAAATTTTTCAATGTCCCGCAAGTGGTCCGTAGACGACACGATTGACACACTTCACATAGACTTATTGTACTTGGCAGGCCCAGTAAACGAATAACAGAGATGTGAAACCTCAGAAATAATCGGGGTGCTTCGGCAAACGTCGGATCTTCATATGACCAACGTCAGATATGACAGTGAAAATTTTTTATAAAAAAATTTACTACATCAGTTGTAAGCTCTGTGACTTTGGTCACAGGGATTACAAGAAACAATTTAGAGATATTATATGCTAAGTGGGGACTGTCAGATGTGATCATCTGTTGTCAAGGTCAATGCTTCATCAACTCGTCCACTTCGTTTCGAGACAGCATCGTGGTAAGACACAACAATTTAAATAAGAAATAACGTGTGAAAGTGAGAACAATAAATAAAATTAAATAAATATGATTAATAATATAATATAATATAGGGAAGTGTCTTAATAGTATGTCAGATCCCCTAGAGAACCGAGAGTCGAGGGGACTCTTATACAGTAGATAAAAGTTTGACAATCCACTGTTAACGTCATACACGATTTTTGCCATTTCCATATGAGGTTAATTTTTTTGCTGTACATGATTCTGGACGATTTTTTTTCGCCCAAAACAAGTGGATCTCGTGGATCCTAATTTGAAAAGAGCAAATAAAAAAATTCTTTTTATTTTTTTCGATTTTTGAATTTTTTAGACCATTTTCAAATTTTTTAATGAAAAATATCTGAAAAATCAATTTTCATGGTACTCTGGTTCAAATAAATCACTCACTTTGTTCTGCAAAGTTGTTGCTCGTTATATAAGCTACAATGTTTACTTGGACCACTTTTTGGGTTTTCATACAAAAATATTGAGAAATCATCCAAAAACCATTCAAATTAAGTTGAGCACTTTTAAAATGGTAAATACATGAAATTCGTTGATTTGTATGGGAAATTTGTTTTCCAAGAGGAATAGACTTATAGGTCCTTCTGAAAAGTTAAATATTTTGTAAAATTAAGCAACTTTTTCAAACATTGTTTCGATGTTTTCATAAAAAATATTGAAATTTCCATACAAATCAATGATTTTTCATGCATTTACCATTTTTAAAATGCTGAACTTAATTTGAACAGTTTTTGGATGATTTCTCAATATTTTTGTATGAAAACCAAAAAAGTGGTCTAAGTAAACATTGTAGCTTATATTACGAGCAATAACTTTGCAGAACAAAGTGTGTGATTTATTTGAGCCAGAGTACCATAAAAATTGATTTTTTCATTAAAATATTTGAAAATGGTATAAAAAATTCATACATCGAAAAAAAAAATAAAAAAAAATTTTTTTTTGGTCTTTTAAAATTAGGATCTACGAGATCCAAATGAGATCCACTTGTTTTGGACGAAAAAAAAATCGCGTCCAGAATTGTGTACATAAAAAAAAAATTAACCTCGTATGTGTGTCTATACAAAATAAGCTGTCAAATTTCATCTCCTTGAATTGGACTGAAAACACAGTATTTAATTGAATTTAACTCAATTTATAAATATTATGCAAATTTTTGTCTGAGCTTGTAAATGCCCTTTTAAAGAAATATTTTTTTTTGCTTCAATGTACCTGAATCTGTACGAAGGTATGTGTACGTCTACACAACTGAAAAATATATACGAATTATATTAAAATTGCATGTACAACAATAAGAAAGTACATTTACGAAAAAAAGTGCATCATTTACAAATACCATGCCACTGAACTGTTAATTAGATAATTGAAAGGCATTTTTATGATTTACTTTGTATTTTTTAATTTTACATTTCTTTTAATTGTATCGTAAATGTAGTTCATTTTTTATTATTGTAATATTATTTCATGAATTTACATTTAAAATCAACTAACTGTATACTTTCGCTTTCTTTTTTTTATTTTATTATTTTTACATTAAATTTTATATTTTTTCTGTATTGATTGAAGATGTGAATGTAATTTTTTCTGTTATTTTTTTTAACGATTAATTCGAGGTACCGTTGCTGTGTGTTTGATTTATTTGAACTGAATTTCGATGAAGTGTTTTCATGCGAGCTTCAAATAAGATGTCATTGATGGCTTTTTGGGCGAATAATTTTTGGTCGGGATCAATGTACTTTAATTCATTGGCCCAGTATTTTGATAAAAGATCATCTTCAGTGCAGAATTCACGCAGTTTATCGCATGCGAGTTCGATTAAATCATTTTTACATCTTGTTTCCGATGATTCAGCTGGATTGTGGGTCAATTTGCGTTTTTTGTACATTGGAGTTGGATGGGAGACGTTAAAAATTGATGGTGATTCCGTTTGTGTTTCTTCAATGTAATGTGGTTCCTATGAAATTTGACATTAAAATCATATTTCATTGAAATTATTTTAATTTCAACACTTACCGGTTCTTCAATTTCAACTATTTTTACATCTGAGGATAGTGTCTCTAATTCATCAACTGACAATTCCTCGTCCCCCATCATTTGATAATTGTCGTCTTCATCCAAGAAACGCATAATGTCATAATACCACACTGTCGGAGTGTACACAGGACCCCCACGCAATTTACTCCGCTCAACTTTGTTGACTTCCCTGCGATAATTCGATCGTAATGTGTTCAGTTTCCTTTTGACCATCGGAATATCGGCGTGTGGTTCAATTTCCTTCAATTTTTTCTGCATAATTTCATAACATATGAATTTTACTGTCTTATTTTTATATGGTTCACTGTTAACTTTCCAAAGCGCTGGCATTCCACGATACAATTCAACAAATTCACGCCAAAATTCCAAATCATCATGATCTTTAAGCGCCATATTTGTTTGAATTTCAATGAAATTTTACTTGAAATCAATGTTTACACAATGAATGTCGTACGCACACTGAATAAGAATTTCGTGAATTGTGAATCGTTGAATGGTGAGTGACAATCGGAATGTATGAGTGTGCTCATTTCCCCTCAAATTCATATTCAATTCAATTTCAATGACAATTTTGATATAAGGAAGGAAATGAAATAAATTTCCTAGATTTCCTAGAGAAATTTTTGTCATCATATAATTTCAATGAAATTTCATAATAATTATACACCATTTTACCATAAGTCATGCTTTCTTAACATAAAATCATCGATACCGTTGATTCAATCTGAAATGAAATGATACAAAAAAAAGTAATAGTTATAATTTTCTTACACAAATAATAATAATGATGCAAGAATATAAACAGACATAAGCTAAACAGAGGTCAGTACCCTTATATAGTAATGCTTTAATATTAAATTTAAAAAAAAATGTATATAAAAATGCTTGTTTTGCAGTTTTACGAGATTTTACCTCTTTTGTGTGTGTTTCATGTACAAAAGTGGTGTGAGATCGTAAAATAATAAAAATAAATAAATAAAGTGTTGGAAGTTAAAAATTTTATCTTGATCTTGAAAAAAAAACATGCTAAAAACCTTTCATTTTAAATTTCAATTCATTAAAATTATTATTTTCAAAGATTAAAATATGACTTGATCAAAATCATGCTTCAATTAACGGAATGAATTTAAGAATTCATGATTTTTATTTTACATGAACACATGAAATGTGATTTGATCCAATTTGTTCGTGTCTTGTTAAACTGGACCACTATAATTTAAAATAAAATGTGTTTAAAACACAACACCTTATTTGTATTTTATTTTTGTTATTTGTATCTTTGCATGTGAGAATGTCGAATTGTGTGTAGGCTTAGAGACAAATTACTGAAATATTTGTTCTGAATTAACTTTTCGAACTTTGTATGGTGTTGAAATATTTTTTTATTTTTATTATTTTGAATACAGGTAAAATCTCCATAATTACACATCTCTATACTTCCACAACCTCTATAATTAATACATGTTTGGACGAGATTTGCATGAAAATGTCTCTCTATACTTGCACACTCTCTTTATTTGCTACAATTTTTTGGTCCCTTGAGACGTGCAATTATGGAGATTTTACCTGTATATAAAAAAATACATCGATTAAATGTCATACCGGGTGTTAAATAATCAAATTGAGAAGGAAATATTTAAGACAAGTGATGATGACCTCAATCATTAGTGACATGTGCAGGTTTTTCGTTGACAGATGCAGTTTTGTGAAGGTATGAAATTGAAGTTCATTAAATTTTTATTGTTATTGCAGTTTCAATGATCATCTATGTGAAAATTAGTGGATCATAGCATGGCTTCAGACATCCTCTTGGGATATGAATCAGACGATTACCGGACTGCAGATGACCCATGATCAGATATGGTCAGGTAAGTTAAGCCAAGAAAAAAATAGAAATTTTAACCATGGAACGGATTAGAAACGTGCATTTTGATGGTTTGAATAGTCTGAGTTAAACTTCTAGGCTCTTCAGAAAACGCAAAAAAAATTAAAAATTTAAAGGTTTTTGACGATTTTGGCGCTCATTTTCTAAGCCAAATCACTTAATCAACAGATCAGATCAGATTTGTAGGGCGGCTATTAAGCCTACACTCAGGCCATCAGTCGGACCGATTGTTCATACCCGTTATCATCATCCGAGGGACTTAGCTCTTATCCTGTCATCCCAAGCAGTCGCCACCTTTATCTAGTCTTTAACTCAAATTGAGTAGCTAGAAAAAGGAACATTTGAGATTGCAAAGTTCAACGGCCGAAGTGAGAATCGAACTGCCAACCTTAAGATTGAGAGTTAAACACACTAACCACTGCATCGTAAAATCCCTTTAAATCATTCTCGACTCATTTCATGATCAAACCGTTCTTCGAAGTGCATTTTCTCTTACAAAATGCATTTAATTTAAAATTTTCTCACAACTTACAAAGTTTAACATACTTTACATAAACTCATTTAAACCATAATTCACCTGAATAGAATCACGTTCCCATATTTTCCATCTAACACCATGAAATTCCTAAAAAATACCCAAAGAACAAACAACATTGAATCACACAGATAAAATTAATAAAATTCTTTCATTTTACAAGAATTTATTTATTTAATATTTTTATTTATTATTATTATAGGTCAGTTTAAAGAACGATTTTTTTCGAGTAAACAACAAAATAAACTTGTTTAAATACGTTTTTTTTATATTAAAAGGTAAGATAAATAAGTATATTTCAAGTTTGTAAGAGAGACAGAAAACAGTAAGGTGATAATTGATTATCATAATGAAAATTACGTCAAAATTGTAGGTTTTTTTTCGAATTTCAATATTAACACGTAATTTTATTTTATTTTTAATTTATTACTAATGAAATTTTATTTTCAGTGAAAAAAATACTCTTTTGGAACCAGATTGGATGTCTGTCTAGAAATTAAACAAATGCCTTGAGTACACTCTGAATCAAAAACCAGTAAGGCACCAGTGGGAACACCCTTTCCCTGGTAGACAGCAAAATGAAATCAGGCCCCCCCAGAGATTCTTTGGAGATCATATGGCCAAAAAACTTTGCATACTCAATCCTCATTAAAGGTAGGTACTGTTTGGGATGAAAGAATTAAATTCACATTCTAAATTCTATTCCCGTCACGATTACGAGGGTTTGTTGTTGTTTGCCTCGACTTCTTCTAGTGGACGCTGAGCTCTCAAATTGTATGGTTCATTTCTAATTCTGACTTTCAAGGATAACTTGATAGGTTGTGAGTTGACTTTATTGATTAAAACCTCAAAAATGAATGAGCAGCAAGCAATATGTTGACGATCTCTGATAGTGAGGTCTCTCTAAAAAAAAAGGATAAATTGCTTTTGAATTGACTCTAGTCGATTAACATCAATTTGAAATGTTGGCATCCAGATTATGTTTCCATATTCAATGATGAGTGAGGAATATAGACATTTAATTGTGTGGACGTTATTGAACTCCTTGCCGAATCTTTTTATAAGTGCGAGAATTAATTTAAATTGATTTCTATTTTTTCAAAACAAGACACTGCATGCCATTACGTGATGCGCAGAACTAAAATCTCTTATACATGATGGTAATGTTGTTGATCGACCGATTTCTTCTTCTGAACTTGAACAACTTGAATCTTCGACTACAACTACTGTTTCGTCTTTGTGAGGAGTCAGTCTAGCAGTCTTTGTATCACGACGTGGTGCATTTATTATTGGACTTTTGCCTTCAGTCGGGTAGCGGACCTCGTAACTCGCCGTTCTATTTCTGGACTATTTGTTCTCAAGCGTGTAGCAGACCTCGTGATACGCCCTTCCATTTCTGGACTTTTTGTTCTCAAGCGTGTAGCAGATCTTGTGATACGCCCTTCCATTTCTGGACTTTTTGTTCTCAAGCGTGTAGCAGACCTCGTGATACGCCCTTCCATTTCTGGACTTTTTGCCTTCAATCGTGTAGCAGACCTTGTGATACGCCTTTCCATTTCTGGACTTTTTGTTCTCAAGCGTGTAGCAGATCTTGTGATACGCCCTTCCATTTCTGGACTTTTTGCCTTCAATCGTGTAGCAGACCTTGTGATACGCCTTTCCATTTCTGGACTTTTTTGTATTTGTGTACATCACAGCTGAAGATGGCATAAGATGGCCCTCGAATGCAAATGGTGATCATATCCTGCTGGGTGATTTTAATGTTAATATTTTTAGGAACAGTTCTACTACTACTAGATACTGTGATATTTATGAAACATATACGCTATTGCTAATTCACACGTCATAAGACCTATATCAAGAACTTGCATTGATCACATGATAATGAATTTTAAAAAAAATATTTGTATCACGTTGGAAAATGACTTAAGTGATCATAATAGTGTGTTGATTGTTTTTGATAGTTTATTTTGCAAACACCTTCCAAATGAAACTTTTTAATTTAAACGTAAGAGCCACGAATTGTTTTTAATTTAAAAGTATTTTTAGGTTTATGGAACAGATTTTTACTTATTAAATTGATAATTTATTAAGAGCGAATTTTTAATTGTTGTTATATGTTTCTGGGTGGGGACTCGAGGTTAGAGGTTAGACTCGAGAATAGAGTTTGCTTTCGATATAGTAATATCCAGATGTTTTTTGAAGTTTAGTTTGGGTCAAACCAAATGCTAAGATCCTTTATCGAGCAATTTTAAACTGCAAATTTGCTGAACTGACCAAATCGATACTTCATTTATTAAGAGGTTAAAAATGGCAAAATACACAATTTTGAGCTTATTTTATCGTTTTTGACGGTTTTAAGGGTTGAAATGAGATGAAAATGCACTTACCAATTTCCCTTAAAAGTTCAGGTTTCCCAATTTCATTTAAACGTTTCCACTTAACACGCACCATAATTCATGGGCGATATTATTTAAATTTTACATTTATTTTATTACAAAATCGTAGTACAACGATATTCTTTATTTAAAAAAAAACCGTAGAGAAACTGGAACAAAAGAACTATTTTATTTATGCTATTTTATCAAGTTTTTCTTGATTATTTCAAAAGAACCGAGAGACAAAAAGACCATTAATTACATTCAATTCTTATTACAAAGTTTTCTCACATTGCATCAGATTGACGTTCAAATGACCAAAGTTCATTCCTCCCATATCCATCCTTTTATATAATTTTATTATAACTTTTTTCTTCTTATTTTTCTATAAAAGTTCGCACATTTATTATATGATACCTTTAATTGCAAAGAATGCCTTTTATAAAACAATCCACAACACAATAATAATGACGACCGGAACCAGTTAGGTCAAAAAACATATTAAATACATTATTATATAAAAATGAAATGAAATGAAAGAAGAAATAAAAGTTCTTCACCTCTTTTAAAGTCATTATTTTAAGTCAAACACGTATTTTGCATTCCTTTTACATCATCACCATCATCATTGATATGTTTTACGTATCCTCTGGTGATTCGCTTTTGTGTGGAAGTACTTTGTTTTACGATTATTGCTTTTAATGTTAAATTTTCTTCAATAACGAAGATGATTATTGACTTTAAACAGGGATGTAATTGGGGGTGTAAAATGCATCAAATTCAAGGTTTCATTGTATGAGAACGATGATCCATTAAAAAATATCCAAAAATTGTGACTTTTCATCGAAATTCCATGTTTCAATGACGCATTTAATTCTATGAATTCATTTCAGTTCACAATAAATTCGATATTTCACAACTCTGACTCACACTACAGAAAAATGTACCATCAATAATAAGTGATTTCTACAATAACATGCTTGTATAGGCAACGAACTTGATACTACTTTTTGAATATATTGATGAATTAGCACGAGTATTTAATTAAAATTAAATTTAAAAAAATACATTTAAATCTATTATCATAAAAGCTTTGAAACTAAAAATTAGTAAAAGAATACACAATTTATATTATGATGATGATGATGATTAAAATGTGTTTTGTCTTTATCATTGTTTTGAATATAAATAATCAGGGATATTCAATTTGGAGTGAAAATTTTAAGGGGAACTCTTCACTAAAATGTATGAAATTCAACAAAAAATCAGTTATTTAAATATTTTTTTAGATCACATGAAATCTTTTAATGGAAAGTTTCCTTGGACAATGAATATCACTTTTGTTATTGTATATTTTTGTATCACTCATTATGATTATACATCATATTCGTATAATTACGACTCAGATATATGCTTTGCATGTGTACACTGTAAATTTCTTTTGAGACTGAAAGTTTTTAATGGTATTTTTTTTTCAGGGTGAATCATGGCGATAAGATTCGGTACTGCAATCACGCTCAATTGTGGTTTCAGTAGGAAAAATTGCTCATCTCTTGACTGGAAGATTTAGTACTAAAATAAGCTCAATTGTGGTTTCAGTAGGAAAAATTGCTCACCTCTTAACTGGAAGATTTAGTACTACAATAAGCTCAATTGTGGTTTCAGTAGGTGAAATTGCTCACCTCTTAGCTGGAAAATCTGGTACTACAATAAGCTCAATTGTGGTTTCAGTAGGAAAAATTGCTCATCTCTTGACTGGAAGATTTAGTACTAAAATAAGCTCAATTGTGGTTTCAGTAGGAAAAATTGCTTACCTCTTAACTGGAAGATCTGGTACTACAATAAGCTCAATTGTGGCTTCAGTAGAAAAAATTGCTTACCTCTTAACTGGAAGATCTGGTACTACAATAAGCTTAATTGTGGTTTCAGTAGAAAAAATTGCTTACCTCTTAAGTGGAAGATCTGGTACTACAATAAGCTCAATTGTGGTTTCAGTAGGAAAAATTGCTCATCTCTTGACTGTGAAATCTAGTACTTCAATAAGCTCAATTATGGTTTCAGTAGGAAAAATTACTCATCTCTTAACTGGAAGATCTGGTACTTCAATAAGCTCAATTGTGGTTTCAGTAGGAAAAATTGCTCACCTCTTGACTGGTGAAATAAACTGAAGAATCTTTCATAACTTGGCCACCTTCAATTTCCGATCAGTTTTAGATTTACAGTGTTGACTTAACATTTTTGAAATTTTTCACACTGTATATCTTTAAATTGCAGTACATACACACAGAAGTAGTAGTACATGGTCGTTTCCATACAGAAGTTTATTATTATTGTTATTGTAAAGTTCTCGACAACAAAAAATCAAACACACATATATTTCAATACAAAAGCTCTCGCATACCTTTGTGTTCTATCTACAATAACATTATTATTATAGGAAATATGTGTATTGTACAGGTATTATATGTATAATTGTTATTATCTGTTCCTTCTACTGTTTTGTTGAAAAATAAAAATTTTTATTTTATTTATTTTTTTTTCAGTTAACATGCACACACATAATAGAGTCATGTGAGTTTAGAGAGACACACAAAAGTGCTATGTGTGTGTGTGTGTGTTTGTATGAATAAATATTTGTGTTAACATGACTGTCTCTATGGATACAGAGTACAAAACGCCGGTCAGTTATTCATAACTTTGAGACTTGCTATTTAGTATTGCATACAGATTAATGTGAGCAAGAATGTCGAGAAATCTCCGCGACCGGTATTGTTGGTCGTTCGTATCACTAACAATAATTTGTCTAATTTTTTTAATTTTAATTACAAATGGCCATTGTACAATTGCAGCAATCACATCCTCAATTGAATCAACATCGTCATCATCATCATCAGCGGATTTTGATGATACCACACAAATAACAACAACAAGTGATTTAAATAATAATAATTACACAAATAGCTTAAATATCACAGATGAATTAGTTGAGACAACAACTGAACGGTTTTTAATTACGAATTTAAATGGAACTGATGAGACATTTAGTACGACAACAACAACGGAAAATTATGATGAGAAATCTCTCACCACGATCGATGATGATAATGATGATGATGAGAAAAAGAAAGAGACCAACATTTTTCCATTGTACTGCCAAGAGCCAAAAAATCAACTGAATGCACGTGAAATTTGTGAAATATCAACGGGAAATTGTCCAAAATGTTCTGAAACTGATGATATCGAAATACAAAATATAGTTATTTTCAGTCATGATACATCAATTATCACATTTATCCACATTCACGGTGTACCTATTCAAAGTATACCTGAAACTGTTTTCGAGCAATATGACAATTTAGCAATTTTACAACTAGAAGATTGTCAGATAAATGAATTAGACGGTATCACGAATGCAACAAAGCTGAAAAAATTATATGTAAACAATAATAATATACGACAAATAAGTGAAGGTCAATTGTATGGCGCACCCAATTTGCGTTTACTTGACGCGACACACAATAAAATTGAAAATGTCGATGAAAGAGCTTTTAATAACAATGCAAATTTGTATTGGCTCGATTTGAGTAACAATCGCATTGGTGGACTGCCATGGGGTGTCTTTCAACATCTTAAAGCTGTTGTGACAATTAACTTAGCACACAACATGATCGAAGAACTGGGACTTGTTTGTAGTGGAATTGAGACTCTCAGTACAGTTGATTTGTCATTTAATCGCATCAAAAAGATCAGATTTAGCACATTTGAGCGAACAACCAATTTGGAAGTAATCCATTTAGGGAACAATGAGATTGAAATGATCGAACACAATGCATTTGATCAATGTTCGAAACTGAAATCTCTTGATTTGTCAAATAATCGACTTCAATCCTTTCATTTTGACATCCCAAGTAGTCAATTCAGTAATCTGTTGGTGTTCAATAACTCGATTGGAGAACTTGCTTGTACAACGCGTCAACAAAATCTATCAAATCTTAAATTACATGCACAAAATAATCAGATTTCAACGTTATTCGTTCAAGAAGGCGTCCCAATCACAGATTGCAATCTAGATAACAATAAATTGAAATCACTGAGTACCTTAACAAAAATTTATACACTCACCAGTTTGAGATTATCGAACAATGACTTATCTGAATCTGATGACATTCCGTCATTCGCTAACCTTCAGAATTTAGTTGAGCTTGACATGAGTTACACGAACATTCAAAGTCAATACATTGAAAACCTCTTTCAACTTAAAAATCTCATATTTTGGCTGGATCTGTCTGGAAATCCATCTGTAATGGACTTTAAGTGGGATAAATTCACGGAATGTCCTCTCAGGAACCTAAAACTAAACAACTGTAATCTCACTGATCTGAACATTGAGAATTTGATGTCAACTGTGCCAGCACTCCAGGAAATCGAAATTGACGAGAACGCTTTTCCATGCAGTACATTACGAAGGGTCCTCGTCGAATTGAGTATCCGTGGAATAAGTATAAAGAAGAAGGATATGAACGATTATGATCATATTGAAGGAATTTATTGCATCAATGACACTCAAATCCCCCAAGCTGATGAACCGGGTAAAGATGAGACATCAACTTTAACTTCAACATTTTCGGGTGAAGCAAATACAACTAAATTAACGCTTCTCAAACCAATTGTGACACATATAAGTCCCATTGGAACTGGAACTCCCGTAACTGAGACATTTGAACCAGAATCTGATGCAAGTGCTGTCGAGCCACCACCACAAATCATCTCAACAATATCAGAACCCACACACAGCACCTCAAATAACGGTAATTCCAAGTCCAGAATTCAAATTAAGCCACATGTCCCGACAAGTACAACTCAAACAACATTAGAACAAAAAAGGGAAACGACAACAAGTGAAAGTGACTCAAATCAATCAAATTCCACTGATTACGAATCAATTTCAACTACAACAACAGCCACAAATTCAAATTAAAATGTAATTCATGTAATTAGAAGTGCATTTGATACATTTAAACATTTATTAGTATAATGATTGAATGAAAACATGCAACTATGTGTTTTTTGAGTTGAAAAAGAAATCAATGAGTGTGCCTATAAAAAATAAAGAAAAAGAAGAAAAAAATATACAACTAAATCGAAATATTATGAATAATATGCTTAGTTCTTTTATTTTATTATTTTATTTTATTTTTAGTTCATAGTTAGTATTATTATTATTATAAATTATTAGATAAATTTTTCGCTTTAAAAATAAAATACATTTAAAAAAAAATTCGCACTAAACACGATGATAATTAAAAATTTCAATGGAAATTGTATGATATTTGTAAGAAATTTTAATAAATAAATGAAAAGGTAAATAAAATGAATGTAAAAATAATAAATTGTTGTTTCATTTTAAAAATTACAATGAAATGAGTCACTTACTCGTTACCAGTTTTGCAGATTTCATTTATTGAGTTCTCAGTTTCTCAGAGAGAGAGAGAGAGAGAGAGAGCAGAAATTGACACCTAATTCAGTGCCGTATCAAAAAATTTTAAATTGAATTGAAAATTTAAATTTCAATCAAATTTTGAGTGATTTTAATTTTAATTTGAGTCTTTGAGTGTTTTTAGCCTAAGCCCCCCTTTCATCTCCTTCTCTTCATCATAAATTCGTCTTTGGTTGAGTTAAAAGTAAACGTCTAAAAACCAAACAAGGCTAGCACGTGAAGATTTGACAATCGCTATTTACGTACAGAATTTTTGACGTTTCCGTATCTGTATCTATACAATATGAAATGTCAAGTTTGACCTGCCCCCTTTCTCTCCCTTCCCCCTTTGAAAGTGACGGTGAATGCATAGCTTTGTTCAAAGAAGTTTAAATTCATGGTCAAATTCGGATTTAGATAACATTCCATCTAATTTGATGTCAAAGTTCATTGAAACGTCAAAAAAAACGTGACGTTATCTGTGAACAGCCTCTTTTCAATTCAATGTTTGTTTTATTCTAGTTTTATTCAAATATAAGCTTAAAATAAATACAGGAAATGATTAAAATCGATTTTTAATTTGTTTAATTTAACAGATAATCGCTAATTTTATTCAATTTTTCTCGTATATGTTAAATTTTATTATTATCATAGATATCTGATGACATAATTGATTTCCTGCCACTTAAGAAATTTGATTCTAGAAAATGTCTTTAAATTTATATAAAAATGTCCATGTTTTTGATTAAATGAGCATCCTTTCCTTTTATTTTTATATTAAAAGGTTTGAGGAGAATTAAATTATTGCCTTAAAAACCAAAAAAATAAGATTTTCAATGAAAAATTTAAAATTTTCATTTAAAGAGACGAATAAGCGCATTTTCATAAAATCTCTTTATGGCTATCGAAATTCAATTGAATCACTTTTCGATCAAAATTTCCAGACACCAGATGTCGCTCTTCCCAATTTTTGTAATTGACCGACATCAAATTGGTACCGAAATCGCATTTTAATCGAAATCTCACCATGAAATGAAATTTCTTCCAAATTTGGTCTAATTTTAACTTACAAACCATACCCTTACATGAAAAAAAAATGTATTTTAGACGAACCCATTTCAGTTTGCATTGTAATTCAATTAAATTGACTTGTTATCCCAAAAATAGCACGATATTGATCGCTAAATTAAATTACACACAAAAAAAGTAAAATATAAAATAGACTTGTCATGTTCCTTTTTTTCTTGTACATGAAAATTGATTGAAATGTGTTACACTACTTTTAAAAGAGAACAATCGAACGTGACTTTGTCCTAAAAAAAAAGTTGACATGAAAAAAAATTCATACTTGATTTTAATCTCAAATGACGCTTTTTGATGATTCTGCATTAAAATTAAGACATTTAAGTGCAAACTCAAAGTTCAAGGTGAATCTAAATGAATTTCATTTAAAATTAGATTTCAAATTCAAGAAATAGAGATCCTTGACATTGAATTACGAGTAACATTGTATTACATTTAATTCAACTTGAAATGAAAATGTACATATAAAAAAAAAAAAATGTAACATGTAACAGTTCAACGACATCTTGAACACACACCGCACCGGTATCATCGATCGTTCACTGTCTTACTTGTTTCATGTACTTATCGCAAAAAAAAAAAGAAAAAATACTAATAAATTAAATGTAAAATGAAAAAATAAAACACTATTTTAAGCCGGTTTAGTTGAGTGTTTGTATAAATTATAAAACACGAGTAGCACGAGATACACGAATAAAAAGTCATAACCGTTTAAATATAACAGCATCACATTTACATTGAATTTCATTTCATATCATATCTGAGTCTATTAATAAATCAAATGTAAATTTAAAATGAATCAAATGTGAATTAAATTTCAACAAAATTCTGCATTTCCATGTCACACAAATGCCCTTCATTCATCACATCCGATGAAATTTGTCGTGATGTGATAAAATTTGGTACAATTTTTGTATCAGGTGTGAAGTTATAAATTTAAACTTGACCTAATTCGATACTCATTTATATGTGAACGTTTTCTTGGTATATAATGTAATGAAAAAAAATAAAATAAAATGAAATGAAGTGTCTGATGATTGTTTTGAATTAAAGCACGTAAAGTGATGTCGTGTGATGTGATGATACAATTCATGTGTGAGTCACTGAGTGTGAGGTGAGAGATTTTTTTTTGTAATTTGAAATGAAATGAAATTAAAATGATAAGTTATCGTAGGTTGTGGTACCTTTTTAAGTGAATCACGGTCTATGACCACCCTCTGAGAAATAAAAGCGTACTTTTTACGCTTTAAAGTATAAAAATTACGCTTCAGTGTAAAAATTACACTTTCAAGCATAAAAAGTACGCTTTCATATTTTATAACAAAGAATTTTCATTTTAGAATTGTGAAAAAAGTCAAAAGCTTAAAATATTCAAAAAAAAAAACCCAAAAATTTCAACACTCAAAATTTTCAAAATAGTCTAAAAATTCAAAATTTTAAGAAAAACCCGAAAATTTCAAAAACCCAAAAAAGTCAAAAACTCAAAACACCTAAAAACTGCAGAAAACTCAAAACTTTCAAAAAACCCAAGAATTTCAAAAAACTCAAAATTTAAAAAAAAACTCTAAAAACTCAAAATTTTCAAAAAAAAGCCAAAATTTTCAAAAAAAAACCAAAAGTTTCAAAAATGCTAAAAACTCAAAATATTCAAAAAACCCGAAAATTTAGAAAACTCAAAATTTTCAAAAAAACTATATATTTAAAAAGTTCGAAAAAATTGTGAGTCAATTGAATATTTTGAGTTTTTTTAAATTTTTGAGTTTTTTGAAATTTTTGGGTTTTCTGAAAATTTTGCGTTTTTTGGGTTTTTTTTGAATATTTTGAGTTTTTAGAGTTTTTTGAAAATTTTGAATTTTTTTGAAATTTTTGGGTTTTTTGAAAATTTGAGTTTTTTGGGTTTCTTGAAAATTTTGAGTTTTTTGGGTTTTCTGAAAATTTTGAGTTTTTTTGGTTTTTTTGAGTTTTTTTGACCTTTTTCACAATTTAAAAATGATAATTCTTTGTTAAAAAATATGAATGCGTAGTTTTTATACTGAAGCGTAATTTATATACTTTAAAGCGTAAAAAGTACGCTTTTATTTCTCAGAGGGCAGCCAGAACGGAGGCAGATGGAATTTCAAGTCAAATTTCGGCAGTACTCGGATAAATGTGAGGGAATATGATGAAAATTTTTTAACTTTCAGTCCATATCGAGCCTCTTACCAGCTTCAGTAGAAAAGCAGAGACCTAAATCCCCCTTTCAAAGTCCCTCTCGTACTTTGAGTCATTGAAATCGTCACGTCATGACGCTTCAGAGAACTGAAATCCAAAAAATTGACTTTTCCTGGTCAAAATTCATCGTTTGTAATCCAAAATTCTCTTATCACAATGAAATTTCAATCCATATCCAACATAACACTTCTTACATGGTCCACATGTTTCATACACAGTAAAAGTAAAATTTCAATTCATGTGAAATGAAAAAAAAAATTATAAAAATAAATTAAATCAGAAAGTACAAATGTGTTGATTGTCTGAATTGGAGCAGAAATTTAATACAGCTACTGTTTTTTTTTAATTTATTTCAATTTTATAAATAAAACTTTACAAAAAAAAAAATAATTTGTATTTAAACGTTTAACTACTGTTAACTTTAATCATTAAATGCTTGTAAAACCACAATTATGAGTGATTATCTTTAAATATATAAATAAACGAGGATGAATTTGAGATGTGAAAGAAAGAAAGTGATTCAAATAATAAATAAAATTGAATTGCAATTTCAATTTATAATTTAATTGATTAAATTCACTGACCAATATGTTGATAGTTTATAGTTAAAATGATATCATTCATTAATTTATTTATTTTTTTTTTGCTTAACTTGAATTTTTTTATTCATGAATTGAATTGAGCGTAATCACGATATATAAGGAGATTCCCTCGAAACAGGTTCTGTTACGTATTTGTAACTACTATGGTATCGTAAATTTAAATTTAAATTCATGGAGATAGTCCATGTACGACAATTAAAGTTGAAATTAAGTAAATTCCGTGTAAAATAATGGAAAATGAGCATTTTGGGTATCGTTTGGTGTCCGTCTGTTATAAGGTTAAGGGATTTTTTTGGCTAATGAAAGTAAAATATGCAAGGAATGGTAAAAGTCTGTAAGAAAGACGATCGTTGAGGTTACGTAAAGAAAATGTTAATGAAAGGCATGGATAAGTTGAGTTTATTGCATTGGTGACCCCGTCGGTAAAAAAGTTCAATAATTACAGTCAGAAGCTATGGTCCATTTACGAATTAAGAGTCCAGGGGTCCAAATTCTCATAATTTAGTTAAACATGAGTTCGATTTGGTCTTAAAACATCAGAAGAGGATGTCTTAAAAGTTCTGGAATCAGTTGACCTTGTAAAAGAGCTACAAATTTTGAAATACTGTTAATCTCATAATAAGAATCCAAATTCGTTACTTTTTCAGGTTTCATGGCCATTTAATTGATAGTTAGAACATGAAAAGATTCATTATCACTCTTTGGAATAGGAAGAAGGTGCTTGACATGTTTTGAAAACTCTAAAAACTCAAATTTTTCAAAAAAATCAAAATTTTCAAAAAATTGAAATGAGTTTTTTTCAAATTTTGAATTTTTAAAGTTATTGAAATTTTGGGTTTTTTGATTTTTTTTTGATTTTTTGACTTTTTTGGGTTCTTTGAAAATTTTGAGTTTTTTGAAATTTTGGTTTTTTTTGAAAATTTTGAGTGCTTTGGGTTTTTTTGACCTTTTTCACAATTCAAAAATGATAATTCTTTGTTAAAAAATATGAAAGCGTACTTCTTACGCTTTAAAGCGTAATTTTTATACTGAAGCGAAATTTTTATACTTTAAAGCGTAAAAAGATTTAAAACTAGACGCTGGCCATGTTTTTTATAAAATACGCAAATGCGCTTATAAATTTCATTCACGCTCCATTTTCCCAAAATATTTTTTTTTTGGCATTTTAACAACAACAAAACACACACACATCAATTAAAACCAAAATTAACCATGTACAAAAAAAAATTTACTGACCACACCATAAAAAGTGTTTTAATTAATCTTTAGGATGAAAAAAAAGTGAGTGTGCGGATGAAAAATGATACCTGATGTTCATTTAACTGTTTTTTTGTGCAATTTTAAATTAACCGTTTCATATAACATCTAAATTACAATTAAAAATGATAAATTACGTTCATATTTCACAGGAAATTGAGACATTTTTTTTTAATTTTCTCGCATCTACATCGAAATTTTAAGTTTCAAATCAGAAATATGACTAATAAATATCAATTTAATTAAAAAATTAACCATAATTGTAATTAGACGCCACTTTTATTACCTTTCCATTTCAATTTCAATTCCAATTACGATTCTTCTTCTAAATTCAATGCCATAAAATGACATGAACAGTAAAAAAAATCAATTAAATTATTACAACCGGAAATTTGTCGCTTTATCTTTCTCATCATTCAAATTCAAACTTCAACGTGAAATTTGTATGGAAGAAGCATTTGCTGGTTAAATACGTGCCTCATCATAAATTCACTGATATTTTTTTTGTTGTTGTTCTTGTCAGAATGATTTTCTTTGACAATTTATTTAATAATATTAATTTTCGTTACAAGTAAAATGTTTCACGTGCTTGAAATACATAAAACAAAAATCATTAGACACACATATATAAGAAAATGAATAAGAATGAAGGTAAATTTTATGTGACAATCATCGATTATGGGCTTAAATGAAAATTGACACATTTTGAACATGTGTCTTGTGGTTTTTTTGACAATTTTATCAATATTTAGGATTATTCCAGGTTAAATTCGGGTAAATGGAATTTAAATTTCATTCTTGAATGATTTAAATGTTAACTTTTAGTCTCAAATTACATTTTCCTCGTCACTCAGTTACATAAAATAAGCGATTCCATTTAAATGACCTAGAAATCCAAACATTGTCATGTAGGAGTTTCATTCACTTACCTTAAAATTGTGCAAACAAATTCACATACATGGGAGAGTATTAAGAAAAAAAGGAAAATTTGATCGTGAACGATTTATATGAGCGCATTTCAAGTTACAATTCGAAAAATTCAATTAAATTGAAATTTGAAAGTTTTTTGAAAACTCGAAGGTTTTTAGAAAATTCGATGAATTTGTAAAACTTTAAAGATTTTGGAAAATTCGATGATTTTATAAAACTTGGAAGTTTTTTGAAAATTCGATGATTTTGAAAACTCGAAGGTTTTTGGAAAATTCGATGATTTTGTTAAACTTGGAGGTTTTTTGAAAACTCGAAGGTTTTTGGAAAAATCGATGATTTTGAAAAACTTGGAGGTTTTTTGAAAACTCGAAGGTTTTTGGAAAATTCGATGATTTTGAAAACTCGAAGGTTTTTGGAAAATTCGATGATTTTGTTAAACTTGGAGGTTTTTTGAAAACTCGAAGGTTTTTGGAAAATTCGATGATTTTGTAAACTTCGAAGGTTTTTGGAAAAATCGATGGTTTTGAAAAATTTTAAGTTTTTAGGAAAATTCGACGATTTTGGAAAACTTGGAGGTTTTTTGAAAACTCGAAGGTTTTTGGAAAATTCGATGATTTTGAAAATTTTCTCACATTTAAGTCAACACAGACAGACAAATGACATCCGTACCCTAAAAACGCATTTTCATTTAAAATCGACAGTAAACACACTCAAAATCAACAAAAAAATTGTATGTAAATGCAAAAATAAACAGATAATGCAAGGTAATGAACCTTTTATGGTTTCCATAATAATTTTATCACTATTTATTTAATATATTTTTAAAAAATAATAATTTCAGAACAAAAAATGTATTAAAATTTATGATAATTTCGGGGTTTATGCTGACTAAACCATGGGCACTTACTGATTTCGTCTAAATTGATTTGAGCTCGAATCCCGACAGCAAGCAGCTGATTGACCAAATCCTTGAGGTAGTCACACGTGAATTTATTGCCACTAATATGGAGTTCTTTGAGTCTCGGGAAAGTCTTTTTAATTGCTTGGATGTTAATTTCAGTGAGATTGCAGTTGTTGAGAAGCAGTTTGATGAGCGATGATGGCTGTTGATCCCATTTTACATTTGAAAGTTGATCATTATCAGAAACATCTAGAATTTTAAGACTTTTTATTTGAAGAATCGTCGTCAATTGATCGGGAGTTAGATTGACACCCTGCAAATTGAGGTCGAAAATGTCGGTTAAGGTCAATAACCGCATAAGAGATGAATTTCCTAGCAAAGTGTTGTTTGTTAATGTCAATTTATGTAATCGAGCCACATTTGCAATGGGATTCACATTACTCAAGTGATTGTTAGCCAAATTGAGTGTTGTCACTGGTAATCCTTTCTGGAATTTCACTTTAATTTCGTGTTCCGCTTCATTTTCAGCACTATTCGACACATCCAACAACATTCTTATCGGTTTCTCTTTATAATCAACTGTCAAATTAACGAAACAGTTGTCCATCAAATACAAAAATGATAAGCTCTTACTCGGAATTGTGATATGTAAATTTTTTAACAAATTTTTCGACAAATTTAACAATGTCATTGCATGACATGAATCAAACGCTCCACTATCAATATGCGTAATTTTATTGCTGGCTAATTCGAGTTCCCTCAAATTCCGTAGACTTTTGAACGTTTCATCCGTGATTCGTCCAATTTTATTGTTAGATAGCCGTAAAAATCGGAGATTACCCTGCTTCTTAAAAACATGTCTTATATTCTTAATCCGATTATTACTCAAATTAATCGATGTCAAATCATGATTGTGATGAAACAGCTTACGAGGTAATTTTTTGATGCGATTATTACTGAAATCGATCCAATACAAATTTTCCAGGTTTTTAAATGCATTTTTACTGATATTCTCCAATTTATTGTATTGTGCTTCAATATACACAACCTTTGAATTGAATTTCACATCAGGAATTGAAGAAATTTCATTTCGATTCAAAAAAATCTGTTGAACACTTTTAAGGCCCTTAAATCCATCGAGGGTTTCAATGCCACATGCCTCGAATGTGATGGCCTCCAGTTTTTTGAATGTCTTTAAACCGGATGTCGGGATTTGACGTCCAACGTTGACTCGAATCACTTTAATTTGTTTTATTTCCGGTGCCTTATTTGACACAAATGTCAGGGTTTCATTACTGAAATCACCTTTTTTTGTAATTAAACACACTTCTGGTGATTCTTTCAAGGTACGACATTGCAATTCAAGACATTTTACTTGTGAACTGAAGGTGAAAATTAAAATTATTATGCTTAATAAGAATTTTTCACATACTTTATTTGATTTTAAATTCAACGCCATTTAAAATTTTTTTTAATGCGATATTTTTTCCTAGTCCACCAGAAGAAGACAAAAATAGGACTAGTCAAGTCAAGAGTTTTGTAATAAACGCTTTGAGAAGACTGAAAAGTGTTTTAATTTTTTTTTTTAATGTGTGTTTTTTTTATTTTTTATTATTTTAATGTATGTTTGCTTGTTAAAAGATAGAAAAAAAATTATTTTGATGTCCATACATAGAATTTTGTACAGATACGTGACCTTCACCCTAATAAAAAATAACAATAATGTCCATAAAAGTGATTAAAAAATTTGAAATTTTTATGTTTAAAACGATTTGAGATAGAGTTGTGCTTGATTTTATTTTGGTAAGACGATTCAGCAGTTAATTTGAATTAGAGTCATGCGTAGGGTGTCCATTTGGCATGAAATTTTCTTGAATATTGATTTCAGAAACCAAAATAGGAGAAAATTCACTCTTAAAATTGATTTGTGAGAAAACGCAAGACATGATGCGAAATATGCAACAAAAATTAGGTGAGACATGGTGCGAGTCATAACACTTTAAAGTGACCTAGAATATTTCTAAGGAAATTTTACGCTAAAATGTTTCCTACTCAGTATTTGTAAAATAAAAATAATCTTGGATTAGAAGCAAGCAGATAATTTGTCTTGTTAAAACCCAAACAATGATCGAATCGCTATCAACCAGAGTTCAAAAGTCGTTACGATGATATTTCACTACATCAAACATTGTTTCCTAATAGTAAATGGTATTAATTTGTTAAAAGAGATTCGAATTTTTCGTCCGATTTTCAGTTCGTTGTCTCGATTTTTTTTTGTTCAAAGCATCAGAAACACGTTTGAGGGGTGCTTCGACCTAATTTTCGATTAAATTTGGATTCGTTCGATATTCAGAACTTTGTCTCGATTGCTCTTGTTCAAATCAGCCCAATCCACATTTGAGGGGTGCTTCGACCTAATTTTCGATTAAATTTGGATTCGTTCGATATTCAGAAATTTGTCTCGATTTTTCTTCTTCAAATTAGTTCAAATTCTTCAAATTTCTTCTTCAATTCAAATTTGAGGGGTGCTTCGACCTAATTTTCGATTAAATTTCGACTACTCCGATTTTCGATTCATTGTTTCGATTCTCCTCAATTGCCTTCAATTTCCAATCCCTCTATTTTTCTTCTTCATCGTCATTGACCAATCAACATGATAACAAAATCATGTTAACCCATTTAAATTTCATTCATATTTTTTCAGTTTCATCTCAAAACTCATCGTGCGAACATGCTACGTCAAAACTGTCTTACCACAATTTCATACATTTTTCTCATCACTTTTTCCTTTAATTTTCTCGCCGTCTCATCATTCCAGCTAATTTGCGACACCAAAAACGAAACATGCAAAATCCGAACAGCCGATTTACTTGAAAGTGAAGACCTGCCACGTGTAAATTTCTCATTCATCCTCGACACACCCGAAAATGTGACACAAATCCGTTTCGAAAACAGTGAAATAAGTGAAATACCCAAATTAATTTTCGAACGTTTTGTGAATCTGCAAGTGTTGGATTTGAAGTTCTGTGCATTGAAGCGATTTAGGAAGGTGTCGCTGGAAAATGCACATAATTTAATTGAAATTGACTTGAGTTACAATAAGTTGAAGCGATTAGAGGAGGGTTTATTTAGTGTGTGTACGAAATTGATAACGCTCAACTTGTTTCGCAATAATATCATTGAGGTGAATGAAAAGGCATTTGGTGGATTAAGTTATTTGGAGAAATTGACGCTGGCATCCAATGAAATACGGCGATTTAAGATGAATGTTTTTAAAGGACTTGCATCATTAACGGAGCTGGATTTGAAAAAAAATCGAATTGAATCAATTGATGGGATTTTTGACAATTTACCACAACTTGAGATCCTTGAATTGAGCTTCAATAAGATAAAAACGTTAAATGCAACGTCATTTTTGGATATTAAATTCCTGGAAATCCTCGATTTGAGTAATAATCGCATTGAATCCATCGATCTCGATGCTTTCAGGACAAATTTACATCTAAAAGCCCTCAATTTAGCGAACAATAAACTACAAAATTTGGATTTGATGATATTTAGTGCATCATTCAAAATACTTGACTGTCAAAATAACGCCTTGACTTACCTGAATTTGACATCTGGCTTGAAATTCGCTCATGAAGTGAACACGAGCATCAATGCAGAGAACAATTTCCTCGAAGAATTCAGTGTTGACCCAAAATTTTTCTTAACAAAATTAAGCGTTGCCTCAAATAATTTCAGTTCAATCAATTTCTTGTCGAAATGTTGCAATACCTTGACATGGCTTGACTTTTCATTGAATCCACTGAACTCGACGGACGAAGAAGATGAACTGGAAATTATGTCAAAATCACTCACTTACCTGAAAGCGCAAAATGTGAGTTACATTCAACCCACTGCAATTGACACAATTATGGAACTTTTCACCTTCACACCACAATTAGAGGAATTGGACATTTCACTGAACAATTTTCATGGCATCGACTTTAAACTCCTTCCAACATTGACACAATTGAGTAATTTGACTGCAAAAAATTGCAGCATCACAGAACAGCAAGTCGATGAAATCCAGTTCACATTTCCCAATGTGAAATTTTTGTATTTTTATGGAAATCCGGTTAATTGTGATGAAGTACAAGCCAAATTCAATGCAACAACAGTGGATTGCAGTAATTAAGATTAAATGTAACAAGTTTCCATGAAAACATTACCATAAAAGTAAAAAAAAAATGAATTTGTATAAAAAATATTGTAATAAAAATAGAATTTAATGAAAAAAAATCAATTCGAACCCGAAATTTGTCCTTGAAGCACTTTAAAATTTCAATTCAAATCAAATATCTTGAAATTTCGGACCAGATTTCATTAAAATAACATTAAATGAGTTAAAATTCAACATGATTTGCCCATTTATGGAAGTAATATCACATTTTTTTTATTCATATCTCTTACAATTATTGATTTGAAAGGTGATTCAAAGACATAACTGACTTGATTTTTAATGAGTTTCTAATGTGACTAACGGAAATACGAGACTTTCTTACATTTTTTTTATATTAAATTCAATTCATTCTGGTTTAAAATGTTAATTTTCTTGTTAAAACTGTCTGAGTCAACAATGTTATGAATTTATTTTAAAGTGAATGCAGGCAAAATGATACTAAAAAAGTCTAAATAAATGCAAAATTTGATGATTCATTCAAAATTTTAATAAGAATGTGTTTTGATTTATTACTACACATTTTTTTTGTTTTGTCAAATAAATAAGAAGAGTAAAAGAGAGAGAAAAAAATTGTTAAATTGCATGTTAAACCCATTAATGTCCATCAGTCTTTTGTATTCACGACTTTAATCCTTGATGGAATTATTTTTGTGTCCTATGAACGGAATTTAAAAGGGAATTTGTATTTCTTATTTGAACTCCCTTCAATGAAATTTTTTTGATGCATTTTGAAGAAAAATACGCTTTTGAGATGGAATTGACGTCCATTTGCATTATGATTGTGAATGTAAAATTTCTGAGCTTCTAAAACAGAAGATCAGATGGCGCTCCATGATGGATTTTGTCATTTCGATTTCTCGCCGCTTTCTCGAAGGTTTTTAAAGTAACTGAATAATTTTGAATGAATTTCATATATTCAAGTTGACTTCCACCAGATGGCGCCCATTAATATAAAAATATGAATATACGAAAATGCACTTGCTAACATCATTCATTGTCAATTTTTCTTTCAATTAAATTCATTTTAATATGTAGGATAATGAATCACGTGTCAAATTTGGTTTAAAGTAATAAATGGGCGTAGAACATTGAATTGAGAAAGAAAAAAAATAAAATGGGAACTAAAATTAAAGGGAAACTGCTCAAATATTGTGAGCAAGTCTTTAACTTGAATAAAAAAAAACTTATATGAATCATCATAATGAAAAAATTCTTGCTTAAAGACATAAAATGATGTAAACTGACTAAATAACCAATATTTTAAGTCAAATTTTGATTCAAAATTGCAATGAAAAATCTGTTTTAAGGTCATTCAAGTGAACTTCCTTCATTAAAAGTTCGATTTAAAGATTTCATGTCAGTTTCTTAACCTCAAAACTTCTCTCATGGACAAAATAATCGATAATCTCCATCGATTCACTCAAATTCCCATTAAAACTCATCTCAATACCGCGAAAACTCAATTAAATTGGCATTCATTCACATGCACCCAGTCATGATTAAGCAAAATATGACGCGACATCGTCATGAGAACCAATCACTTAATTAAAATTATGACATTTTATCATCTCATATCTCATACAATATTTCATCACGTTTAATTATTATCATTGCAATATGAATTTCAATGTAAATGGCACCTGAGATTCCAAGCTGTAATTAAAGGTTTATTGAAAACAATACGTGACGATTCCATTGAATCGTAATCGTATCACAATTCAATTAAAATTGGACTTGAAATGAATTTAAAAAAAATAAAAACCTAACAAAAATTGAATTTAAGGATAGAAACTTGAATTTGAATTTAAGCTTTAGAGTCGAAACAAAAATGACTCATAGCGCAAATTTTTAATATCAAATTAAAGTCTGAGCGTGACTCAGTATGTTGATTGTTTTTTTTTTTATCATTTCCATTGTAAACTTATGAATAATTAATTAAAATGAAGTAATTTTCGTTTCAACTCACCCTTGAATGAATATGAACTTAATTTCAAGTCAAATTTACTGGCATATTTCAAGATTTTCATTGAAAATTGGAAATTGCAAAGGAAAATCATTGAAAATCGGAATTCATTTCAATTCAATGCAAAAAAAAAACATTTTTTGTCTCATTTTAATATCGATTGTATCAATATGAAAAGAATTGAAAGACAAAAACCGATTTCTTTCATACACACACAAAAAATATTATAATATAAAAGTAAAGAAAAAAATTCGAGACATCTGCCAGACAGAAAACAGTCGAGTTGCACTACTTAGGTTAGTCATCCATATGATAATCAGACATCGTCGTCGCATAGCAGTATTTTTTTATTATTATAATAAAACCACAAACAAAACTGAGTGCTACAAGTGTTTCATTTACTCGTCATTGTATTGAATGTACTTAATTTTTATCAACTTTTCATTTAAATGCAAAAAATTTTAATTTTGTGAACATTTTAGATTGAAATTCAAGTTATTTTAGTTAAAATTGACATTAATACGAGTAAAATGTGTTCCAGACATACAATTCATATTTTTATCACATTTAACAAGAAAAACACACAAAACACACCCTTCAAAAGAAATTCACATACGAAGTACGTTAATGTGTGAATATGCAATGCAATAATAAAATTGAATATTAGATTAAGCGTAACAAAAATCTCTCTTTATCTCTCTTGAGTATATTTGTCTTCTATTAAAATGTATATTAAAATGAAAATCCTGATGGTGTGAGATAATAAATGTTATCCTAGGTCATTGCTACTTGGCTTACATTATTGAGTCGACGCGATAAAACTTTTTACTGTCTCGTCTGGTATATTGTTGAATTAAATTGCATTGAGTTAAATTGTAAACCACTTTTTTTTACTTGTTTTTTTTATTATTTTTATCAAGAGTTAATAAAAATTTTAAGCATATAAAGGAGTGTGTAAAAAGGTAATAAATTTAAATAATGAATATGAATTTATTGGGTCAGATATGAATTTTTGATTAAGTTTCGATTTTTTTTTCTGTCTGTATTTGGATAAGATGTTTACTTTTTGACGATTTTTTTGTGAAATTGTCACAGAGTTAATTGACTTGCTTTATTTTGATTTAAAAAATTATTTGAATTGGTTAACGGACAAAATTTTTGAATCGGAAATCGAATTAAAAGTTTTGAATCGGTTATCTAGCAAAAGATTTTGAATCAGAAATTGAAATGAAAGTTTTGAATCGGTTATCTAGCAAAAGTTTTTGAATCAGAAATTGAAATGAAAGTTTTGAATCGGTTATCTAGCAAAAGTTTTTGAATCAGAAATTCAATTAAAAATTTCGAATCGGTTACCTTGCAAAAAATTCTGAATCAGAAATTGAATTAAAAGTTTCGAATCGGTTATCTAGAAAAATTCTGAATCCGAAATCGAATTAAAAGTTTCGAATCGGTTAACTTGCAAAAGTTTTAGAATCAGACATGGAATTAAAAGTTTCGAATCGGTTATCTAGCAAAAGATTCTGAATCAGAAATCGAATTAAAAGTTTCGAATCGGTTATCTAAGCAATGTTTTTAAATCGGAAATCGAATCAAAATATTCGAATCGGTTATCTAGCAAAAGTTTTTGAATCAAAAATCGAATTAAAAGTTTCGAATCGGTTATCCATCAAACGCATTTCAATTCTCTCATAGAATTTTTCAGTTTGCAATTACATAATAGGCGGTCAATCATTCACACATCAAAACAAAATAAATTTAAAAACCTGCCCATTTAAGGAAAATCAATTTAACTTTTATTCACATTTAATCATCATATCGTCACAAGTGATCAAATTGACATATCTGGTCATAAAATACTGTTAATATTCCAATAAAAAGTTAATTTTATTTAATGTTGCTTTTTTTTTCGTAATTTAACCAAAAAAATAAAATTCACATCACATATTTTTTTTTGATAGTTTGTTTATTTAATGAACCGTTCAATACGATAATAAATTTAAATTAAATTGAAGAAATTTTTTTTATTTTTAATGCTCTGTGTGTTTGTGTGTATTTTGCATTGTACAAATAACTTCCATATTTGAACATGAATTCTTATGAATTGTTGAGATATTTTTTAATTTAATTTTATATTTTTCAATGTAGGATTGTTGTAATGAATGTAGTGATGTGATGATAATTGTTGTATATGAAAGTGTTAATGCGTGTAAGAAAACTTTCACAGTTGGTAGCCGATTACAAGTAATTTTGAAATGAAATTAACAGAATTTATATGAATTTCGATTTCAATTCCAAGAATTTTCGTTATAAAAGTTAATTTAAATTGAAATTAATTAGATTTTGATTGCGTTTCGTGGCAAATCATCGATAAATCCCATTTATGTTCTTGAAATCATTGTAATTGAGTCAATGCACCTTCAATTCTTTTCCATGAATCTCACTTCAAACGAACACCCACGTGTTAAATGTACCGTTATTAAAAATGGATGTAAAATTCATTGCATACATTTTGAATGTAAATTCATTTTCGTTTCAATTTCCATCTGTCATCCAAATTTTGACAGTTAAACGTCAGTGAAAAATAAAAAAATAAACATTAAACATGTTGTCCGTGTTAAAATTCACTGAAAAAACAAATTTCACTCCAGTAATTTTAGGATATTTTAGTCGTAATGGTCACACATTACGGGGAAAGCCTCCTGGAGTGGCGCGAACACTAGAACAGAGATTGGCAGGTAATTTTCATTGAATTTCAAGTCAAATCAATTTTTTTTTGATTACATGATTTGGTTTTTGATTTAGATGAAAACCCGGTGGATCCTGAATTGAGTAAAAAAATAAACATCGGATATCCAAAGTTGAAGGTGTCACGCTCAAAGGAGCTTTTTGCACGTCTTGAACATATGAAGAAAATGAGAGCGGATCCCAAATTAGAGAAATTGTCAAAGGAAGGGAAATGTAAGATGAATTTACTTGATGTAAAATGGTAAATTAAATTTCAATGTCATTTCAGTACAAATCGACATGGATCAAGTTCATGAAGACTGGCTCAAAAATAACGGTCCTTTGCAGATAAAGCGCATCGCTGAACATTACAAGATCTTTGAACATCTCTTTGGTGATGCATATTTCGTGCCTCGAGTTGACATGCAAATACGTTACAATTTGTCTGATGGTGAGACACAAGCACCGGTCTATTACGGAAATCTGCTCAAACCAAAGGATGCCCAAAATGCACCAGAAGTCACATTTGATGCATCATTCAGTTACAATAACGAAAAAGTTGATCCCAGTAAAACATTGTGGACGTTACTGATGACAAATCCAGATGGACATTTCGAAAAAGAGAATGGGGAATATGTGCATTGGCTTATGTGAGTTACATTAACCCTTAAATCATATCGCAATTAAATTAAGTGAATTTTCCATTTCAGAACAAACATCCCAGGAAACGACGTCAGTAAAGGTGAATGCCTCGTCCCGTATTTGCAGCCATTCCCTCCTAAGGGCACTGGATATCACAGACACGTCTTTTTGTTATTCAAACAAGAAAAGAAACTCGATTTAAGTGCTTATCGTGTAAAGGAGCAATTCGATTTAAGTAAACGGACATTCAGCACACCCGATTTTTACAGGAAACTGCAGGATGACATCACACCAGCTGGGTTGGCGTTCTTCCAGGCTGATTATGATTTGACTTTAACCGACTTTTTCCATAAAAAATTGAGTAAGAATTTTTCAATGAATTTGTATTTCAGTTACTTGTAATTTTATTTTCCAGACATGAAAGAGCCAATTTACGAATATGACTTTCCAAAACCGTATTATCAGGATCAAATGTGGTTCCCTCATAAGAAGGCCTTTAACATTTACATGGATCGGTATCGTGACCCCAAACAAGTCAACAAAGAGTATCTTCAACGAAAATTGGCTGATGTCCATCCATTTAAAGATCCCAAACCACCACTAAAATTCCCCAATGCACATCCAATCAGAGGAGTTCCTTCTTGGTTAAGGATTGAAATTGAAAAGCGTCGCCTTAATAAGGGAAAAATCCGTGAAATTAATGAAATATTTTAGAATATCATAGTTTATTATTAATATAAAATAAATAGGAAATTTAAACAATCATTGGCTCAAGACACTCATGATCTTCGTACATGTCAAGGGACAGAAATGTCCCAGTACAATGCTGACAAAAATAGTACTCCTCACACTTGTGTATCCGTTTAATGTGTTTTCGCATTTTCGCTAATGTATTGAAAGGTGATTTACAGATATAGCAAATTGGTTCATAGGCCTCCTTCTCTTCATCACTCGATTCCTCTTCATTTTTTGTGATTGTATGACTTTCAAGGATGTGCGCCTTGACTTCGTCCCGGTCCATGAAATCAAGGCTGCATAATTTACATTTGTAGGTCGTTTGAACATTTTCTTCAATTAAATCGTCCTCTGTTTGAACATTCATTACTGTTGTAGGTTCTTTTTCAACATAAATCTCTTTTTCTTCGGGCACTTCAATGTAAGTCACTTCACTCTCGTCAAATTCCTCGTTTTTAATCTCCTCAACTGTAATTGTATCTTCATCCATCATTTCTTGTACCACATAATCCGGATCAATCACTTCCACGACTTGTAAATTTTCATCCTCTTTCTCCTCAACTGGCACTTTAACATTATTATTATTATGACTATTTTCGACATGGTCTAACGCCATCCCAGGATCACCCTTAAATACCAAACCACATATTGAACACATGAAATTCTTCGTCAAATCCTCGTCTTTTATTTGCAGACTCGCACTTTTCGGTGTCACTATATCAACAATTACATCATGAATCGTCCTCAAATGTGACTGCATTTCAACGGCATTCTTTTTATTTTTGTGACAATAATCACATCGTAGTACTCCAGTTATATTTGCATTCGCTGATTTATCGGAATTCCTTGGTTTTTTCGTCACTTTGATACTCACTTGATATTCACATTCCGAGTCAGATGAGTAAATGAGCTGGTTTTGCTGCATTTCCGCTAGGAGAGTGCTGATTTTGGTATTTGTCCCGGTTTTAGTGGGATGAGGACGATCACTTTCATTGCGGATATTTTCATTGAAATATAAGGGCACTGCACTGTATTGAAGTTTGTTATTTTTACCATCGATTATGTCATTTTTATCGAAATGAAGTGCACAGAAACGAGGATATTTTGTCAAGATCCAGGTCGGACAGTTCATTTGAATTATTGAAATCCACTTAAATTTAAAAGAACTTTGTTAATTGAATTATGGTAACAATAATAAGGCGATAAAAAAACTCACTCGCTTCCTTAGCTCTTCAGATTTCGGGAAACCAAAGCCCTTGATATATTTTCCGTAATTTCTAGCATTGGGACAGTTCGGAAGTGAACATCCACGACCCATTTTAATTGTTTTAATCTAGATTAAATTTCAATTCAAATGAATTTCCACTTAATAAAATTTAAAGCGGAATATTTGTTTACGTTTTTTTGACAGTTGTAAACAAAGTCCTGTCAAAATAAGGAATTAACTGAAAATGGACCATAAAATCAAAATAAACATTTGGAGGCAAAATTGATTTTCTTTCAGATAAAAAATTGTATCTTTTTTTTGTATTTGATTTAAAAAGAAGCAGTAAAATATAAAATTACGGATGATTAATTAAAATTGAAGGAACTGTCATAGTCCAGTGGTTAAAGCATTCGTCTATCATGTCATTGGTGTAATTTTTGAATCCGATTAACTGTTAAAATTATTTCAACTCAATTGTGTCTTTTTCGCATTAAATAATTATTCGAGTAAATTAAAATAAATGTTCTGATGACCAGTGGCGGATTGGCCACATGAGTAATCTGGCAGAGGTCAGAAAGGCCGCAGTCAATCGTCTTGTAAAAGTTAAGTTTAGTGTAAATTTTAAAGAAAATCATCAATAAAAAATGCAAGGGCCGTTAATAATTTTCAAAAACCGGCCAGCATTTGGTCCGATCAGGATGTGACTGTTCTTGGATGACAGTAGAAAAGCAAAGGTGCACCTTGACTCAGGGTCCTTGAGGCTCCGGCCCTAAAGATGTGAGGGTATCTCTAATGGCTGAGTTATACCCAAAACTGAACTACCAAGATCAGATTCATTAAATTGAAAGGCACTTCAAAAGAGTTCCAACACTTTGAAAAACGTCTTCAGTCAATCTACCTATGGAATGGAGGAAATTCTATCAAAAGTCATTCTTATTTTAACCTTTTAAGTAAATAATCTTCGCATTTTATAAATATTTACAATTGTCTAGACATCAACTGATAATTTTGGTTATAAAATTTATGACATATTATGGAATGACGAGTAAAAATCCAAATTCGATAGAATTTCACGAAGATAAGCTCTTGTAAATTTTTATTTTGAAAAAAATCATTCATCAGAATTTTAATCCAAAAACGTACTTAAGTCACTTAAAACGACTTGAAAATGAAATCCTTACTTAATTACAATAAGGGTCTCTCTCTCGTAGAAAAATTAAAGTAAACAATGAGTTGAATTTCGATCCATTACAAGTCTTTTAATATTAATTTCATTGAATTTAAGTCTGATTCAAGTACAATTTTGTATCTTTATTAAGAAAAATGTTTTTTGAAAGATTTCCTCGATTCAACAATTGCTGTTTTATATTTAACTTGAGATTAGGAGCCTTAGCAATCGGATTCTTGTTAGTATTGTATTACTTGATACGGCTTATCATCAGTCTTGTTAATCTTAGTAAGATTTTTTATTTAATATTTTTAATGTACAATTTGAAATTAAATTCATTTCATTTCATATCAAGATTCTTCACCTACTGTTTATGTTTATTACATAATTGGATTAATTTTGGGACTTTATCTCACACTGGGGGCATACAAGGTATAAAAGCAAGTGGAAGTATAAATCAATGATTTTAATTTTGTCCCGTTCCAGGAAAAGCAAAAATGGGTTGAATCATATTTATGGGGAAAATTAATTTTCATCATTTTAACATCAATTGATATTATTGTGTTATTTTTTGTTAAATCACCTGGATTTGTAATTTGGCTTTTTTTGACATGGATCCTTGAAATCTATTCTTGGATTTGTGTGAACTCGTATTACGTACAGATGAGAGAAGGTGGACTAGGGATGACAACAACGCAAGGTTCTGATGAAACGCCGACAATTGTCACTCAATGAAGATTATTGAAAGGTTTCAGTTAAAACTCGAAAAAACGTGTTTGAATAAAATTTTGAAATTAATCCAACCGTTTTTTGAACTTACGCGTGTGTATAGATATTGGAAAAATTATAAAGCGCTCTGTACGTAAATTATAAGGAATTATACTATGCATAAAGTACTAGTTAAACATCATTCGATGTATGATTCCTTGAAGTGAATTAACAGCGTTATGAGGAATATGATTTAGGGTACGTCGAAAGACGACCCAGAATCGCTGATCGAATTCTCGAAGTGTCAGGCTCAAGATTTTGAGCCTAGAGCTTGAAAATGTTCAAAAAAGTGTTTTATTCAAAAACCTTCAAAAAATTTAATTGTTTCAATTCAATTAAAATGTATTTTTGCCAATGGCCTTGTAAGATTTTTACATTTTGATCATTACATTTAAATGTGGTTTTTTTGAAGCAAGCGCATCAATCAATTAAAATGCACCACAATTCTGCTCTGTTCCCAATTAATCAAACGATTAATTTTTAGTAATTGGTCATTTTTGAAGCAAAAATGTTATTTTTTATAGTTTTAAAATTACGAAATAACATTTTCTATGGCGTCTTTGATAATCTGAGATTTCGTATCATGACTTTTGGCATTTTGTTTATTGGGTTCCGGTCATCAGGACTTCTTGAAGTTCCCAGTAAGTTTTCTGATTTACAATTTTAACATTTTTTAATTACTCCATTAATTTTTTTATAGCCATACTTGATTCTTTTTCCACAACTGTTATAATTTTACTACGCATATATTTTATGCTTCGTTTTATTTTGTTAATTTTTCTTATAACTGGAGCATTTAAGGTGGGTAGTTAGGCCATTACAATTTTCCTTTTTGTTTCTCGTCGCCTCCTACTTCTTTATTTCACAAAAGTGAAGAGGGAATAATGGGAGGGAATAATAGTAATAAAATAATGAAAACCATTGAAAACCTTGAAATTATTTAACGATCTTAAATTTTTCAAATTTTAAAAACAGTTTTACTGAATATTTTGTTAATTTCAACATGCAGAAAATCCAAAACTTACTTAATTTTCTTGATTTTTTTTTTCAATAAATATTTAAAATATTTTTCACATGAAAAAAATTTTTTCATGACATTTGTTTATAAATTTCATTATTTTATTACCATTATTCATCCCTCCTCCTTCTTATTATTTTGAGCGGACTGCGACGAGAAACAAAAAGGAAAATTGTAATGGCCTTAACTGAATTCTATGAATAGTTTTAACTTTTATATTTAAATTGTTATTCCAACAACAGGAAAAAACCACATATATTGAGGATTTCTTAGAACAGAAATTCATTTGCAACGTTCTCTGGTCAATTGTCTACATTGCAATGGGATATAATTTAACCATGAATTTCAGTTGGATTATCAGCATCTGATATTGGATGCCACATTATTTTTATTGGAAATTTGTTAACTCTGTCCTCTTACTAATAAAACAAAAGCTAGCTAATCATGATTTTGATTTTAATCAAAAAATATTTTATTTGACTATAAAATTTCATTAAACATATCAAATTATGATATTGGACCGTAAATCGCGATTTAATTGAAAGTAAAAAGAAAATTAAATGTGAGATGTTATCAATGTGTAACATTTACGTTACATACCATATCAGTGTAACGACCATTCCACAATGTTGATGAAATGCATGTGCTTTAATTGGAAATTACAATAATCGATGTGAATTAATATGCGAGTTTAATATTTGTATTATTAAATTATTAGGGCTGGCTTAATTTTACTTTTAAAAAATTCAGGAGAATTTCACTATAAATTAAAAAACAAAATTTTTTGGGTGTTTTTTATGAGGAGTTTTATATTTTTTTTTATTTTTTTCAATAATTTTTCAAACTTCAGATAACTTTACCATTAAAATTTATACACTAAATTTTTTTCACAGATAAAATATTTAATATTTTTATACAATATTTGAATATAATAATTAAGTAGCCTTAATCCTAAGATTTCATTTTCAATTCTAATTTGTAATGTTATGTGATTAAAATATATTTCCTAATACTACACGATAAAATGGTCTCCTACACCAATACAGACCTAAAGTTATAATTTAAAACTTATTTAATAGTAATAATAATTTTAAAGTTAAATCCTAATTAATATGCTTAAATTAAATGAATAATTAAAATGAAAAATAATTTATTGTAGAACACCCTTTGCGATCAGAATTTCCTTCATCAATTGTTTCAAGTATTTAATCTCGCGTTTGACATCATCATATTTTGTCTGTAATTTACGATTAACTTGCAAAAGTTCGTCTTCTTCACTCAGGACAATCTTAAGAAGTTCCTTTTTCTTTTGACGATATCTCGTTGCTGCTTCCTTATTTTGTTCCTTTTTCCTTGCCTTCTTTTCATGTAATGGACGTCCATAAGGTCGTTTCGCCTTCTTAGGTTCAGCACTCTTCTTTTCTTGCTGATTCCTGTTTGAAGTTGATTTTTTCAAGGCTTTCTTCTTATCAACTGTTGGTGTCCATTCATCGTCATACCCAGCAATATCATAACTGTCATCACTTCTTGGGGACATGAACGAGGCAAAACTTGACGAATCATCGCCATTTCTGGATGGTGAATAGCTCGAATCACTTGAATGACTTGAAATCGAGACATTATCACTAATTTGACTGCCAGCAACTGAACACGAGTCATCGATGAGTGATGAAAGATCATCTGGGAGATTTGTTGTGTGTTCACGAACTAATTCATCGATTAAGTCCATTGAATTGTCACTTTCTTCAGATAAAATTTCATCGATCATCATTGTTTGTGGTATTTCTTGGATAACACAATTATCATTGATTGTTGATTGAGGACTTGAAACGATGTAAACAATTGGGGCACCAAGCAAATCCTCTGGCTTGATTTTCTGACATGGTGACATTGGTGGAGTGGTTGGTGGTGTTAACTGTAATCCAACTGCATTACAAACTGTATCAAATTCCGAAAGCAATTCCTCGGTGTTCTTTTGAATCTTAATTTCTTCCTCTCCATGATGTGCACTGATTGGAACTGGTGAAAGTTGTTCATAGACAAAATCTAATTTTGGATTGTGGTACCAAGATGGTTCACTTTGAATTTCCTCATCCAATTCCAGTAACAGCTCATGTGCCGTCTTAGGTTTACTACGATTGTGAATGATACGTTGTTTGTGATTGTTTGTACTTGTGTTGTTGTCATTGTTGCTGACTGTATTGATGTCGGTGACGATTAAATTTGATGTATTATCATTTGATATTAGGAAATCATTTTCTGTGGCAAAGTTATCGAATAGTTGTAACTCCTCATTGTTGATTTGATGATAAGCACTTGATGGATTGGAGGTGGGCATGGTTTCCTCCATCCAGAATGGTAGCTGCAAAGACTCCATCATTTGCATAAATTGATGTTGTTCCTTGTTCACAGTAATTAAATTCAAAGGATGATGATGATGATAATGATAAGAATTGTGATAAATTTTCACTTATTGATTGAGATGTGGTGTTTTGATTTTGTATGGAGTCCGAGGACGTGACATTTTCGCTTTGTATAAACGCCATCATGGCACTGAAAGTACAAAAAAAAATATTTAAATTTAATAAGAATATCAATCAAAATTCCAAGAAAATTTCATTATCGCTTAAATCCAAGTTCAAGGTCATCCCATTTCAAAAGAAAACAATTTTGACCCGTAATCCCTCAATCAAAACAAATAAAATCTAGAAGTTGCCACGTAGCGATGACTTTTAAACATTTTGCAATATTGCTCAATACTTGACATACGTATGTGAATCAATAAATAAACGAAGAGTATGCTTTTGATAGAGTAATCGACGTCATGAAACGTCATTCTTAGTTTTCGTAGGTGGAATCTTCAATGGTATGAGTAAAGTTTCACCATTCGCTGAAATTTATTTCATTGAAATTAAAAATTAGGGGGCTCAGAATTTGAGTACATTGAATTTAAGACAAAATAATGAATGAAAATTGCATTTTCAGCTTGATTCAAAAAAACCTTTGACCTTGAAGTGGCGTAACAAGAAACTGGCATCGTATAGCTCTACAGACCATTAATACACACGTACAGCTTGCCTTTAAGTCCTGTTAGGACCAAAATTGCACAAAAACGAATATTTTTGGACTCAAATCATATCGTTTCAATATAATTTAAATTGAAACCATTTTAGTCAAACATTGAAATATGAAATTTCCGCCTTTTCATAGTTTGATAAGCGATTTATGCGTAAATTTTATGAGCAATTATCTATTTTTAGAATTCCTTATCAAATTTGATTGTAAATTTTTATTTTTTTTGAACAAAAAATGTCTTTGTTTTGAATTTTATTTGGTGATTTTTTTTTTTAAAGAAATCATCAATCAACGAATTTCTTATCAAATTTGAAGAAATTTTGTTATGAGGATGTTTATTTGAATTGAATTGAATTGAAGTAACCTGATAAGACTCTCCTCGTCTAATTTCAAATTTGAGTCTTTGTTATCTGGCTTGACACCATTTTAGTAACAGATGCTTATCAATATTGTCAATATTCGGTATATTCATAATTGAAAAGTGTAATCAAGTAAAAAAAAAATTTCTCGCCCACCTGTCATTTCAATTTACGCGCTCAATTAATCAATGAAAAACATTTCCTAGAAAACATAAATTTCAAGTAAATTAAGAGCGTTAAACAAAATCACGCGGCACCATCATGCACACCACAGTTAAGCAAGTTTTTTTTTTGAATATTAAACAGAATAGAGAATATTTGACCCAAATTTAGCTCAGCTGTGATTTTACTTTGAAATTTTTGTTGAAGAGTTATTTTATTTTTGTATATTTTAACAAGAAAACTTGCAAAGGCAAAACATGTTTACATTGTTTAGTGTCTTTGACTTGTTGATAAAACAACTTTCAAATTCGCGAGCAGAAACGCGATTTAAAATTAAAATTAAACATATTCAACGTGAATATAAGAAGAAGTTGCCTCACATCACATTTTATTGTACCTTACTCAACATGTGTGTGTGTGTGTGTGTGTGTGTGTGTGTGTATGTATGTGTGTGTATAAGTAGACGCGACTTAATTACTGTGATTTATTGCATTTTATTTAACAATATTTAGAATTCTCAGGTTAACTGTAAAAAATATTTTGAAATTAAATCACGATTCTGAACGATTCGCCATAAAAAATTCACAAAAAAAAACATTTTCGAGTCCAATGAAATCCATTCAGGTGATTACGTCAGCCAAATTGTACAATTTCCCAATAAAAAAAATGGCGATGACTAATTTTTCTTTTCACATAATTTGAAATGTTTCTACTCACATCATGTTTAGATAATCCGTTGTGTTTTTTTTTTTATGCACTTGTGTGTGCGATAGGCACAGTATTCTTTATCAGAATCCCATTGTTAACGCTTTATTAAAAACAAATATTTTAGTTGCACTTTTAACTTTTCCCTCTTCATTCCTTCACTGTTTGAGATATAATGAGGGTTCGTTTTCGTATTCATGAATGAAATGTGTGTGTATTTCATTTTCAATTCATTTGAATTTGGAATTCAATGAAGTGGTTTTTGACCAATGAAATTGAATTTGAAGGGGAAAAAACCGTTACATGTCAAAAATTTGTAAACAAACCGATTTTTGACTTATTTTATCGTCGCACTGTCAGTATGGAATTAACTTTCAAAGGAAGCACATCGATTTAAGGATGACGCTGATAAATTGAAGTTCAGATAATGAGATTGCATTAAATTAACGTTAATTTGGAACAAGGAAATCCAGTAAAAATTGAAGTTTAACGTGATAAATTTGTTAATTTCAATTCAACGTGAAATTTTTTTCACAATTTTTTCTGGACTCTTTTCAATATAATTTCAAGTACAAGCACGACGAAACTCAGCACAATTCCAGTCATCAATGTATAAAATATCTGTGCAGTCCTCGCAAAGTCAACAACAGCTGGATCAAAGCCCTTAACGGATTTCTCGGCTAGCTTGGCATTAAATTTATCGAGAATAAATTTTTTCATCCCATTTTCCGTCAATTTTAGATTTCCCTGACGGATCAATTCGTTAAATGGACCTCCTTTGACAAGGGGCATTACAAGCAAAGCTCGATGATCTTGAGGAAATATTGGAATAGTTTGTAATCGTTCTAATTGTGCATGACTCAAGGACTTTTTAAACAAATCAGCATTTTCATCAACATAAGTCAAGAGAGCCTTCCCTTCATTTTTCATTTGATCAATTCCTTCTCTAACTGGAACGTAAACCTCCTTTCCTTTTATTCTCGTTTCATAAAGTTTAATTAGATCTGGATCTGTTACCAGTTTGAAGATGATTTTGCTTGACGGATGATCATCCATAATTATTTTCATATTACTCTCATACAAGCTTTTAATTGTCGTAATTGTACGAGGTGTTGGTGTGAGAAGTGAGCCTACAATTGATGCCGAATAAAATTGAAATGATATAAGTGACATTAAAAGAAAGAAAATTATTATGATGCGAGATTTGATTGACTTGAATGCATCGAAACTGAGGCCTTGTTGTGCTAAAATTCCAACAACGTTGATGAATGATATGAAAATCAGATTTCCTTTCAATGACAGTCGCTTTTCAAACATTTGAAGTACCACCAATACGATGACAGTTGAAATTGCGATAAGTAAAATGCTTAACCAGACATCTGTACTCAAAGGCATTAGAAATGCACTTTTCTGCATTGTCGTATGCTCAGGATGACAAAACACGAAAAATTGTCGATATTTTATCACTGAAAACCCGGAGTCCATTACAGGCACACGTGTTTTTGCTAAAATGAAACTTTGAGCACCAAAATCCACAAAACGATTTTGAATCATTCCAACTAAGCCATTCCATTGAGTTGAATTTTGTCGTAACATCCCATATTCTGATACTCGAATCAAATGAATTTGAAAATTAAAGATCTCAGAATAAATTTTGACAAGTTGATATGCTGACCTTGAAATACTGAAATGGTTATCAATAATGAGTTGTGTTGCATATTCAATGAATGTCGTTTCACGTGGAATTTTCGGGACGCAAATCGCAACTCTCAGGATCGTTCCATGTAAATTGTTATCAAAAAGTTTAAACGGATTCTCATATTTCAATTTCCCTGATGACTTTAAATTCCCAACATTTTCAATGAAGCTCAACCCGTTGCGGAGTAACGCTGGTGCCCTGAAATGATTAATTTCAAGTTCACTTAAATCTGGGCTCCATGTCACCAGTAAAATTTGTGCATCGATATTGATATTCAATTCATTTAATTGTGAAATTGTCACATTAAAATCATTTCCATGTAAAATCCATTTAATTTTTTTGTTGAAAAGCCACATGTCAGATGCAAAATTCAAAATTTCAACCGTTTTATTGCATTCCATATCCAGGAAAATCATTAAATTGTCTTCATTTAACATTAAATTGATTGCATTTTCACTTTCATCCACATTCCACAAGGAAATTGAAGTGAGTTCAATTGACAAGTCACGTGCTGTCCTAAAAATATCTGGAAATTTAATTAAGTTAATGTTAAAAATAATTTTCAATTGAATCAATTTAAAAAAAAACGTTAAAATTTACCGTCATCACAATGCAAAATTGAAATTTTTCTCATGTTGTCACTTTTAATGATTCCTTGAATGAGCTCATAATTTAATGGTTTGCCATGAATTTTCTCGGAAAATGAAATTACAAGTAAAATAATATGAAAATTGAGTAGAGACCACATGGTGATACTATGATATGAAGGAAAATGACTGAATTGAAGACTGGGTTTATGTGAAAATTTATAGATTTTATGGATGCAATGAAGACATTTTACTTTGACAGTTTGAGTTGATTCATTGGAATTGATTAAAATTTAGAGAAAATTATTCTAATTTGAAATGTTTTGTACTGTAAAGAATTAAAAAAAGCGTCTCTCTCTTCCTCTCACTTTCTCCTAATAGACCTTTCTCTGTCTTTTTCTTAATCTCACTTCCTCCTTCTCTCTCTCTTGCTCTCAATAAATAACCGTCTTTGGCTATCTTAATGATCCTCTCTCTCTCTCTTTCTCTCATTTTATTAAAATGCATATTTTTCTCACTAGGTTCAGCTCTCTCTTTTTTTCTCTCTTAAAGTCTCACTCTCACTTGGTTATTTTTTCTCTCTCTCTCTCTCTCTCTTGAAATGCCATTTTTCCTTTCTTTTCTCTAGATAACCTTCCTACTCTCTGTCTCTCTCTTACTCTCTCTCTCTCTGTCTTTTTCTAAATCTCTCTTCCTCGCTCTCTCTCTGTCTTAGTCTTTGTTTATCTAAATGATCGTCTCTCTCTCACATTCTCTAATTATTTAAAAATTATTTTATCTTTTTCTCTCTCTTTTTTTCTCACTTAAGGTTTCACTCTCACTAGATAATTTTTTTCCCTCTTTCTCTCTTTATATGCCATTTTTCATTTCTGTTTTTCTAGATAACCTCCTCTTTTCGCTTTCTCTCTTTTTTTCACTCTCACTGTCTCTCTCTTTCTCTCCCTCTCTCTCTCTCAATCAATCAATTTGAACATTTCTAACAAAAAAACTTCTTCAACTTTGAACATTTTCCGTTGAATTCAACAATCAAACTACCATCTGAAGTAAAACATGACTATCGATTCAAAGATTGTTTGTTTAAAAAATTCATTTAATAAGCTCATGAAATATGACAACCCATCAATCAAACAAAATTGAATCTAATCGACATCCTTCAAATTTCTTATGTAAATATTCAAAAAAAAAGTTCCAGTCTTGAGTTTTTCTTCAATGTAACAAAATGCTTTTCTTAAATTTAAAAATATTTCCTGTTATATTCCTTTTAACTCTCCCAGTAATTTCAGTTGAAATGAAATCTCACAACTGGAATTTCGATTTAATCAAAACAGTGTTGAAAGGTGACTCGATTCAAAAAATTTCTGTGTATCATTGTAATGAAGGTAAGAATTTTAATATGATTAAAATAAAAATAAAAAAGATTTGAATAAAAATCGAGATTTAATTTCACAGAAATTCATTCAGTGTCACGTCAATTGATGCAAGAACATTTCACATTAAAATTACATAACATTGATGACAAAAATCGATCGGAATGGACATTTGAAGTGAATTCAATCAATATTTTGGATCTGAATTGTAACAACACCGAGAAGTTTCTTCAAATGATATCAAATTTAAATTATATGAGTAAAAAATTTAAGTGGATTATGATCGGGGAGAGCTTAAATGAAGCAAGGTCCTTATTAAAAATGCAAAATATCAATATTGATGGCAAAATTTTACTGATTTCACGGAAATTTGGTCAAATTCATCACATTCGATGTCCAGCATTGAAACGAAATGGAATTTTTTACATGAATTTAATTGGAAATGTATCGAATAAATTCGAAAATCCTTTTACGCGTCACAATTTCAGCATGGATGGAACTATTTTGAGGGTGGCAATTTCTGTGAGTATCAAAATTATAAAGTTATTACTTTGAATTCAAATAAATGTAATATTTTCATAGTTACCTGAAATCCCGAAAGGAGTTTCATTCCTTGAATTCGCCACAAAGCACATCATTTCAAATCAAAATTCAATTGGACGTGCTCCGTATCAAGTTCTGGAAATTTTATCTCAAAAATTTAATTTTCGAATGCATCTCAAACGATCACCGAGTTACGGATATTTAATTGGAAATACAACAAACTGGACTGGCTTAATGGGAATGTTACAAAAAAAGGAAGTCGATTTCGCGGCACAAAGTTTTGTATTTGCCTTGAAACGCCTCCCTGCAATCGATAGTGGATTTTCTGCTACAAAATACCGACATTATTTTGTATTTCGTCATCCAAATTCCCATTCAAACATGAAAAATCCGTTTTTGATGCCGATGAGTGATGAAATTTGGTGGTGCATCATCTCAATTGGAATTTTAACCATGTTCATGTTATTTGTGATAAGGAAAATGCAACATTCGAGTGAAGCAGAAATTTCAATTTCAGTTGTGGATGTCATTGGAATGGTTTCAATGCAAGGCATTTCATCGCTTATATGGAAAATTGTGAAAGCAAGAATAATTCTAATTTGTTTCCTGGTCCTTTCGTTCATTTACTATCAATTTTATTCGGCATCAATTGTTGGGTCACTTCTCGCTCCAGCTCCACGCACCATCACAACCATCGAAAAATTGACGAAAAGTGATTTAAATGTCATATTGGAGGAAAATCCATCTAATCGGGTCATTTTCACTGTGGCATATGGTTCCGACATTCAAAATCTCTATGAAAAGAAGATTCGAGGTAAAGAAACCTTCGTTTCAATTGAAGATGGAATCAAAGCAATGCACAGTGGACCAAATGTTTTTTTGATAAATTTCGATGATACCATGAATTATATTAAAAAGAAGTTTACTCACACGCAAATGGAGCAACTTCAGGATATTCCGTATTTTCCTGACGATGTCCGTGCGATTCTGTACGTGCCTATGCAGAAAAATTCATCGTTCGGTGAAATGATTCGCGTTGGGATGCTAAAATTAACGGAGACGGGAATCAAATTGCATGTTGTCAGGAAATGGGAATTGAAATTAAATAAAAAGGTGAAGTCGGATTTTAATCGGGAAACTGCAAAGATTGACATTACAGCGTCAATGTTTTACTTGTTAGCCATCGGATTGGGTACGAGCCTGGTTTTATTGATAATTGAAATTTCGTTTGAAAAATTGAATGCAATCTGGAGAAAATCACGAGTTGGAGTAGAATAGATTGAATTTAATGGAAATGAGATCTTGAAAATAAAAAAAATTGAAATTTTGATCACTTTTCGACTTTTTTGTGAGCTTTAGACTTTGTAACGTCCCAAAACCCGTCTGTAACAGTAAAATTTTTCAACGAATTGTACTTAATTTGATCAAAATTACATTTTTCTTGTCAATTTCCCTTTTTATGACATCTCAATTAACGATTTTCATGTCATATTAATCGAAAAATACCAGGCGTTTCCACATTTTTACATGGAAACACTCATTTTATTAATAATTTTCCTGGAATTTCGTGCACACTCTCATTTAAAACGAAAATTTTACTTGATTCAATTTCAATATTCAATGAAATGGAATATTCCGTTAAAAAATGAATTAAGTTTCAATTGAATCACAATTTATTTGATGACTTAATAAGAGAATGGATTGAATTTGACATTTAAAGGACTTTATAATACGATTTCCAGCAAAATAATTTCAATTTAACTTAATTTCAGATTAGATTCAATCAAAATGAGACCTTTGCATTTCATTTTTTGCATAAAATTCATTTTAATTACAATTAATTCGATTTTCGGGTATTTTTTGAGTCCGATAGTGACTGAAATCGTTTCAAGAGATATTTTTCATAAGGTTTTGTGGATTAAATGTGATTTGAATCGTAATTTTCATTTAAATTTTACTTGAAAAAATTTTGAAATTAAAATTTAATTTTTTTTTCAGATACTGGTTTGAATGTCCGTGAATTGTGGCAAAATACCAAAAATTTGGTTTCAATTCAAATGGTGACCGTTAAAGATTTTAGAAAAAAATATTATTTTACGGGTCACAATGAAATAATTTTGCTTGACATGGATTGTCCTCAATCAAATGAAGTCTTCAATGTAGCATCAAAGCATCAATTATTCAATGGTCAAATGAAATGGATTTTAATGACAAAGCACTTTGATAAGACGCTTAATTTAGTGATGGACCAAAATTTGAATATCGATTCAAAAATTTTACTTATCAATTTTGAGGATAGGAAAATGAGCAAAATTCATCGAATTCGAGCACCTGCATTGACTCGCAATAAATTGATGAATATTAAATTGATAGGAAATTGGACCAAAAACCGTGGCCTTGCATTTGATGATCCATTTACAAAAATTGACTATAAAATGAATGGAACTGCCTTGAAAGTCATCACTTGTGTAAGATTTTTGCCTTTAAATTTTCAATTGCATTGTATTTTACTATGAAATTTTTTCAGATTCCATTCGTTCCGAAAGGGGCATCATTCGTTGAATACGCTACCACCCAGAAATTTGATCGAAAGTACACCCTCGGACGGATTCCAATGCAATTTGTCTTACTTTTATGTGAACTTTACGATTTTCGCATAAAACTCATGCGAACACACGAGTACGGGAAGCCAATAGGAACCAATTCAAGTCAATTTAGTGGTGTCCTTGGAATTTTGAATCGAAGTGAAGCCGATATCGCGGGTGAAGGCCTTTTCTATGCAAAAATTCGTGTTCCAATCATCGCAAGTGGTCTTGGAATCCTTAAATTTCGTCAATCTTTCGTGTTTCGTCATCCAAAGTACGCGACAAAACAAAGAAATTTATTTTTAGCGCCATTAAACACCGATGTCTGGATCAGCATTATCGGTGTATCAGCGTTCACTTTAATCTCCTTGTTCATTTTCAATTTATTTGAGCGGAATGAACTGAATTTCACTAAAACCGTTATCAATGTCATCGGAATTTTAGCTCAACAAGGTCTCAGTTCCGATTATTTGAAGTCAGTGAAAGCCAAAGTTGTGATGTTTTCATTTATTGTCCTTTCCTATGTTTGTCTGCAATTTTATTCGGCTTCAATTGTGAGTTCATTACTCACACCTCCGACTCGAAGTATTACGACAATACCAAGATTGACGGAAAGTAAGCTGAAAATCGTTCTTGAGGACCATCCATCAAGTCGAGTGGTTTTCAAGGTCGCTTCAGATCCAGATATTTTACAGCTCATCAAGGCAAAGGTGCACGATGGTGGAAAATTTGTGACATTCAATGATGGAATTTCAAAGATTAAGAGTGGTGAGTATGCGTTTCTCACCACACCTGATGAAGTTACGGATATCATTGGAAGTTCATTGACCTCCACTGAAATGGAAGAGTTACAGGAAATCGTCTTATTTCGTCAAGATTATCGAAGCCTCTTGTATGTTCCGTTACCGAAACGCTCTCCATTCAACGAATTAGTGCGAGTTGGCAACCTTAAATTGGATGAGGCCGGATTAAAAGCATACCAATATGAAAAATGGTTCACTAACCTAACTGAGAGATCGAAACAGAAGCGTGACACTGTTGTGGTGGACTTTGAACGGACATCCACCGTTTTTTGGATGCTCATCATCGGATATTTGCTGTGTTTCGCTATTTTCATTGCAGAAATATTGATTTTTAAATTAAAATGCACATAAAAAACCTTAAAATAAAATTTTATTCAATTAATTTCTCAAATTTCCTGCAAATAAATTCACACAAAAGCAATAAAACGCTAATTAAATATCCTGAAAAAAGGAAATAAAATATCGATGAAACTCTGTCAAAGTCAACGATGGCCGTTCCAAGACCATGACCCTCGCTTTCGGTGATTTTGACGGTCCATTTGTTGCCGTGATATGATTTCAATCCAATTTCAATTAGTCTGAGAGTTCCAACGCGAATTGTTTCCTTGAAAGGTGAGTTTTTTTGAATCATGTAACACAAAAACGCCCGATGATCTTGCGGAAATAACGGAATTTCTTGTAATTCCTTGATCTCATTGTGAGTTAACTTTCTTTTGATTACATCTGAAATTTCATCGACGTACACCAGGAATGCGAATGAGCCTTTTTTGACTTGTGCAATGCCATCAGTGACTGACAAGTAAGTTTTGTTGCCAACGACTTTTTTTTCATAGAAATTATCGACATCTGACGTTACTCCAACACTGAAGATTGTTCGCGAAATTGGTGTGTCTTCCAAAATTACCTTGAAATGGCTTTGAGTCAATTTATCCAATGTCCTTATCGAACGAGGAGCCGTTGTTAGAAGGGAGCCCACAATGGATGCCGAATAAAATTGAAAACAAATGAATGAGAGGAACAAAAACAGGATTGTGACACCTCGAGCTTTGATTGAATTGAAATTTTCCGTTGAAATTCCTTGTTGTGATAACATTCCAATGACATTCACTATCACAATCATCCCCCCTGATCGCAATCTACTCACTGTTATCAGTGTAATGATCGTACAAAGTGTGACAGTCATCAAACTCCACCATACTCCATCACTCAAAGGCATGAGGAAAACATTTCTACCATCATTTGATTTCGTTGGATGTCGAAAAATCAGAAATTGTCGATATTTAAACACGGAAAATCCACTTCCAACTATTGGGAGACGAGTTTTGCCAAAAATCAGGGCTGTACCAGTCAAATCAGCTTCATTTCGTTGAAGCATACCCAGAATTCCATTCCAATTGGAATCGTTTTTATTTTTAAGGCCGATTTCCTTGCATCGTCGCAGTGTGATCTTGAAATCGTATTTTAAGGCCATCAACTGCAATATTTGCAAGGGATTTCGACTTATGCTGTTTTCATTTGAAATGACGTGATTCAATGCAAATTCTTTGAATGAAATTCCTTGAGGTGTTTTTGGCATCTAAATGAAAAGAAATTAAAATAAAAATTGAATGAAATTTGATATTCAAGGAAAAAATGTAACTTACACTGACAGCTACCCTCAAAAATGTTCCATTCAAGCTTAAATTTCTTTTTTCAAATGGATCCTCGAATTTGAATCTTTTCCCTCTTTCATATTTTCCTATCAATGTGACATCCAAAACGGTTCCTCGTCTCAACGAAGCACTACTTACACGAAAAATGCTGTAATTTCCATGTAAAATGAGTAAAATTCTTGAATCAACATTGATATTTTGCATTTTTAGGACTTTTAACGCTGAATTGAGTTCTGTTCCGATTATAATCCATTTGAATTGACCGTTAAAATAGTTTGACTTTGATAGACGAGTCATGAATTTCCCTGAATTTGTACAATTAAGATCCAGAAAAATCGTCCAATCATGTTCATTTTGAATTGAATTGAGATTTTGATCAAAATTTTCATCTGAATCCCAATTTTGAGTCATCACTGACCTTGAAATTTTTTGATCTTGATCATAAATTGACGTCAAAATGCCATGAATTTTTTCTGAAAAATTTTAAATTTAAATTAATAATTAAATTTAATGAAAAACCTTTAAAAAATTACCTGAATTACAATAAAAAATCATAATTTTATGTGAAGATTCATTTTCAATTAAATTTTTAAAGAAAATTTGATCCAAACATTGAATTTCAATGAAATTTAACACTGAAATTATGCCCAGTAAAATAAAACAGGTCCTCATTTTAATGAATTTCAAGCTGAAATGAAATTTAATTTAAAATTATTTCATTTCATGGTCAAATGACGCTTAAAAGGAAATTTTCCTGTCAAATTCGTTGAAATTAAAATTTAGTTCAATTCAATTATCATGAAATCAATTATTTAAATGAAAAAAATGGAAAATTCCACTTACATGATTAAGTTAAATTTTTTTCTAGAATCTTCGATTCAAGCATTTATCGAGTCACGATGAACATGATGAGAGCGGTGATTGTTAGAATTTTTGTGATTTTCCATTTAAAGCAATTGTGGGCCTTAAATTCAATCAAATTCGAGTTAGTTCACAATTTAATGGAACAAAATCTGAATATCAGAGGCATTTCATTGGTTGTTAATACTAAAAATGGTGAGTTATGACCAAAATTTTCATTGATTTGAGCTTGACCTTGAAATTTCCTTTTTCCTTACAATTTTTTTTTATTTTCAGGTACTAAAATCGTATCATCTGACATTAAATCACTTGAATTCCCGATGAATATTCAGAAAAATCCGGATAATTTCCATTTAATCGATACCGGATTCAATCAACTCATTGTCATTGACCTTGAAAATCATGATATTGAAGTTTACCTGGAAACTGCTTCCAAATTCCGACTTTTTAATGGACGTCTCATTTGGGTTCTCTTCGGAAATGATCTGAACCGTTCACTGAAATTGCTAGAAAATCAAAATATTAATGTTGATTCAAAGATTTTACTTGTAATACCTCAATGGAATCACATTGGATACAAAATTTTTCATATCACAGCGCCTGCATTGAAGCGTAATGGAATTATTCAACATAAATTGATCGGAAAATATGATCAAAGTAAGAAATTGCAGTTCGATCCATTTACGAAGGTAAACTATTCCATGGATGGCACAATTCTCAAAATCGCTACTTGTGTGAGTTAAATTTAAATTTTTCAAAAAAAAAAAAATTTGTAATTGAAACATTTTTCATTGAAATTACCTTTCAGATCCCAAAAGTACCAGTCGGCTCCACATTCCTTGAATTTGCTAATAGCCAAATAATTTCAAACCAGTACAGTATTAATCGATATCCCTTGAAATTGCTGGAACTTCATTCAATGAAATTCCATTTTCGTATTCACTTGATTCGATGCAAGAGCTATGGAGCACCAATGAAGAATTCAACTAATTGGAGTGGCTTGGCAGGCATGATACAAAGAAGGGAGGTTGATTTAGGGGCACCGAGTCTTGTTTTTGCAAAAAGTCGGCTACATTTCATCGAAAGCGGACCTCCAACATTTAAATACCGACAATTTTTCGTGTTTCGACATCCAAAGTACGCGACGAAACAGAGAAATTTGTTTTTGATGCCACTTCATGAAAGTGTGTGGTGGAGCATTTTCGGCACATCACTTTTAATGGTCATTTTCTTGAGCGTCCTGTATTTAAATGATACAAGGGGTCAAAATGCGGAGAATTCTTTGATCGTATCATGTCTCAATGTCGTGGGGATTTTATCACAACAAGGTCTCACTTCAAGTCATTTGCATTCAATTAAAGCCCGAATTGTGACAATTTTATTTTTGTTTCTGTCATATATCTGTTTACAGTTTTATTCGGCATCGATAGTGGGCTCACTTTTAACACCACCGTCACGTAGCATTACAACGATAAAAAAATTAACTGACAGTAATTTGAAAATCGCATTGGAGGAACATCCATCAAGTCATTCCATCTTCGGGGTAGCATCAGATTCGGAGGTAATCGAACTCTATGAAAAGAAAATCAAGAACAAGGAAAATTTCTCGTCACCCGTTAACGGCATTAAATTGATAAAAAACGGACATCACGCGTTCCTTACATACGTCGACGAAATTGCTGAAATACTCAAATCCGAGCTAACTGTCAATGAAATAAACGAATTACAGGAAATCCCGTTATTTCATCAAGATCACAGAGCACACCTTTACATGTTACTTCAAAAAGGTTCACCGTTCAACGAAGCAATTCGTGTTGGCAATCTCAGACTAGCTGAAATTGGATTGAAACACTATCACATGGAGAAATGGATGACAAAATTAACTGAAAGAAATGGGAATTCCAATAATTTTGTTGAAGTTGACTTTGAACGGATTTTTTCCATCATTTGCATGCTCTTAATTGGGCATTTAACGAGTATAATTTTAATTTTATTTGAATTTTTAACTGCAAGGAAATTGAATTTAAATGAATTTAAGAAGAAATTTTCGATTCGCAAGAAAAAGCAGTAAGCAATTTCAAGGTTACGACGCTAATTAGATGTCAAAGCACTTAAATGACTCAATTATTGTCATATTGTCGGAACTTAACATCTAAATTACGTGTAGTATAAATGAAAAAGACCGTTTCACATTTAGATCATTAATAAAAGTAATTTCAAATTAAGCAGATGTGTTAAATTTTAAGTTAAAATGAGGCTTTTGGTTCTTTTAATATCAATTCTAGGCAATTTAAGGGTGATTAGTGCTCATTTTCATCCTGATCTCATAAAATCCGTTATTGAAAATGCACTCCATGTACGAAGAATTTCAATTTTTAATTGTAATGAAGGTAGGATTCAGTATTTTTGAACAGCGCCATCACCAAATTTGCGGTAAAAATATTCACTAAAAATTTTTTGTTTAATTTTTTTATAGAAATGACAGAATTTGCAAATATTTTGATGAGAACTCAATCGAACATGATTCGTTTTCATAAAATTCAATCTGAAGATGACCAAATTAAAGGAGCATTCAAGCAAAATGAAAACTCCGTTCTAATCATATTTGACATTGAATGTGGTGCCACTCTAAAAGTACTGAGAATCGCTTCAGATTCGAATTTTTTCAACAAAAAACGTCACTGGTTATTTTTTGGAACAGAATTAAATAAATCAATCGAAATCTTATCAAATCAAAATTTGAATATCGATTCTCAAATTTGGTTGGCGCTGCCTTTGAATGAATTTACATATGAATTTTATAAGGTTACGTGTCCTTCATTGCAAAGAAACCCCTTAATGTTCGTTGAACCAATTGGAAAGTATTCGAAATCAAAACGATTTGTCTATGAATATTCAATTGAAAATGTCAAATTCAATATGCATGGAACTGTGTTAAGCATAGGATCGTGTGTAAGTTATATAAAATTTAAATGAAAAATTTAACGGTCAATTTTTTTGAATTTTACTTTCAGATTCCACAAGTACCTAAGGGGATCAGCTTCCTAGAATACGCTACGACAAGGAAAATTAATCATAAATATGGAATTAATCGATATCCGACTCAAATTTTAAGTTTAGTATCTGAAATGTATAATTTTCGTATCAAAATTATACGTAGTGCCCTCTATGGTGGATTAATTCCCAATTCAACTCAATGGAGTGGTGTTATCGGGTTACTACAGAATAAAATTGTTGATATCGGGTCTCATGGCATTGCATTCACACTTTCACGAATACCAGTGTTAGATTCTGCGATTCCCCTTGTAAAATATCGACAATCATTGATATTTCGGCATCCTAAATTTAGTTCAGGGAAACGCCACGTTTTCTTAATGCCGCTGCATACAATGGTTTGGTGGAGTATTTTAGGGATTACAATTTGTGCTGTTTTTGTTCTCTTTTTAATACATTTATATGAAAATAATTGGATGAATCAAAACATTGACAGTGCTTTCGTGATTTCAGTGATTAACGTTATTGGAATTTTATCACAACAAGGACTTAGTTCCGATCATTTGAGTACAATGAAAGCAAAACTTGTCAAAATTTTACTAATATTCCTATTTTTCATATGTTTTCAATTTTATTCTGCTTCAATTGTAGGCTCCTTAATAGCTCCAAGTCCGAGAACCATTACAAGTTTACCAAAATTGACACGAAGCGGATTAAAAATTGTAATGGAAGAACATCCATCATCACACTTGATTTTCAAGGTATTGAACAACCCCGATATTGTTGAATTCTATGAAAAGCGTGTTAAAGGACAGGAAATTTACATGACACATCACGAGGGGCTGCTTAAAGTCAAAACAGGGAAATATGCTTTATTGGTATATGTCGATGATATCCCAGATATGATCAAAATTCTTTTGACTCACACTGAATTGGAAGAGATACAGGTCATACCATTAGTCCCTCAAGATAGCAAATCACTGTTGGCAACACCTATCCAAAAAGATTCTCCATTTAGTGAAATTATCCGAGTTGGAACTTTAAAAGTAATTGAAACTGGATTGAAAAACTATCATTGGATGAAATGGATCACGAAAATTGATGGAAAATCCGAGAAAAATACATTTGAGACAGCTGTCGTGAGTTTTGAGAGTACTTGTGCTATTTTCTATATTCTGCTCATTGGACATCTTGTCAGTTTGATTATTTTAATTGCAGAAGTAATTGTTGCGAAGAAAATTGCTAAAAAAGAAAATTATGTTACATATTTTGATTAAATATTGGAAATTAAAGCTATTTGATGTTAAAATAAAATTTTGGAAGATTTTTTGAAATTCGAACCACCCCTAATACAAAAATACAATTAAGTACTGTCATACATCCAATACAATGCATGTAAAAACCGGTTTTTTATACTCACATACACAGACACACATTGATCATAGCAAAAGTAATGGACACTGTTATTTGCGTTTCATTGCGTTTATGTTAGAATTCAAATATTTTCTCTTCAAATATTTGATACGTTTTTAAAATGAGAGACGATTCCATTTTTACTACAAACTTCATTTTATGTACACAGAAAACCGGTCTTTAATGTAAATAAAAACAACACCACATAGAATATTTACGTTAAAGTAAACATTTTAACGATAAATTCGTTTTACTTTTGTATTACGTATATTAGGGGTCTTCTATTAAACCAAAAAAAAAAAAATAAACAATTTTGATATTGAAATTTGTCAGCGTCAAAATTCAAAATTGACAGTTGGGTTGAAAGGAAAAGGTTTGGAACGTCGAATTTCTTTTTATTGGACTCTTTCTTTAGATGAACGAGCCTCGAGGCCTCTCTAAGGAAGGTAGTGTTTTAAGCTCTTCTAGTTTCTCTACACGTCTGACACGTCACTTTAATTTGACATTTGAAATTTTGACGTTACTCTACATCAGCTTAAAAATTTTACAGGAGAGCCGGTTGAAAGTGTCGTATAATACCACAGAAATACGTACAGAATTCTTGTACGAAGAGGAAAAAATTACATGACTTTCCATCTTATTTCTGCTAATAATTTTCTTATAATAATCGAAAAAATCAAAATAACTGGCCCGACATCTTTGAATCATGTCTAATTATTTATATTGGAAATTTGTAGAAAATATTTTGTGAACTTCTAGAAGAAATCCGGCTCCAAAGTTACTGGTCGAAAAATAGACCAGCGACGGTTAATGGGTTAAGTGACCAATAGAAACTGAAATTTTTCTTACGTTTCAAAAATAAATTTATACACAAAAAAAATTTATACTCACCCCTAATCCCTACACTAAGCTGGACCAATTCACTGCGTAAATCTTCAGAGTATTCTTTTATTATTATTATTTGAGTAATTTACTTGTGTGAGTGTAACATTTTACTTGTATTGAACATACTTATTATGCATTACATACTCACTCATATACATTCTGTGTATTATTCATACAGTTTTTGGTTTAGTTCTATTTTCACATTGATTGTGGACGGACGTTACGTTGAAATTTCGAGGAAAATTACAATAATAATAACATTTTACAAGGATTATTTTATTTTAATCAGTGAATCTTCAATTTTAAATAATTTTAATAAAAATTTTATGAATTAAAGTATTTTAATTGTAATAAATACTGAATTTAAGTTAAAAATTTTAATAACAAAAAAAAATACAGATACATACAGGACCATACACACTGAGGTGCATACAAACGTGAAAGAATATTATTAAACTGTGTGTTGTTTATATTAAAGTGGAGGTGTTTATACTTCATTATTTACTGAAATAGAATGAAATTGTAATAAAAATTAAATTAAATTGAAATTAAATTTGAAGGAAATAAAAATTGCACTTCATCAAAATACAAAAAAAGTGTGCCTTTGTGTATTGAATTCAAAAAAAAAATAATTTTCACTGAAAATCCAACTACGTTCGGATCATCATCAACTTGATTCTTTCTCTTATGTTACTAATGTTAATGTTAATAAAAAGCTAATGGATCAGTCGCAGTACAAAATAAAGTAAAAAGAAGAAGAACCAGTTTTAAAGCGCAATTCATGCATGTAACAGAATAGACGACGTAGTTTTGTCCGAACACAAAATAGAATTATTTTATGTGTGTGTTTACATTTCAAAGTAAAATAATATGGAGGAGTTTAAATGAAAATATAAATAATGAAAATAAAAATTACAATTCAATAGAAATTATAAAGAAATTTGATTTTAAATCGTGTGACCTCGAAAATATTGAATTGAATTGCATTGAATTGAAAATAAATAAAAAAAAATATTGAAAAAAAATAATATTAAATATAAATAATTAATTAAATAAACAAATTCATATTTGTGTGCAAATTCCATTGAAATTTGAAAAAAAATATACATGATTTTAATCCCATAATTGTAATCAAATCATCATTAACCGCTGTGTTACTTTTATTGTTATAATTATGAAAATTTAAATTTTAATTTAAACAAAGCTGTTTTATTTGAAAAAAAAGAAAAAAATTAAATGAAAAGAAATTAAAATTATTACATTGAAATTAAAAGAAAAAAAAATATTTCATATGATTGTTCATTATAATTTTATTGAAGAAGAAAGTGAATCAATTTCAAGTAAAAAAAAAATAAAAATAAGTGAAAAAAGTACAAATATTTACTGAAATTTAACGAGAATTAGGGAAGAAAGTGATTTCATTCAAAGAAATTAACAGAAAAAAGTCAAGGTCAAAATAAAATTATACATTATTAGATTGATTGAGATAAGTTGACTTGACTGTAAAAAAATAATAATAATAATCAGTCATCAGTAGTTTAAAATCATCATCATCAGTGTTAAAGGATTACAATTAAATTGCAGTGATTCATCATAAGACGATTCAAATTTCAAGGTAAATATAATTTTATGATTATTATTTAGATTTAATTATGCTAATTTTTATTGCTTGTACTCCACATAAGTAGATTCCTTGTCAAAAATTCAAGATCTGTGCTGAGAGATGAATTTGAATGGATGATGTGAGTTTAATTTGCTTCACGAAATGTCACGATAAGAAAAATTCTTCCAATACCAATAATGGCTTTTCAATGAAAGTTTTTCGTTACTGAAATTGAATAGTCGATCATAAAGATGACATATGTAAAAGTATACTTAACAGGTTCCGAGATTGCAACCGGATTACCTTTTGGTCTTTATATATAAAGTTGATGCTTATTTATGACTTACTTGCCAGTAATCCAATATTTAAACTGGGTAACTTTTTTAAGAGAAAATTTACTGGAGCGTCCGATATCAAGTCCATGAGGAGCTAAGCTACAACCTTGAAGACGAAATCCTGTCAATACATGGAGAACATTCTCCTTTTGATCCAAATTTAACTTGTCAAAGCCACAATCCCTGTTTTAGTTGCGTATGCAACTGCATTGAACGAGTCAATTGGACTCATCTGGGCACCATATCTTAAGAGTAAGACAATTGACAATTAAATAATTAATTAAATAAACAAATTCATATTTGTGTGCAAATTAAAAAAAAATATACATGATTTTAATCTGGGCACCATATCTCAAGAGTAAGACAATTGAAGAAATAAAAAATTCAAATGAAATGATCAATTCCGTGGAGAATTGGAAGGTTTGGTCATGATTCGAATTCAAGAGCCCGTTACCACTATATAAAATATTATTCGACACACAGATATTACCTGCCACTGTTACTGTTGGTATCTTGAGGTTCAAGGTCCTTACGTGAAATCCACGTCAACATTGTTGCTTAAAATGTCTTGCTTTCGGTCATATTGCCAAAGAGTCTCTGCTTACTAATACTTTTGATCGACACACAAACACATACAGGACCATACACACTGAGGTGCATACAAACGTGAAAGAATATTATAATGTGCTTAAAATGTCTTGCTTTCGGTCATATTGCCTGCTTCCATCAAACATAACTTTTTTTTACGTTAAATCTACTTTCGATTGATGGATGACTCAATTTAAAACAGTCATCAAAAAACAATAAATTTATTAGGCAAACAAACAAAGAGTCTCGTTTCGGATAAGAAACCAAGCGTTTGATAAAACTTTTTTAAAATAAAAGAAACGGAAAAGAGACAAAGTGTATAACAAAATAAAAAAAATCATAAACAAACAAAAACTGCTTACTATAACTTAAATTTACTTTAAAATACAATCCTCTTCAATTCTATTCAGTTCTTCATTTTAATTTAATTTTTTAATATTTAATGTAATATTTTTTGTTAATAACTCAAAACAAACTAAAACAAAAAGAACTGAAACTTGTACAATTAAAAAGTGATGATGATGGAACAAAATTAAATTAAGCAAGAACATTGTTTGATTTTCAAGTTTTAAGTTTTTGTATTATTTGAAGTGTAATCATAATAATACAAAATTGATCAGGTTAATAACCTGTTTTGATTCTTTTTCGTAGTTTCTATGAAATTAAAATGAACTTAACTCTTTTTTTTTTGGAGTGAGTATCAAAACAGATAGAATATTAAATAGAATCTGGCGCCTCTCCTTTTTTTATAATTTTTTGGTTAATTATCGAGTGATACAAAGACGTTTTGATGTTTCAATCATCGTCAAGTCACGTAATAGTGGATAGCGGTTGATTTTGATTATAATTTTTTGCAACTGATTTTGTGTGTATCTTCTCTCATTTGTATTAGAAGATGTTGACCTTGAATCAATGTTAACAAAAGTTTTATCAATTAGAATTCAAATAAAAAAGAACGGAAATCTGATTCACGATAACCAAACAAAGCGTTTGTATTTTTCAAATTTTATCTAAGTATTACATTAATTTTAAAATATTTTTCATGATTCAGTCTTTTCAAAGTGCATTCCGTTATAAAAATTTTGAAATTTTATTGCATTAAGTGAAGATAAGGATGTTTCGGTTTAAATTTCATCATAACAAAAATTTATTAGGATGTCAATAATTTTTCAAATCAAATAATAACATGAAATGACACATTTAAGTCCGATGTTGACACACATTTTGTTATGTTTTCTGTCGATCATCGGTCTCAAGTACCATCATTCCATAGACATATATATGAGGGCTTATCTTCAAGTGGTTTGTTGTTGATATGGTCGTGATATCTTTATTTAAAATCTATACTTAGAATGACGTGAAGTAAAGCATTTGGAATTTTTTTTTCTGTTTGTATTTGGATTGCATTTCAAATACAGAATATTTCAATGTACAGACAAAATAAACATTGAATTGAATTGAAAATTATCGATTTTATTGAAAAACGTTTTTCGATCAATCAATTTCGGACCTTTCTTAAGTTAGATGTTGTAGTAGCTGACAATTATTGATGGTATATTGAATTTGTTTTTATTGTTGAACAAAATTTAGGTTAGATTTGATAAATTGAATTGATGTACGATTTTTTTGGGGCAATTATTTAAGTGCAGTTTCAATTTAGTATTCAGTCAATAACTATGAGCGATGAAGAACTGCTGCTATCGTTATGGTGCGGGTTGATCTTATGCGACAGGGATCAATGTCGTCAAAATGGACCTGAGGGTGTTTCAAGCAAGAAACTGGAAATAAAAGCGCAGAATAGACAACTCTGGAATTCAATTCTTGACCAGGCCAAGACTAGAAAAAATATAAAATAAATAGCCCAGAATAGCTGACACTCGAATTCGATTCTTGACCAGGCTAAAACCTCTAATGGACTTTTTATCATAACCACCCTAAATACGTTCCCAATACGACAAATTTTTACAAGTATTCAATTGAAACAAACTCTTACTATTATAAATTTTAAATGAACCATAAAAACCTTTTCAATTTAAAACAAACTACTTGTTCGTGCTTTATTACAAATTTTCGGGTAAATTTAATAGATTTGCGAACTTTTTGCCTTTGTTTGTGCAAAATAAGAGAAAAAATATAAAAAAAACACAAAATTTAAAGTAAATAAAACGAATTAGAGCAATACATTGTTCGATCATCAGCATCATATTCATAATTCTTGGATCAGATGGATTTTTATTATATTTAAAATATTTAAATATTTAAATTGATTATAAAAATCTTCACCGTTTCATGATCAAACAATCATTTAAACGAACATTGAACCATCTTTGATTAAATTGAATCGAAAGTTCATAAAATTGAGGTGAAAATTTACATTCTCTCATCCTGAGTCTGAATTGAAAGCCTTACCCTCACTCAGTCAGCATCTTGATTTGATGTCACGAAAATCGCAATTTACAGCAAAATCTTAAAAATTAACGATGAAATTTTGCCAAAAAATTACAAATAAAAGGCCATTATTGTAGTATTTTATTATATTACGCTGCAACGAATGCAATTTTGGACTCAAATATTGAATTAACAATAGTTTTGCCATATTTTATAAATAAATTTCAATTCAAAAAAATAATATTTTCCTTTTAAATTTAAGACACACAATGAAAAGTGGAACAGAATTGCAATGAATATTAAAACAGAATCTTTTCTTCGTATTTTATTGTATTTTTCATTTTATGAGGAGCACTTCGTCTTCTCAATTCATTTCATTTCTTTTCTTTTCAAAAGTGTTGTAATAATATTGCCAAAAGTAAAATAAGAAAAAACTTGAACCATGTACCTGAATTTTTATTTTATTTCTTTTCTTTTTTTCTGCATCTGTTGTCATACAATTTATTTCTTATTCGTATTAGCACAAAACACACATCTGATCTGATACAAGAAAAGGAACAACAACAAAAAAAGGACATGAACGTGTCTAGGAAAGAATTTTACACATATCACTGAAATGTACTGTAAAAATAATAAAAGTGATGATACAACCCAAAAAATGTTACCTGCGTTTTGTTTTTTTTTTTTTTATTTTTTTATTCATTTCGATGATAAATAATAATACACATGCATGGTCTGGCATCGTATGATATGAGAGAAAAAATGTGTGTGTACATGAAATTATTAGGCAGGTGACTTCTGTCTTGTGTTTAATGTCCTATTTTATGTACGTTTTTTACCTGTATGAGTGGTAAAAGTACATTTTTAAGTACAGAACGACAAAAATTCAAATAAAAAAGTCAAAAAATGCATTCTCACGTTCCTTCAACTTGGTTTCTTAAACGGAATTCATTATTTTATTATTTTTATTAGCTGTATGTGAAACTAAACTAAGTGGATTTGGGCATTTTACGCTTATTCATGCAAGTCATAGACGAGGATTGTTTTGAATTTTAATATTAGGAAAATTTTAACATTAAATTTCATTGAATTCATTTTAAAACATAATTTTTTTAACAAATTTCATTGGTTTTTGGTAATAAAATAGCTTAAATTTCCTTGTTTCAAGTTTTTTTGAAGGTTTAATATCAAAAGTCGGGGTCACCAATTCAATTTTCAATAAAAAAGAAATTAAAATTCAAAAATTCCACGAAAATTAACTATCCCAAGTCCCATTATAACACATTTTAACATCTGGTGAGACAATTTCTATCGTTATTTCATGTAAAATGGTCAATAAACACTTTTATGACCATAATCAATCACAACATTGAATTCAATACAATTTTATTTCATTTCATTTCAATTCAATTCAATTCAAAAAGGTAATAAAACAGAACAGAATTCAACATAAAATTATAGAAAATAACGTAAGAAATTACAGAAGAGCCACTATCTTGATGATGATGATGGTGATGCGTTTGTTTTCTGTTCCTTTTATTCTAAACACATTTATTATTAACATTTAAGCAGGCACACACACACATACATACTCACATATCAATGTGTATTGAACCATTTCAGTTTTTTTTTGTTAAACAAGAATACTTAAAATAAAAATTGTATAACTTAACACAACATAGTTGATCATGATCGTTTCCATTAAAATTTTATTATATAACGTTTTTCTTCTTCATTTTTTATAAATTTTATATTAATTCAGTCCTTATTTTATTTCATATTAGATTCAATATGAACTGAAATGAATTTCATTCATAGTAAATTTTGATATAAATTTCAAGATTTATTTTTAAAATTATAGGAAATGAAAGCGTTATAAAATGCAGTCTTGTTCTTGTTAGAATTAATAACACATATCAAGATTTAATCATATTATTTTTTCGTTGCGTTTCGTTTCTTGATAGTTGTTTGAATAAACGTTAATATGTTATGTGTTTTTTTTTCTCCTATTCGTATATATATGAAATATCGATATGAAAAAAGAACACATGGAAAGAATATATTAATAGACGAATGGAGGAATATAAACTTAATTTTGGGAGAATGATTTTTCAATGAAATTTGTGAGTGCATTAACATGATTCGTGGGGTCTCATTGAGAGGGAAAAGGAATATTTGAGTGGGACCTCTCATGATCTAAACTTGAAAAAAGTCAAAGCTTGTTGAAGGATCTATTTGCAGTGCTCTCTATCTTGCGCCTCCTGTTGCCAGTTTTGCACTCTTAACGTCCTCAGATCTGAATGGATAACGTCGATTTAAACCTCTTAACACTTCGACAGCCGTTTGGATCATTTCGGAACAGAGTTGCTGGGGCTCGGCTTGGGTCCATTGAAATTGTTGACCAGTTTCTCTACCTTGGAGCGCTGATACGGGCTGATAATGATTCCTCAGTCGAAATCAAGAGAAAAATCATGGTGGCCAATAGATGCTTCTATGGACTTCAACGACATCTCCGTTCCAAACTCTTGACCAGCCAAACCAAGTTTCACTTATAAGACCAGTAGCATTATATGGGTTAGAAACCTGGCCAACTACCAAAAACGATGAACAACTACTACTTTAGTTCGAGCACAAAGTACTGCCAACTATTTGGGTGCTTAACTGGAGGACGAGAGATGGAGACGTAGTACAAATTTGAACTGGAACGTGAATATGGGGAACCAAACATTGTAACAATTGTAAAAGTAAATGGATTATGATGGGCCAATCATTCAGCACGAATGGACCCTGGCCGAGCCCCAGCAACCCTGTTCCGAAATGATGAATAAAATAATTGTGCTCTGTGCCCAGTTTAAAGAGATATAAAACTCGATTTGGTCATCAAATAAAAAACTTTGAATACACTTTTTTAAGTTGAAAAAGTCCCGCAAACCACCAGCAGTGCTAAAAATCAAGATTCAATACCTGAATTTCAATTAAATCAGCGAAAAATGAGCTAGAAATTCAACCTAGAAAGCGCCTTGCTAGTGCAAAAAAGAAATTCGTTGAAAATTTAGTATTCGCGGTAGCCATGCCGCGGCACGCTGTCTGTCTATCCATGTATGTCAACTTATAAAAACACAATTTATATAGCAATCAAATCTTCAGACCCACTTCCTTTGACGACTCATGCGCTGTTGAAAAATTTTTTTAAGCATAATTGCCCTCAGACTTCGATTCAGTCCCAAAATCGCATTTTAACTTCAAAATCAATTCAAAACACATAAATTTAGAATAAGAAAAACCATATGTAAAGATATTAGATTATTATTATTATTACTAAAATACTTTTAAACAGTGTACTGTGTGTTTAGTTTTGTTTTAACTATTTCTAGTCTATTTTTTTATATGAACTCTCACATTTTTATTTTTCGTTTTCTTTCTTTTCCTTCACTTTTTTTATATTATTAAAATGTATGTTTGTGTATTCTAACGCTACTTAATGTCAGTAAATCTGTAAATTATAGTCGAGTCTCGGTTTCATTCAAAAAAAAAAAAAAAATTATAATAATAAACAATGTACCAGCATTATCATGATACAAGAAGTTTTTAACATGCATTTGCATCGATTCAAATCCAATTCAATTCAATCCGTGCACGGTTTCTAAAACTGTGTCTGGATTTTTTTAAAGAAGAAAATTTTTTATTAATTTTTATCAAAATTTAACTCAAATATTTAGAGAAAATTTATTCTGTTACTTTGCATTCATAAACGATTAATAAAAATGAAAAACAATGACTGTCACAACCGAAATTTTACTTTTTTTTGTGTCATTATCGCGCTTCTATTCAAATGTCAGAGGATTAAATACTCACAAAAATTGCAAATAATGATTTAAATTTTTATTTTGAATAGAATTATGATGAAAAAAATTATCCGAAAAATTTGTAACAAACAATGTGATTTTTTTTCAATTATCATGATGAATTTTTTTTAAAACAATTTAAGACACAATTCAATTCAAATCATTGAAGGTCAATTATGAACAGAAGCGGACACAGATGAATAAAAATGAATTTTCCCATCGTTTTCAATTCAAAGCATAATAATTATTCACAGTCTACTTCGTTTAAATTTAATTTTATGATTATTATTTGTATTATTTTGTTTCTAAGACAATTTTAACGATAATTTACTAGCAAATAAGAGTTTAAGAGCTATAATAAAATAATAATAATAAATAATAAAAAAAAATAATAAAAAAAATAATGATAATTTAATATAAAATTAATAATAATTGCTTTCAACTTTCAATGATCGAACTGAAATAAAATGAAATGAAATTGAACAATTTACACTTTAATTGATCGATTAAATGAAGAACAAAAGACAATTCAATTGGAAAAAGTGTGTCTCTGTGTTTGAAGCTAAATTCAGATCAAAGTAAATTTTTTTCCTTTTCATTTTCACATAACCGAAAATCATCGCAAAAAAAAATCATTTTATTATTAATTTCATTTCATTTGATATGAAATTCTATTAAATTTTCATATAAAATGAAAACACAGAGAAAATTGGCACATTAAACCTAAAAATAGCACCAGACTGGCATGTCAGACGTTTACGTGCATTCACATTAAAAAAAAAAACAAATTTTGTTGTGTGTTGAGTAATATTTCATTGAAAAATTTGTTACAATTTGAAGAGAACAAAGATAGAATGAAAAATTAATGCAGAAAATTTGTTTTTCTTTGCCAGTGTGGAAAAATGGAATTTAAATGTCAACGGATGTCATTTAAAAGGTCAATAAAAGCATTTGTCAAATGGGACCTTGTTTGAGGACAGAAATGAATTGAATTTAATTTTTCAATGTAAAAAGGTTAAGTTTTGTGATTTATTTAATGAGTTTTAAAGAGATTTATTTCACTTTGTGCAAAATTATTCACATTTAAATGGCATAAATCGACTTTAGAGACAAATCGATCAGTTTTAGCCTTTTCCGGTCCCATGAGTTGCAGTTTTTATGATTTTTTAATGAAATTGCATTTAACTTAAGGGGATTAAAAATTTTTCCTGTCATTTAATTAATATAGCATCAGGGACCGATTTTGACTTTGAATGTGACTTTGATTCTTAATTTAATCCCAAAATTACGTATGAGCTCCATAGACTTCCATACAGATTGCTGTACGTTGAAATGACTTTAAAATGACTTAATTTTGATTTCTGAACAGTTATAAGTGAAATATAGCTTTGAAATAAGTCAAAGTGATTCAATTTTGATTGAAAACCTTATTAAATTTACTAATTAACAAAAGTGCAACGAGAATTCAAGGTTATGACTCCTCCAAGGAACTTGTCAGGACGGAAAGGGATAAAAAACGTAACTTTCAGGATTCAATTCAACCAATCTCAGATAATCACATCAGAGTTGAAATAAAAAAATGAAAATCCATTTAAAAAGGCAGCAGAACAATCAAACCAGTTATTGTCATGCAGTTTATTAAACTTATTTTGTTGTTTTGCATTGTGAATGAAGCCTCTCTTTACATTGTGTTTCAATGAATCGATAAAAAAAACTATCAACTTAATATGAAACATGTTTACAGAAAAAAGAGCATATATGAAAAAAAGGAAAAAAGAAGACGACGATGATGATGATATTATAAAGTCTCGATAATAATATAATAATTATTATTATTATTTTTGTATGTGATTGTCGCTCCTTTTTAATGATGTTCTTCGTTTCAGTGATCAGTTCATTGATACTAAACGAGTTTTTTAAAAGTTTGCTTCATAAAAATACTGTTTTTTGTATTTTCACAATTTAACTTTGATTTTTTGAGTCAAAACAGTAGATTGTGTGAAGATTTTAAATTTAAATTCACCGTTATTTTTAAAAAACATTCAAATTGACCGTTAAAAAGTTCTATTTCTAAAATTTTGAAGAAAAACCGTTATTTTTTTCATAATTTTGTACTTTCAACGAATTCAGACGTTGGAAAATTCAAATTGACAGCTAATTAAAGAACTATTCGTTTGACTAATTTTTCAAAATGAACACAGTGAATTAGAAGTGAATATGAAACAAAAAGGCTGTTAAATTTATACAGACACCTTTGCTTAATTTTAATTCATTTTTTGAAAAATCCCTTAAAAAATACATTTTCAACATTAAATTTTATTTAAACCAATTTTTTCCTTTAAAAATGAACTTAATTTTAATCTCATTAACTCAAAAATAACTGACATTTAAATCCAATATCTTACATTTCTCACCTCCCAATGATAAAATATGGTTAAAATCCCAAAAAAAAATTACCATAATCCTTTTTTTCTCATTTTATTTCATTTCCAATAAGAAGTTAAAAAAAAACATTGATGCACTGAGCTTGAGCTTGTTTAAAGTGTAAATATACAAGAAAAAATATCAACATACGTTCATACAAAGCAAATATACAATAACACAAGACAACAACAAGAGATCATGCAACGCCATTTTGTTTATTTTAATTTTATTTTACTTACACACTCTTTTATATGTTTTTTTTTTTTTATTTCATTTTATAATGTATCAGAGAAACGCATATAATATAAAATAAATTGTACGAGTTAATATTTATATTCCAGAAAAGAGATACGTGTCTCTTTTCATATTATGTTTTATTCAATTCCTCACTTCATTTTTATAGTAGTTCTTTAAATATTATTATTATTTAATATTCAGAGCTGGCTCAAGTCAAGTCAACTCAATTCAAGTGATCGAATGTGTGTGTGTGTGTGTATTGTTGTCATTTTTTTTGTGTTTGGGTTATAAATTATTTTTCTTATTCACTAACAATAATTTCAGGTTTTGCATGCATATAAGAGCCTGATTTGATACAATTCATATATCGCATAGAGCAACGCTCGTTCTCGCATTAGCTACTTATTCAATGTAAATCTGGTTTCGATCCTGTATAAATGTTTAATAAAATACATTTAAAAGTGTATTGATTCTTGTTTATTTTTTTTGCCTTAACTCCTTTAATGTTAACTTTAACAGGCTTGTGTCTGTTTTATGTTATTTTTTTTTCTTTATTTAGCTTTAACCGATACATAAAAATATGAGACATTCACCTTTTTATTTTATTTTATTTTATATTCCTTTTATTATTTATTGCTATTAAATGCGTGTTTTATTCACGTTTATGCTCTGATTATTCTTATTATTATTAGTCATGTACCAAAGTCAGGCTGTTGATCTGATATTGTCCTTTTCTTGTCATGAAAATGTGATTGTGACTATGACTAACATTGGATTTTTTTTTTCAATTGATTTTAATTCATAATATGAATTGTATGTTAAATTTGAAGTTTTAAAGGTGTGTGTGGTTTTTTTTTTTAATTTAAGACATAAAGTGAATGATACTTTACTTGAACATAGACAATTATATGGTTTTGAATTGAAATTAGTCATAAATTTTAATTTAAATTGAAATTTGACATTAATTTGGTAAGGAAATGACTGTCAATGGTTCAATTCCTATTCATTTGAATGGGATATGGAACAATCTAAGCTTAAAATGTCTTGTAAGGCTCTTCAAAGTCTTTACAAGTGACTGAGAACTGAAAATGAGTCAAAACTTTACATTTCCATTCAAATTGGATTGTCATGGAAAATCCAGACCATTTCAAGTTAAATCAATCATAAAAGGTGTCCAGTCCATTCCATTATATCGTGATACATAAATTTCCTTCCATTACATGCAACATTTCAATTTTGATACCTGTCATCAAAAATACCTAAATAAAGCATAACAATTTAATTACACTCACATCGTCCTCGTCCAATTACATTGAATTTCTTTAACGGAAAAACCCTTGAATTGATATTTTCCTTTCAAATTACGCGTTAATTTCTTTATTTTTCCTTTCAAATGTCGAAAATAAATCCGGATTAACTTACAGTAATCATTTGATGTAAGCAAATCCATAGAAATGCTTAAATCCAATGATTTTCTGTACAAATTTTTTCCCTACCTTTAATTACCTTTTTATTATTATTATTAATTTAAACTTGTAGTGTAACCTTTCACCTGACGATGTTTGTAATATAAACTTATAGTTTTATTTTGTTATTTTAATGAGACGACATTATCGTACAAAATTTAACGATAATCGCAATACACACTCACTTGTCACAATTGAAGTCATGGTCTCAAACTACCATTTAATATGCATAATTTATACTACTTTATTATGAGTTAAGTATGGAAAAATGAAAAGAAAATAACGGTCAAATATTCTAACAAGTGTCTTGTTACTAATTATTCACATTATTGTGTAAGTCACGCATTCATTGTACTTTTTTTTGTGTGTTTGTTTGTTTTGTGTCATTTTGTTTTTAGTTTGAGGCTTAATGAGTATTATTTATTTGGGTTTAATTTTGTGAACAATTGATGATGATTTCATTGATTATGTTAACAATATGTCATGATATTGATCCAATCTTTAATTTAGTGACATGTGATCCCAATGCGATTAAATTATAAGGAAGTAATTTGAAGTTGGTCTTGAAGGTTAGATTGAAGTTAAAAGAGCTTGAGAATGTGATTCTCACTGGAGTAAGACGTCAATGTTACCTCAACTATACAAAGAGGTGTTGAAAAATATGTTTACAATGACCCAACTGACAAGTTCAACGCCAAGTCTAAGGTTTGTCAATTACTTTGGAATTTCTGGTCAATCTAGTATGAGCAATATGACTCAGACGAGGAGCCATGTAAGTCCTACTACATCGAACCCTTTTCTTAGTATAATGATTTGTGTTGTAAGGTGCTGCATTTTACTGCCCTTACTCTTTTGAGGGACAGTCAACTTTAAGCTTATAATCTGGGCTATTAAGCTGTAATAACTACGTTACATGTTTTGGCTTCTTATTGCTGCTTCCTTCGAAAGCTTCATTTAGACGATTTCTAGGCTAGTTCATTCATGATGTTCATCTTCACCTTACATGTTATCCTTGATCTTGAAATGAAATCCCATGGCACTCAATTTCTAATAAATATCTGAAAGAAAACAAGAAAAAATTACATTAATAATGAACTTTTAATTTTGTTTTGATTGATATCCTACACCTTTCACATAAAATATCTGATTTAATTCCCTAATCACAGTCCTTTTCTAATACAAACTTATTACATTTCATTTTCGTCCGGTACCTTTTTATATATAAATGAAAAATAAAATTAAATGTATATTTACCTGAAACCCGTATTGTAATTAGAGTCATAAATTACCAGCCTAGACAGATCGACCTTCATTAATCAAAATATTAAATACTTTCTTCCTTGTTTTACTTTACTTTACGTTTTTCTTTCCATGTCCATGTCTGTGTATCTGTTTTATATTATTATTATTATTTAAATAAGTTGTTTAATTTTACCTTATCCTTTTATACTGTACCGTATCGTGTCTCGTCTCGGCTTGTCTACTATTAACATTAAAATGAACATCATTATTTTTTGGTGTTGATCCCACGCTACTACAAAACCGATCAACAACTGTCATGAATGAGGTACTGAAAAGGCATTAAAATTAATATAATGAATTCTAAATGGAATAATTAAATGAATTAAATGAAAAAAGAACCACAAAAATGTGATTTAAGTGATAATTACCTCACATTAATCTATGATTTCGATGCATTTTACTTGAAATTTTTCGGTTAAAATTGAAGTTTTCTTCTTTAAACCAAATCAAATAAAAATTTATTCTCAAAAAAAATTCCCATTACATCAAAATAAAACCTACAATGAGCCAATGAAGCCTTATTAAGGCAATGACCGTTACAATGAAACTGACAAAACCTATAATTATGGTTCAAATTTCACTTGATACAGGATTGCAATGTCTTGCAATGTAAAATTACATTAAAATCAGTGTGAATATCATCACGAAAAAATTTAAACGACAAAATTCCGATATAATTTTTATATTTTTGTTTTAAATTGATAAAAAATACCAAAAAACAAAAAAATTACATAAAAAAACACTCCTACTTCGGTCAAAGTACTTGTTTATGATAAAAAGTGAAGTTTTTTTACATTAAAATGAAATGCATGACTTTTCTGGCCTAAATTTCATTATTTTAATACTAATTATAATGATTTTAAGAAAATTTTTATGCTTTTTTTTTGAGGAACTTGAATAAAAATTTCATATCTGAAGGCGAAATTTAAAAAAAATTTAAGAAGAAGCATATCAAATAATGATGAGGGTAATTGAGACATAATGATTCATGCTTATTATTATTTTCATTTTTATTGTTTTGTTTATTACTTTTTTTTTGTCTTCATTTTAAAAGAACTCTTTGAAATAAAATTACATTAAAAAAATGAAATTAAAATTCAAGTACACAAAAATGGATTTTTTTTTTGACTTGAATTGAGATCGAGGACGTTAATTTAAAAATAATTATAATCATAATAAAAAGAAAATACCCAAACAAACAACAGGTACATCATTGTAATTTTGATATTAAACCACAAAAAAGTTGAAAAAAAGTATCAGATTACATAATAAAAAAAAATTAAAAAAATTTATCACAGAATTGCAAAATCCCTTCTAGCAATTACTCGCTTATTTATGATTATTTTAAATTCAATATCCATCGCCATCCATTGAATTTAAATTTATATAAATTTAAATTTTCACGCAAATTTATATCGAGTACAATTTTAATATATAAAATTTTTTTAAATAAAACACTTTTTGCATATCATTAAAAAAAAATAAAAAAATATTGCATTGCCTGATTTTATATAAGTTTAAATAAATTTAATAATCATAATTTACACACTTTAGCACTAAATTTTAGTCACCTTTATTTTCATTTTATTACATTTTTTTTATTGTAATGCAATGAAATTGAAAATGCAGAATAATCATAAATAATTTTTATTATTTAAATTGTATTATTTTTTTGTAAATTAAATTTAATTTGAGTCTAAAATTGTGTCACATCAGGCGTTGTCAATTATTTTGGTGTTGAAATAATGAAAATTTCATTTAAAAAGGGCCTTTACACGGAGGTTTTTAAAGTAAAGGAGTAATTTTGACGTTTGTGATGACAGATGTCAAATGAAATTGACAGGAACGTCAAAATTAGTTTTAAATAAAGTTAAATATGTAAAATTTTACTATGAGCTATGAGAAATAATTTACTGGAATTGAAATTCTCGTCATGAAACAGTTTGAATGGTAGTGACATTTTGAAAAAAATGACTTATGTCATCTAACTGTCATTTATTAAATGTCAAAATTTGAGTTTAACTCAAATTCGTGCATCTTTTCTAAGAATCTTACCAGAAACCTCTATGATATTTTGAAACAATGCGCTTTTAATGAAAAAAAAATTTCAAATTTCCGAACTGTCAAATTTCAAATGTCAAAATTCAAATAAAACTTCCGTTAACTTTTTTTTCCTTTAATTTCATTGAATATGCAAATCAAATCAAATGATTTCACAAAATTTAAAATAAATACTTAAATTAAATAAAATGACAATTATTAATAATAAGGCTCATAAACACTGGCACACACACACACAGACACACACCCGTACATGCACATTAATGCTAATTTTTTTAAATGAAATGCACCAATAATGCAATTCACGTTCTGCTCGTGTAGTGCATTGACACATTTTTTTTGTTAGTATTTTTTGAATAAATTTTCAGAGCAAATGAATCAAATAAATTGATTAAATGCATAAAATTTGTTTTTTTTCAATCTCTGTTTTTGTTGTTATTATGCATTTTATTGCAAAACAACATTAAACTAACAGCCTAACAGGTATCTGTATGTTTATTTTTTTTTTTAATTTCATTTATAAATTTAATGAAATTCGCGATACAAGTCCAGATTTAAAATGTCCAAAAGACTGATGTGTTGTTATTAAATTATTATTTAAGCTGATTTTTTTTTTTGGAATATGTTTGTATGTGTGTGACGTTGTGTCATTTAATTTCATTTGTGGGATTGGTGCATAAGGTGTTATGGTCACAACTGCAGCTGTAATCAAATTGATATTCTGAAATCATTGAGAATAATTTTTTTTTTTTAATTTTTTTTGCTTTAAATGAAATTTTATTATCACTAAAGAAAAAAAATATAAAAGTTGCTTAAAAAAACTGGAAAAAGTCACATTGAAAAGGAGAAAAAAAAAGTTAAATTTAAAATTAATGAGATGAGAGGATTAAAAAAAAAATAATAAGACATTGATTAATATCTTTTTTTGCCTCGAAATTGCATCAACTTACTTTCTTGTGAAGATGGTGATTTATCTCCTGTTAGTTGAAATGACTTTAATCAGAGATCGCATATTGCTTGATCCACTTAAACCGTTAAATTCATATTTAATATGATTAAATGAGTGATTTTTAATATCAAATTTTAAATTTAAACCGTTAAATGTGATTAAAAACCATTTTTGATCATTTTTGACTCAAATTGGCCCAATGTGACTAGTTTTTGATCAGAAAAATTACAATTTCAATATTGAAAGTCATTTTCAAGGTCCTAAGGAATCTAATTTCAAGTATCTCATATCAAAATGACGTTTAAAATGTTCAAATTTGTAAATTGACGTAAAATTATGATCCATTTTCTTCCCTTATCATTCCACTGTGACTCTGAAAGTGGATTTCAAGTGAAATTTCTTACTTAATCACATTTTTTTCATTAAAATCAAAATAATAATAATAAATTATAATAGTTTCAGTAGTAATACAATTTAATATCACATAAGCCAAGAATAATCCTTCTTGCATTGAAATTGCACTTGTTTCAACTTAACTTCTTACTTTATTCACATTCCAACAGTTTCGCGATCATAAATAACACCAACCAAGTAATTCAACAAACCAGAAAGATATGTTTATTTTTTTTTCTTCATTTTATTTTATTATTATTAAAAAAATATTTTCATTTGAATTTGAATCTCTCACTCACACTATCTCTCCTAGTAAGTTGTTTTAAAATAATAATTCAAGATAACTTTGCGCTAACTTTAAATTGAAAAATAAAATAAAATAAAATTTTATAATAATAATAATAATGAGAAGAAACCTGAAACACTTTGAATGTTGACTGTTATATAAAATCTCGTTTGTTGTCGTTACTCGATGCCAAATGTACTAAATTTGTTAGTTTTACACACATGTGTTAGGTACATAAATAGAAGTTGTTAAAGTAAGTGAGTAATAATAATAATAAACCTGTAAAATGTTTTAAATGAAAATAATAATCCAAATCAAATATGAAATAAATAAATAAATATGGTGTCTTGTTTTGTTTTTATAACACAGATAAATTTAAATTAAAATATTTTTGTAATTTAACGAATATTTATACAAGTTTTTTATGTTATTTTTTAACTGTTTACTGTTAAAATAACTTCGAATTTGATATGGATTTGATCAAAGTTGGAGCTTCAATGAACTTTACTGGAAATTGGACCAGACCGACGAAGAAGAGAAAAGTAAACAATAGTCAACGGGTATTCTTACCACTAAACAATATGGGAATTAAATTAAAATTGATACTTCAAACTTCATTTTTGTATCAGTAAGAGACCAGTAAGAGCCAGGCTTTTTACAGGCAAAGGTGAAAACGTCGCGCAAGCTAATCGCAGTCCACTCGTGTAGCTGTGAAGTGATTTGCGAGGCGTTTTCAATTGAAAGTCTTTCAAAAACTTGACCCTTACCAATCTTTTACTGGTTTAAAATTCAAAATATTCAAAAGAACTTGAAAATTGAATCAAGATATCACAAAATTTCAAATTTTTATAACAATTAAATGTCATTTACCTCACACACTGCTCACGTTTGATTTGAGTTAACGTTCCAGAAACCATACAAATTTAACTTTTTTTATTGTTATTAATTTAAAATTTATATATCAGATTTTTATTTTTTATTAACGGTCATAAAATTTAAACCACATTAAATTGAGTTTGACCATAAGAGACGAAATTTATGATTTTTAAATGTAATTTTGATTTACATGAATTTTTAACCCTGTCATGGTTGGTTATTCGTCTCTTAAAGCTAAATTGTAATCATTAAAGTTAGTTTTAGAGTTAGGAATCATAATTTTCTGTTAAAGTTAAGTACCATGAAAACGTTTCTAGTCCAGGATTGGCCAGTGAAGCCTTTGACAGTCAATAAAGTCAATGAAGGGTTAATTTCCTTATGCCTTTAAAAAAATTTAACTGTTTTCATATTCACGTTCATGTATTTTTATATTTTTAATTGAATTGTTTCCATATACCCTGACCAATTTAAATCGTCTTTAAGGAGAAAAACAATAAAAAAAGTAATAAACGATCAATAAAATTCTTTTACATCTCTTAAAATCGATCTCAATTCAAACATTCAAAAAAAAAACAAAATAAATTGTTTAAATGATCAACTCAACATAAGACTCTTTAATTGACTTTAAATTGACATAATAATTACATATTTAAATGATTTTTTTTTTAATTTTATTTTCTCGAAATTTATTTTCGTGAAAGGTTCACTAAAATATTTTTTTTACTTTAATTTAAAAGCATGTATGGTTCCCCAAAATAAAATTAAAGGGACATGTTTATTGCATGCTCGAGTTTAAATTATCAATAAAAAACCTTTTTTTTGTATGTACCGGAAATGAACTAAAGACAGGTCATTGATTTTCGATTCTTTCACTTTTTTAATGTGTGTCTTTTGATTCAATTTAATGGAACTGAAGACAGAGAGAATGAAGACCATAGAAAATGGATGACGATAATTTTTAATTGTTCTTTCTCAATATGTTACTTTTTTTATTAGAATTCAATTCAACAAACACTTGAAAAGGAATGACTTGAAATTCCTGAGTGTATCAAATCTGGAAGTAGAAAAATAGTAAAATACTAATAACAAAATCTGGATTGCAAATGTGCCATGTTTTGTATTAAATTAACAATAAAATGTTCATTCATTCATAAAAAGTTTAGCTTTTTGTACTCTATTTTAAAAGTCAATTAAAATCGATTTTCAACTTAAATGAGTTTGATTCACTGTAAAAGGTAAATGGAATGCAGCCATTTTTCATTCATTCATTCAATACAATTTCCATGCCAAATATGTGTCTCTTTTCCAATTAAAGTGCGCTAAAACAAATTTTGTGATGCATTAATGCAATTAAAATGCACTCAATTCATTTCAAAGCACATTTTGACCAGTGCCAAGTCCATTTTTGAATTAAATCGATATCAACATAAATGATTATGTGATGATATTAATAGCTAATATTACACTATTTCGAGTCAAGAGAGACGCAGAATCACAGCATGAATCCAATTTTATATATCTTCCTGCATTTTACGACTCATTTTACTATGATGATGTTGTTGTTTATTTTTCATAGTGCTAATTTAAGCGGAAAGTTATGTATGTAGAACAAATAAAATTTTCTTGGTTTTCTTGGGGTTTTATGTTAATATTGCGTTAAGAATTTATATTGGTACACGTTGTTAAAATGTAAATATTAACACAATTTTGCAATTAATTTGTAATTATTGGAGTGTTATATTAACATTTAAAATAAAAAAAGTCTTGTTTAATTTAAGGCAACAATGTCTTGGAGCATGAATTTGATGTAATTTAAACCGTTCGACATACAAAGCAGGGAATTTTCAGAGAAAATTTGGGACAAATTACATTGAAAATTGAAAGTTTTGAGTCAAAATTCAGATTTTTCCAAAGAAATTTTTACCTTCTTTTCAAAAATTGACGTTAAATGGTAATTTTCGATTCAATTTAAGGTCAGACACTTCAATTTTACTATAAAAAATTAAGACAGCATCCATGAGAATGAATTCAAGGTATTCCATTACAAAATTACACAATTTGCTCAGTTATTTAATAAAAATTTCCTTTCAAAGTATTATAGAAATTTTTCTCGTACAATCAAATTACATTACACCAACCAAGCAAATAATATTAGCGCTTCTTGTAATTTCACGCTTTTTTAATTTTTCTCTTTTTTTTAATTAAATTTAACGTTAGTTGTTCTCCTTACATATTTTTTTTCATTCTTATCATCATTTTAACTATTTTTTTTATTAACGAACTGCATTTTCTCTGCCTTCAATTCCACTTCTAAAATGTTTTATGTGAAAAATTGTTTGTGAATTGTGATGTAAGTGATGCATTAATAATATGTTTGTACTATTTTTTTTCCACTTTGCTGTATAAACAAATATTATTAGAAAGACAAAAGGCAAGTTTCATGTGCACCATGAGAACCTTTTATCAGGAAAAAATGTCAAGTAAATGAAAAGTTAGTGGCAAACAATAAATTATATAATAATTAAAAGTGTTACCGTCGTCGTATACTGTTAATTTATATGATTTATTTTTTTTTCTATGCTTTTTCAATGCTTTTTATGTATGTTTACATGAAAAAAATTGAAAATGTGACTTTAAATGATGTGAAAAAGCGCATTTCCAATTTATTTTGAGCAGCTCAGCGTTTTAGTCCATTCCAGTTACTTAGTCTTCCTGACAACTTCGGTACTAAGAGCATTTAACACTCTAAATATGGTCTTTTAATTGACGCTTATAAGACGTTTAAGTCGTGACTCTGTAGCACTGCAGGTGATAAGGGGGAAGGGGGTTCACAATTTTAGCCCGAGAACTTTTTCGGTTCCAAATAAAATTTCAAATACTAAGCTTACACTCCTAACTGAAAACCAGTAGGACATTATTAGCAACGTACTTTGGTCCACGATCCTAACATTTGCTAACTTAGCAAAATACGTACTGTCAGAAGACGTTGCTCAGCGTTAACTCCTATGAATGTTTTTTGATCTGACCCTTTCTTGGAGGAAGTAGTGAAGTCCAAGTCTTTAACATGGAGTTAATTTGCTAATCGACTGTTCAAAGTCTATCCATACATGGGTCATTGCTAACTTAGCAATCCTAAGAGCTCGCTATCTCCTTACATGCATGATGTTTGCTATAATAAGGGATAACAGACCATTTACTCGAGTTCCGACAGTTTCGGCTTTTATTGAACCATCACTCAAATTCGTCAAAATTTCATTTTTTTTTATCTATTGACACACGAGCCCAAAAGCCTCATTTTCTCTCAAATCGACATTAAATATTCAAATAAAACAGTTACCTAGCATGTTTGTTGGTAATGCTACTTTTTCACGGTTTCTGAAATAGATTTTTTTTTCAGTTCTTATTGTTATTATTATTAGTAAATTATATGTTACAAGTACAGAAAAAATAATCACACACACACACACACACACACACACACACATAGAACAAAAATACCAAGCAAAGTGCAAATTAGTAAATAACGCTTGAATTTAACTTAGCTACTAACTGTTTTACTTATATCAATGTTGAGAAATCGTCGTCATTCATGTGCCTGTGTGTGAGTGTTAATTACCAACAATTAATTTCATGCTTGTAACTTATTTACATAACAATTTCAATGGGTTAATCAATACATTGTTTTACTGTTAACATTTTTTTTTGTTTTCATTCCATTTCATTTAAATAAGTATCACATGAAACATGAAATTTTGAAAGAAGAAGAAAAATTGAGAATAAAACACAAATCGTGAGACAATAAATATCTGCATACATAATTAAACGTGGAGACAGGTGACAAATATTTAAATGCTCTTTTTTTAATTTAATTTCATTTGATTTTAACTTAAAATAACTTGAAAAAGAAGACAAACAATGAAACCGTTGTTCAAATTTGACTTGTTTTTTTGGAGATGACACGAATTCAAACAAAACGTTGATTGTTTTTCTATTTTAGGTTTTTTGAATATGAAATGGCTAATTTTTTGTCAAGTGTCTCCAAAATTTTAGTCAAAAACAATAATTTTTTTATGTCATTACTTTGATTGTTTTGATTTTTGTGGTGAATGAGCATGCACAATGAATGTGTGATGATTAGAAATGTTAAGAAATGGTCAAGTGTTAGATAATTCGGTTTTGTGGGTTAGTGGGACACAATTTCATGTGAAAAGGATGGAAATGTCATGTAAATTTTTTGCTTTGATGGGCATGAGCAGGAAATTCGATGACAGTGGCGGATTGGCCATATGGGCATTCTGGCAAATGCCAGAAGGGCCGCCTTGGTTTGGGCCGTAAAATGGGCCGAAAAATCAAAAATTTATTAGAAAATTTTAAAAGTGGGCTGAATATTTATTTTTAACAATTTCTAGTGGATTTCGTTATAAAAACTCTTATAGATTGTTTGTATGTCGTCACTCTATGATCTTGGGATCATTATTCTAGAATGATAATCATGGCCGGCGAGAGCTTAACCGGGCCGCGTTAGTTATAAAGTTCTCGGGGCTTTAAAGTTTGATGATGTAAATTATTTTTATCTGTCTCTCTTTCATAATTATTTATACTTATGTTCTCAAGTGAACATGTCGACATATATGTAGATCAAAATTAACATGTCGACATGACAGAATGATTTTTACAGAATTCATAAGTATGCATTTAAGTATAAAAGGATAGAGAGATAAAAAAAATTTTATGTCAAATGCTCCGCTGCTTCGCAGCTCCGCATTTCTGTATGAAAAGCATAGAGAGATAAAATTATTCTGATTGCAAATGCTCCGCTGCTTCGCAGCTCCGCATTTCTGTATAAAAACCTTTGAAGAAATTATATAAAAAATGCATTTAATTTCCCATGTCGGCATGCATATTATTATTTCATGAAAAATTAAAAATTCTTTAAATATGATCGAATATTGATCCAACGATTTTCAATAGTTTATTTAAAAATAAGTTAATTGGTTTTAAAATTGATTGACTTTTCATATAAAGTTATTGGGCGGCATCAATTTGAAAATTTGAAGTTTCAATGCAACTTTTAATATTTCGCTTTGCTTTTCACAATCTTTTATATCTAAATGCGAAGCATTTTAAACAAAATATTTAAAGTTTGAAAAAATAAATTATTTATCTATCTCATAATGTTTTTTATCTGTTATATTGCAATTGTATCTGTTTTCTAATGTTTTTTATGAAATTAACACAAAAATTTACAAGAAAAAAAATTTATATTTCGAAATGGAGAAAATTGAAAAACATAATGGGAGATTTTTTTCCATTTCAAACTCAGCATATTTGATCAGCATTATAATAGAAAAAAAAATCTCTTCAGGGAAAATATTTGGGCCGTCTGAATCACCAATGCCAGGGCCGAAATTAATTGCCAATCCGCCCCTGTTCGATGACACTGTCTTGGAGTGATTCGTTCAGTAAATTCAGAAAACTTCTTTAAAGTCACATGAAACACCATGAAAAATATTCTTGGAAATCATAATTTCACGTTATCACGAACAATATTCTCCAAATATTTACTTTTCTAATTAAATAACGATTCAAATTCTATTTTAAATAAAGTTCCTGATAAGAAATTGTCAACAATCAATTTAAATAAACAAAACAATGACCAGCCTTTCATTGAATGCGAGCTTTTTCTTCTTTGAAAACTGATAAGTAGACGCAAAGACAAAGGTTTAGCCGTAAAATTGAACTCTAAATTGATAATTTTGCTTGTTATGGTGCCGACTTGTCTGGAGTTTTGCTGAAATGTAACAAAAAAAAAATCACTATGACGCAAAACAAATATTGAAAAAAAATATATATAAAAATCTTATCTCATTGTTAATTTTATTTGCTTATTTCTCTAAATTGTAACACAGTTTTATTGTGTTGATTTAATATTTTTTTTTCTTTACTATCTTATTACTAATTAAATACAAGTAATTTTTTTATTGCTTTATTTTTCTTTTTCAAATATGTAAGTTTACGTCAAATAGTGTGATATGATATCTTGTTAAGTGCAAAGTAATTAAATGCACTTTTAAAATGAAAATGAATCACATTTGTCAACTCAACTCAAGTTATGATAAGGCAGAATGCAGTGATTTTATTACGTATTACTTTTAAATGGAAAAATAGTGAGACAGGTGTTTGATTTTTTTTTCGTTGAAATGATATGGAAAAGGAGTCTGAAGTAGCGAATGATGGTCAATGACGTCAGGTAAATTCCACTTGTATGTGCTCTTACGGAAAAGTCTGGATGGCCTCTCTGTTAATGGTGTGAGTTATTTATTTTTATTTTCAAACATTTAAATCAGTTGACATTACATAGACTTCAGTGCTTACGCTTTGAAGAAGTAGCCACCTTCACCCCATTAAATCGGTACTTCAGAATTAAAACGTTATATTGACATGGAAAATGAAAGATTAGTAGAAGAATTAGAGAGATGAAATAAAAGATAGTGTGCTGATAAGAAGCAAGTGCCGGCTTTCACGGTAACCTACCAGTTGCTGAAAAGAAATAAAATGAGAACCAGACAATAAATGTTGATAAGAGCAGAGCGAGATAAACTCACCTCATCGTATCGACACTTCTCTTCTTTCTAGTTAACTGCCCTTGAAATCCTTCAAATTCCGATTGATACCTCGATCGGTTAATGATAAATGAGTGACCCTTCGCTAGATTACGAGTGAAAACAAAGCCTGTGATTATTCCTTTTAAATGTCATTCCTGCAACGACGTTTCAATTTCATAAAATTTTATTGAAAATTAATTCGATCCTCCATTTTCAATTTTAGTTCATGACCTGTAAATGACAGTAAAAAAACATTAATTACTTACTCGACCAAAAAAAAACAAAGAAAAAACACGAGGAAATCATTAAAATAAAATCAAATAAAGACCAAAATTCAACGTAAGCATATTCAAATTTAAAACAAATAAAACAAACAAAACAAAAACTTAATTCGATAAAATAAAGAAATTCGTTGAATTAAATTTGAGCTGGATATTGGATTACATTTGTGAAACATTTCATTTTCATTTCTGTTTGTTGTAATTTTTTTTGTATGGTGATGATTATTTTTGTATGAAATTAAAATGAAATTAAAATAAACATAAACAGAAAGTCATCAAAATTGTATCGATTATCAAAGCTTTCAAATAACTAATAAAATTATCACACATAAAATTATAACTAAATTGATTTAATTTCAATATTTTGATGATCCATGTTATGAAACTAATTTCCTTTTTTTTATTTTCTTTGATATGAAATTGAAATTAAAATTAAAATTCAAACAAATTATGTTAATCACCTTGTTAATGGTAAAAAAAACTATGAAAAAGTTATCTCACTTTTACTTATCAATATTTGCAACAAAATAAAGATTGATATATCCCATGAAAAAACTAAAGGAAATGCATTAAAATTCAAAAAATAATTATGGTGGGAAAGGAAATGAAAATTTCTTGTAACTGTCAATTTAAATTCATAAAATCCATTTTTTAGCAAAGGAAATGCTAACTGGGACTTAATATGAAAGGTAACTGAAATTAAATTTAAATGACAATTAAAATCGTTTAAGAAGCGCGTTTTTGGAAATAGTTTGATTTTTTTTGACAGCTGTCAAAATGAATTGAATGACATTTCAATTCACTAGAATTTGATGACAATTTTACGAATCGAAATTCCAGAGGATAAAAATTTAATTTGACACTTGACGTTTTCATTGATAACATTTTTTGACATTTCCGTTGGTGTATCTATACAAATGTACATTTCAGATTTTTTGGTTATTATTTTAAGGAGTTTACTTTTTGATTTTACTGATTTGTAAAACAAAATTGACAGCTGTCACCTAATTTGACATTTCCCGAAGAATTTGTCGTTTAAAAGTCAACATTTAAAGTTTTTCCCCAGTTAACATCACTGATTTTATTCTTAATTCTTTCAATTTGAACCTGATTTTTATATCGCATCTCACATTTAATTGCAAGGAAACTAAATAAATATAAAACACATATAAAACAATAATACCAATAAAAAAAATTAACGACAAAAAAAGTATTGAGAGAACAATACGCTAAATAAACAAACAAAGAAATTTGAATGGTATCGCCACCAACCACAGTAATAAAAACAAATAACATATTGAATGGCATACTAAATCATATAAATTTTTGTAGTCAAATTCAAAAAAAAAAGGTATCAAATTCGATTCAATTCAATTCAATTTGATTGAGTTCGCTGATGACGGAATGAGAAGAAAGGAAGAAAAAAAATGAATTTACATATAAAAATTTTCTCTCTTAATATTGAAATAATACTTATTACAGCAATCTTACCACATTTTATTTGTTTTTATATTTTATTTAAATTTTCTTTTTTTTTATCAATAAAAATATTGAGCGCGATTTAAATTCATTTTGGTTTTTACGTCGTTTGGTGTGCGCCATATGACTTGAATAAATAAATAATCAAATTTTGATATAAAAAACAAAAGAGACCAAGAAAAAAACTGATTGAAAGTCAAAACAAAGTAAATAAAATAAAAAGAAAAAAAAGTTAATGGGTCTTTTTTTTGAATTGCAATAAAAACAAAACTTGAGACAATAGACAGACAAAATCAATTGAATTTGAATTGAAATTACGGCTTTGATACCAAATTGATACTGAAAAGTAAATTACAGACACAAAAAAAATACAATTTAAATCAAACCAAAATTATAATTTTACTGCAAAATATAAATAGAAATTCTCTTACCTGAATTGCCATTTAACCTGTCAAGTTTTTGCGCGTTTTAGTCATTTACTTGTTTGTATGTGTGTGTTTGCTTAAATGCTAATGATGTTATTCCAATATTGATTTTGTATTAAATTGCTTTGATTTGATTTTAGACAGTGTCTGTGTATTTAGTGAACAATTTTGCTTAAATCGATATAACTTTTTTTGATTAGTGGTTAGAAATTGGGTAGATTTTGGTTTCAATTGATACTAAAAATTGAATTTTCACTTTATTTTGTGCTAATTATGGTTTCGATTGAGTTATTTTGTGATAATTCAAAATTAATTGATATAATTATTTGAAAATGATGAGTTAATTCACGCTTAATTTCATTAATTTAGAAACAATTAAATACAATTTCAATGAATTTTATGAGGGGATTCTGCTGGTAGCCGTCGATTTGTGAGATCTTCATTTTATTTTTTAATTTTTAGGAGAAAATTAATCGAAATATTTTTTTTAATACTAATAAATTGTTTTTTCTTCTCATTTCAGGTACGTTTCATATCAAAAAACACTCATTTGACCAAAAACTATGAATTTTAGTAGTAAGTCTAAATAATTTCATATAAATTTTCTTAAAACGTCTTTTTACTATTTCAATTATCCAATAAGGCAGATTTTGATTAAAAAAATGATGCTAAGCCTTCGTATTTTTTCGTTTGATTGAAAAACACTCTCTCAATAAGATCTGAAAAGAAAAGATGACTCTGCTGTTTCTTTATTCACTTTTATTACATTATTTACAGACAAAAACATGTAAACGTAAAAAATCGACGTTCTTTAATTACAATTATCTTGTAAAAATGAGATTTTACATTCAATTTGCTTCGTCTGTTTACATTATTTGCCCAGAAAGCACTTAACTCATTTTAGATAACGTCAAAATGAAGAAAGTGCCCAGTGAGCATATTTTTTGTTAGTAAATAAAGTCATTTCAAACAAAGTCCTGATCATGATCGAAGTTTGAAGCACGTTTTTAATGTAAATTTCTCCACTAGAGGTCTCAATTTGAAATGACAGTTGAAATTAATTTCATTATTACTTTTTTTTACATTTTCTTTCATTGTTATGATGGTCGTGTGTTAAATTTCAATCAAATAATAGAATAATTTTTCAATGAAGTATCAAAAAAATTTTAAAATAAAAAAACTACCGTAAAGACTTCAAAAAATTGAGATGAATTTCATTTTCTTAATTGAAAACAAATATAAGACGAAAAAAAAATTAAATAATAATAACAAAAGTTGAATAAACTAAAAAAAGTCCAGTTTTATAATTATTTGATTTGAATCATGCCGTGCATGCAAGTCTTATCTCAGCAATCAAAAGTGTTGTGCTTATTAGTTAAAAAAAAAAAAAAATTAAAAAATTGAAATTTAATACATAATTAAACAGTGTTTACATAAAAAAAAGTTACATGTTGCTTTTAGGAATGTTTCCACTACTGTGCGAGTACTTTTTTTTTATTAATCTTAATTTCAATTTTAGTATTTAAAGAAAATTCACGTAATATGAATTTTTTCTTTGAATGTATCTCATTTGATTCAAAACTTATCTTGTTATTTATTTTCTAATCATATATAGACCGAAAATACTGATTTGGTAACATTTCATTTTAGTCTTATATGCAATTAATCATTTATTTATGCATCTCACATAACACTCACGGGGCACGTATCCAAACTATGAAGTGATGTTAAATTTAATAAAAAAAATGAATTCAAAACAAATTAAAAGATGTTTTAAAAGTGATTAAAGGCAATTAATTTAATGTTACATTTATACGAGATTAAAATAGAAACACAGACCAGTTATTGGAGAAATTTATCGATCTCTTTTTCAATGTAATACGTGAAAATGCCGCATGCCACAGCAAAATTCAAACACACCTTGATAGACAATTTGTAATTTTTTATCCGTTTTTTTTCCTTACATAATCAATAATTATTATTGACTTACTATTTAAAAATGAAAATAAATCGAAAGAAACATCGTTCAATGATAAAATAAATGTTAAGGAAAAAAAATTGTGATATGTATTCAAACGTTACATGTGTGTTTTGAATACTCATTTATAATGATTATTTTCTTCAATATTTTTTTGCTTTTGATTTAATGCCATACTGAATACCAAAACAGAAAAATAGGAATATCATACATGATTTAAATACACATTTATTATTGAATAGTTGCTGATATGAAACATTAATCATATCTTTGCACACCATTTCTTTGATTTTATTTTTTTGTGAGTATCAAACATATTTCTTTAGTTATTTTTCATTTTTTTTTGTCTTAACAAAGCACGATTTTTTATTTGAGTTGGAAAAAAAGTTACATTTACATTCATTTGACACACACGATAACATACAACAAAAGTTTTACAATAATAGTGATAAATTGTTTGGAGTTACGATGAAAAATAAAACAATATTTATTCATTAAGTGTAAATTTGGCTTGAAACTGTAGTGTGCTAATGGCAAATATGGAAATGAGTGATAGTTTGAAAGTTAGAACACTGTTTCGAGAAATTCGGGCGGTAAAAAACCCGGAGAGCATCAACTCGTGACATTTCATGGTGATACCTGGGATAAAATTGAAATGTGCTTACTGGGATGTAATCGTTTTCTTTTTTTTTTGAAAGTTGTCAATTTTTCTCATGGTGTTCTGATAAAAGTGAGAGAGAAAGTGATCATACATAAAAAGTGACGCAATCAATTAGAGATTTATAAATGGAACCGATTTTGTTCGAATTGTATCATCACCAAAAACTAGAAGACAAAAGCCCTTGTTTTGCCCCACAAAATGGCTGGTACGACTTAAACTCAAATTATGAACCCAGTCCGTAAATATACAGTTTAACACCCAGATACCATAAATGAAATTCCCCAGAAAGCATGTATTCAGAAAACATTCTCAATTTTGCCCAGTTGGCACAAAAAATAATTAAATCAAGTAAATTCATTGCAAAATCATGCAAGAATGCCAAAATGATTATCATGCATGAACAACATTTTAAATTTAAAACAATGACATTTAAATGAAAATAATAATAATAAAGGACGTTATTTGGCACCCACTCTTCACATTATAATAATAGTAAAAATATAAGTGAAGAACTTTTGCCAAAAAAAAAACACTAACGTTAAATAAATAAATTAGTTGAGATTCAAATTCAACAAAAAGTTATATCCATGAAATTTTCTTTCTTTGTTTGCTGTAATATTCCAGTCCATTTCATTTGAATTACACTCGTAATTTTCTATTATTTGAAAGTTCACATACAATTATTGTAATTTATTCTAGTATTAATACATGTTTTAATAACAACTAAAACAATAAATAGACAAAAGTCTTAAACAGTCATAGATACAAACAAGAAAATAGAAAGGAAACAGCTAATGTTAGTTCTTGGCACTTTTACAGAGATTGGAGATTAAAAGAAAAAAAATAGAAAAAACAACTTTAACGAGAATTGTGTTTAAACGCCCTTTTCTTTTAATATGAACATCGTCTTACCATTTGCTTTCGTTCCTTCACACTTTTAACACATTGCGTTATGTAATGTCTGAGATAAGATTTGAAACTGATGATATTCTGATAAGAAGAATAGAATATAAGAGTATAATAAAAAAAACCTTCTAACAGCTAATTGATGATGAAAACGATGATAAAGTGCACTATTTTTAAAAGGAAGGAAGGTGGGTTGAACACTGACTTGTTATTAGCATTTTATTTCATTTTAAACTTATTCTTCTACAAACATAAATTTATTTTAATTCTTGTTGCTATTCAACAATTATAAAACAAAAAATATTCATAAATTGTTATCATCTGGTACATTTCACATATGAATGCGAATTTCTTGTGTATAAAATTATGTTTATTTAGTTTTTTTTTGTTCTAGGTGCAAATAAATATGTGAGTTGAAGACAAGTTATTAATATTAATGGATGGAAACAAGAGAACAGAATTGTATAATTAGGTGTTTATTTTAAAACTGAAATGAAATAGACGATAAAAATTAATGTTATTTATGGTTGAATTTGTAAACATTGCATAAGGTGCGAATTGTGTTAAATTATGATTCTTCGAATTGGAATTGAATGACGTCAATAATTTTTTTGGATGAGAATCGTATTTAATTTTCATTTCTGACAACTGTAGCATCAAATGACGAGCTCTGTCTTGTTAACTGGTATTTTATGGCTCTTTATGCTAACTGGGCTCTCACTGTCATATTTTTCAGATCACATTTTGTGCTTACTGGGAAACTGCGTTTGTTTACATCTCACTATCGTATGTTACCAATTTAATTTAAGTTGCACTTTAAATGAAACCAATCCCAGATTTTGAGATAAAAATCCAATGGCTTTCTAAGTAAACTCAAGTAAAACTAATAATATGAAAAGGAAACATACACTCAATTAAAATCCAGAATACCGTGACAACGTGAGATGTCTTTAATAACAATTTTTAATATCTTTAGAGTACACTAGACCTTCAAATGAGATACAGACAAAAACCTTCATATAATGAAAATAATATTGTTAAACTACAATAACCACACTTTAATAATAATAAAATCCACATATCATTGGATCGCAAAACTCATATAAGAAAATCCATTCATTAAGATACAATTTTATGCTTTAATAACGTCATGGGTTTCATGAAATGATACAGATATTTCATGTCGATAAGGTCAATTGCCTCTTTTAATACAAAATAAAATGAATAGATCTCAACAAGCAATTATTGAAACACATACACACACATATGTAGAATTATAACAAAACAATTTTATTTGTATCAATATTTTGTTGCAATAATAATAATAATAACATGATACACATCCGATCTGATCAAATCCTATCCAATCTTTTATGTTAACAAAAGCAAAAATTGAAGTGAAAGAAAATAACAAAACTACAAATTAAATTATTGTTCGTATAACATTTTTTTTTGAATTCATAAACGAAACACGATACATTACAATGAAAACAAAACGAAATGATACTAATTTGCATGAGACTTGCATTATTTTATCATTTATTAGCATTACATTATAATCGTTTTCTTTGTATTTTGTATGTGATTTTGGTACATATTGATATTTATATTTTCATTTTAGGAAGAAAGTCGTTTAGTTATTAGTTTTACATTAAAATTGTTTCCTATTAAATTTGTTGTTGGAATTGAGTTGAATGGGGTGTCAATACAAATTTAACTGTCAAATTATTTGAAGTTTAACCCAAATAGCATATAAATTTAAATTTGAAAGCATTTCTGTGAGATGATATTCAATTTTTGCCCAGTAAGCATAAAATTCAATGATTTTTTGTGTAAATACAATTTTTAGTACCAAATTATTTGAAGTTGAACCCAAATAGCATTTGTTGGATTTCAGTATATGCTTTCCGCCAAAAATCTGACGTTCCACCCATATAGCATGTAAATTCAACCCAAAAAGCATTTGTCAGATGCTTAAACAAATTTTACTACCAACAAATTTAAAGTATAAACCAATATTGTAGGCTATCAATCCAATTTTTACTATATAATTATGTGCAGTTAAGCCCAAATAGCACTTGTAGAATGTCAATACAAGCTTTGCTGCGAAAAATTTGACGTCCGACCCAGATAAGGTGTAAATTCAACCCAAAAAGCGTTCATAAGATGTTTAAACAAATTTTGCTAATAAAAAATTTGAAGTATAACCCAGCTTGCATAAAACTGTAACCCAGACGGCATTTATATTTTTTATATTAAATTTTTGCCCAGTAAGCATTGAATTTTATATCATTTTCTCTTATTAAAGGATTTCATTGATACAAAATAGCTTCAACTGTAAAAATTATCATGAAAAAATACAAAAACGACACCAAAAAACTTTCCTTGACACTCTTTTATACAAGAAACTTAAGAGTAACGTCTTAATACATTATCATTAAATATTATTATAAAACCAATAAATAACATAAAAAATTATAAAAAAAAACTGTCTCTGAAATTTAATTTTTAAACACTCACGACACAAAACATAAATAAAAATAAATAATAATAATCCATATATTCAAACATTAGAAACAAACAGTCACTTTTTTTAATATTATTAACATTGAAATGATTGTGTGTGAGGTAAAAACTTTCCCTTTTTGTCCATTCACATACGCGTATTTTGACTTTGACATGAAAATAAATTCATAACACACACACAAAAACAAAATTCCTAATAAATCTATCATGGAAATCGATTTTGTGCGAGATAAAATGCTACAAGAAAAAAAGGAGATTAATGACTTCTTTTCATTTTAAAGATTTTGAGCTATCACGCATCATTTTTTAACATCATTACAAGAAAAAAAAAGTCATATGCGATGCGAATATGATGATGATGACGATTACAGTGAAGGTATCTTAAAGTAATAATGAAAGAGAACCTTTTATTGTATGTATTTTAAATGTATTTCATGCATCATGATATGACACGATGATTTGATACTTTTTATGATGAATTAGTGCTAAAAGCATCAATATCTTGAAATTTAAAGAGAAAATGTTAGATTTAAAGATATTTAAATGGATTGTTGCCTGTTAAATTGAAAATAAATGAAAAAATAAATAATAATTATGGATACTAAGAAAGAAGAAAATGACTGTGATTAAAATTAAAATGGTACATGTGCTGCACATCAATTGATCATTATTAAAATCAATGTTATATGAATATTTTTGCATTTTTAATGTATGTGTTTGATATGTGATTAGAAGAGTAATGAGATGGAAGATCGCTGATTTGATTTCTAAGTAAAAATTATGGAGAATTCCGTTTTAATTGAGAAGAAAGTGATTTGAAATTGAAATGAAATTGAGGCTAGTGCTCATTTTTTTCATTGAATTCACCTTATTGAGTAATTTTTTGATCCCTGATCCAAAAAATTAAATGAAATGACTCACATTTCAAGGTATTTAAAGAAATTATGAAAAAATTTTCTTAGTTTCAATGAGTAATTTAATCCACAATGTAAAATGAATCACAAATCTGGGATGTTAACGTGAAATTCCAGCCTAATTATCACTTTACCACAAAAGTTTCAATGTTTCCATCAAAACCCAATTTAAACTTGTTCTTCAATACAGACAGAAAAAAACACAATACACCACTCATGTAAAAGGAAACAATTAAGGAACAAGGAATGATGATTTAATGAGTTGATGAGTCGATGATTTTTGTATTTTTTTGAAGTACGCTCATCTGCAGAGCAGAAAAAAACTTAAATTAAAATAACAATCACTTTCAATTTTATTTCTTTTAACTGAATCTAGATGAAAAAAATGGGAAACGTAATCGTGAACGTTCGACACGAGCGCATTTTCGATTTTAAAATTTCCGGAACATTCCACGATTTACCGTTAATTGGAAAATTTTCACGATTTTCCGCGTTCTTGAATAACGCAACGATTATCCGCGTTCTTGGAAAACGCTACGTTTTTCCGCCATTTTGGAAAATTTCAAAATTTTCTGCGATCTTGGACACAGACCAGCTCCCAAAATCGCATTTTCTTCGAAAAACTCGAAATACGCCACAAAATCCAATTCAAAAGACATATTCAAATCAAATTAATATCGAACAAAAGACAAACCCATCATCATCAAAAAAAAACTTAAATTAAATTACAGATTACTTTACTTTTAACATTTAATTGGACAAGGTGATGAATCGTCAATATTATTCATAAACAATTAATTGTCCATTCAGATTTCAATTCAATCCAATTCAAAGTCGAATATTGTTAATTATTAAAAAAATTTAAAAAAAAAATTAATAATAATAAAATAAAAATATACAAATTAGTTAATTTCTGCCCATTTCATGTCATTAAGTTGCATTTTTTTCATTGATTAGCTTTTAAAGTATTTTTTTCACTTCAAATCCACATTGAAGGCTGTTTTTGTTCTTGTTAAAGTTTAACTCAAACTTGAACACAAAATAAAATAAAACGTGATAAGCAAGATTTGTTTGTACACTGAAACGAACCGTTTCCGGTTTTGCCTGTTTTGGCAAAAAAAAACTGTACGTGAAACAAAAATTACACAGATTAAGATTTAATTGCAAACTGTAAACTTTGACAGGGTTAAATTGATAATAATTCACCTTTTTAATTTCATATCAATAATTCGATGATATTTTTAACGGATTCATAATGCGAATCACAGAATTCCAGGAAATTGCCATGTGTAAGTAAATAATTCAAACATGTTTCATGGTGATTTTATGTTTCATTTCATCTTGGTAATGAAATTCAAAGTGATTCATATCGTTAAAAGGAAGATAAAAAATAAAAGTAGTTCATTCATTGAAAGAAGTTACAAAAAAAACGTAGTGATTTGAAAATAAAAGCATGAAAGTGACTAACATTTAAAAGTACAATCGTTTGTATTGAAACTCAAAATATTTTGACTCATCATCAAATTTAAACTTAAAAAGCATAAACAAAGTCATCAAATTATTATTATTATTAATTTTTTTTCAAATTTTTTTTGTATTGAGTATGTTTAAATGTCGCGTTTTAAAAACTGTTGGTGCCATTCAATACTTTTTTTTTCATTTTTTTTAAATATAATAACATTATTATAACTCCATTCATTTAATTTATTTTATCATTAAATGTTTTTTTTCCTGGATATTATCAGAAATGGCTATTGGGTCTAAGTTGGTTGGAAGGCCGTCATCGCGAATGAAATTAGGGAAATATCAGACCATAAAGGTCTACTTCAGTATATCAAGAATGAAAAATCAAGAGAAGAGAGAAAAATTACAGCGAGAAAGAACGGAAAAAACTACAAAGAGAGAGAGAGAGAGAGGGAGAGTGAAAAAAAGTGAAAGGAAGAGAAACGATTTCGAATCAGATGGAAAAAGAGAGAGAGAGAAAAAAAGTGAAATACAGAGAAAAGTTTTCGAATCAGATGGAAAAAGAGAGAGAGAAAAAAAAGTGAAAGACAGAGAAACGATTTCGAATCATATGGAAAAGAGAGAGAGAGAAAAAAAAGTGAAAGACAGAGAAACGATTGCGAATCAGATGAAAAAGAGAAAGAGTGAAAAAAAAGTGAAAGACAGAGAAACGATTTCGAATCAGGTGGAAAAGAGAGAGAGAGAGTGACAAAATAGAGAGACGCATTTAAAAGTCTTTATGAGAGAATGCTTCTCAAAGCAAATTAAAAAGAGCGATCTTAAGTGAGAGAAGATGAGAAAATGAGAGCAATTGAAAATAAATTCTCTCAGAGTATCACAAATGCACTTTCAAACATCATTCATCGTCATTCTCTCCAATTTTTTTGTTTAACTTTAAACAAACAAAAAACTTTAATGATTGTATTTCGTTCGTTTTTTTTCATTTAAAGTTCAAAACAATTCAAAAACTTGATTCACAAAAATTTTTTTTTTAAAAGTAAACATTATTTGGCTTGTCAAAATATTGATACATTCAAATTTTTTTTCTTTTTAGTGCTGTTTATGATTTTGCCTGACCAAGAATAATAATAAATGAGTAATTTTAAATAATATTTTCTGTTTTTGTTAAAACTTTTTGAATCAGTTCAAACTTTAATGAGCATGAAATAAAATACTTCCTTGTTATGCCAAAATTAGTCTAAGTTTTTACTTAAATTTGAACATGAACATGCGATTTTTATCGATGAATTGAAGTCAAAAGTGCTTGACTGGCATTTTATGGTATGAATTTGAAAGGAAAAGTTTGATTTTTCGTCGAAATTTCATCAACTCGGTCGAAAATCTCATTAACCGTCTTAAATTTAACCTTTACACTGAATTTTTTCCAGTTTTTCTTCACCACAGGCCTTTAAAGTCCATTTCACTCACTTAAATTTAAAAATAATGATTATTAAGTTCAAACAATTTAAAAGCATGATAATTTTATGAGTCTAATGACCATTTCTTTTTATAATTTGTTAAGATAACAACCTAAAACTCATCCACACACACAAATTTTAACAAGAAAACATATTAAAAAACATTAAAAATTCACGCAGTTATCTGTCTTACAGGCTTACTTAGGCTATTTATTTTATTTTATTATATTATTATTATTTTAGAATCTTTCTCTTTTTTTTTCTCTCGTTATGGGTTACAAAAAAAAAATATGAAATACACATTCATGTCACTTAGCCCATTATTTATTCCCATATGAAAGTATAAGAAGATAAACATGAAAAAAAACGAGAAAGATTTGTTTTGCTTTTGCTTTGCTTGTATCTTACATTTAAAAATAAAATGTGCATATATGTTTATATTAAAATAATAATTTAACAAAAAAAAATAATAATAAAATAAAAAAAAAGATAAATGTATTAAGATTATGACCATACAAGTGTGTGTGTGTGTGTGAGTGTGTTTGCATAGAAAAAAGTAGTCAAAGTAGAATTAACAGTTAGACGAGATGAGAAAAAAAAACGCGTGTTTCTAATGTTCATACGAGTCAAGTACGAGTTATTATCAACACAAGAACTCTCTTAAAATATTATAAATCTCAAAGTAAATGTCCATAATTTTTTACTATCGTAAAATGTTTGAATAAACAGAAAAAATTAACATTAAAATAGGTGAAAAAATGCTAAGTGGAGAAAAAACTGTTTTAGAAGATATGCAGATGAAGAAGAAGTGCATGATTTGTTTATTTACGTAGCGGTAAATGTTTTTTGTCATAAAATACAAAAAAAAACGAGATAATCTATTAAATGAGATGTGTGAGTGAAATTGCGTTTAAGAGGAAATGGAACGATTCTAGGGCGAGAAATGACATGAGACAGAGATTTGTGATATTTTTCGGCATAATTGAGTTGATTAAAAGTCAAAAATTAAATTTAATTTTAAGGATTGTTCGATGAAATTTCCATTAAATGAGAAATCAGAGGTCTGTTCGATGAAATTTCCCTTAAATGAGAAATCAGAAGGCTGTTCGATGAAATTTCCCTTAAATGAGAAATCAGAGGGCTGTTCGATGAAATTTCCCTTAAATGAGAAATCAGAGGGCTTAAAGATGAAATTTATTTATCAAAGGTCTGTTCGATGAAATTTCCCTTAAATGAGAAATCAGAAGGTTGTTCGATGAAATTTCCATTAAATGAGAAATCAGAGGTCTGTTCGATGAAATTTACTTATCAAAGGTCTGTGCGATGAAATTTCCATTAAATGAGAAATCAGAGGTCTGTTCGATGAAATTTACTTATCAAAGGTCTGTGCGATGAAATTTCCCTAAAATGAGAAATCAGAGGGCTGTTCGATGAAATTTCCCTTAAATGAGAAATCAGAGGGCTGTTCGATGAAATTTCCTTATCAAAGGCCTGTTCGATGAAATTTACTTATTCAAAGTCTGTTCGATGAAATTTACTTATTCAAAGTCTGTTCGATGAAATTTACTTTTAAAAGGGCTGTTCGATGAAATTTCCTTTTCAACCCTGTTTTCTGTATGTAAAAAAATCTTCATTATCTCATTCTATCAAATTCCTTCACATTAAATTCAACAAAAAAATCCTAACGGTCATTCTTTACATGTAACTTTTTATTTTCCCATTCAATTCAATTCAATTTAATCCAATTTCTTCGGCAATATTTCTGCCCTCATTTACATATTTTGATTATAAATCTTTTGGACTGCATTCATGATTCAATAAAAAAAACCCAAAGAAATGTTAGAGGCACCTTTTATGTACAAAAAAAAGCACATACACATTTCACAATTCACATCATGACCGAAACAAATGCATGGCACATAATAATAACACAAGAATTGCTTTTTAATAGTCAATTGTGTGCAGTTTTTTTTGCCATGCCATGCTATGCCACTACTATTCACTATATAAAACAATTTACAATTTACCATTTTATTGCAAAAAAAAAACTAAAAATAAATAAATAATTTTACAATGCATTGTTCTCCCTCTCAAACTCTCCTTGACGCGAATTTTATAAACTATTATTTTATTTTAACTATTTTACTTGGATTTTTTTTTTGGTTTTAATTTTTTTTTTACTTGAATTTCTAGAAGACATAAAATTTTATATGAATGTTCAACCGACACATTTTTTAATGTGTTTCTATGCCTGCCTGCCAGCAGGTTGTTTGTTTATTTCTTTATATCAAAAAAATTGCATATGAAATGTTAAAATAAGCAGAGAAAGAATGAATTTCATGTGGCATGTGTGCTACTTTATTATACCTTTGATTTATTTATTTATTTTTGTTAGTCGTCTGTCTTGTGAAACGAGGCAGCAGTGCAGCAGCATTTAAAAGCAATAAAACTTTTCAATTGAATTTAATTTTTTTTTGCCTTTATTTTAATATTTTTTTTGAAATGCATGACAAAAGGAAATTTTTATTACAAGCAAAATTCCACGCTTTCCCACATCATCATGATTGTAATGCATCGTGATATGTGTGCTGAAATCACGGGGGTCACACATTGAGTGAAAGTCATCACATTAATTTTTAGTTAACACAGAAAAATCAAGTCCAAGTACTCGTATTTTTTGACACAAAGGTCAATTAAAATTACTTCAACATCCGATTGAGCATAAATTTAATCGTCGTTCTAGATTTTAACTAATTGGATGTCATCATCATCAGTTTTAATGACACATTTCAAAAAAAATCCACTTTATTTGCTTTTTTTTTTATTGTTGTTGTATTGTAAAAGGGCATATCCTCTCATCTAGTTCGACATTGAAGCGACAACAATTTAATTTTTATTAGATCAAACAATTAACACTTCATCATTCTTCTGTTTATTTTAATTTGGGTGTGAGTGTGTGATGTGAATGATATCGTTTTTGTGTAATGGACGCCCATGCAATAAATAATCAATTTGCGCATATTCACATTCTAAACATTCTTTAAATGGGAGTTTAGTTGAGTGATATTTTAATTATGGGTGTTATGAGGACGTTGCAAGTTTGATTGAAGTTTAATGACAATTGGAAATATGATTGTAGCGCCATCTGGTTTGTTTTTGGTGGGTTTGTGATCGTTGACATAGATTTAGAGCATTTAAAGCTTACTGAGCTTTAAAATTGCATCACCTTTTCAGTCATCGCAGTCATTTTTTACTTCTCTACAATTTTAATCCAAACCCAATAGGACCCCGGGGAACACGGCTTCCCACTGGCCTCCTATTGGTGCTCCACTCATTTTGGGTTGAGAGTGTAGACAAATTTCTCTCAGAAAAGTTTTCCTCTCAGTATCACTGACATTGATGAAATTTAGCCCTAAGTGATTTTCTCAACTGTCATTTCAAATTTGACAGTTACGTCAACTTATGTCATTTTAAGGATTTTCAGGTCAATTTTTACTGAGGAAGCGTCTCACCAAAGCGAATTCTAACTGAAGTAACAGCACCATCTATTTCTATCTACAGATTTTCAAAAAATCCAAATTTCTCATTGACTTGTAACACAATTCCGACTTTGATCGTCCTCAAAGATATTCAAATTAAATAAAAGTTCATCATTCAAACAATCAATTAAACGACTGTGTGTGTGTGTGTGTGTGTGTGCCTGTGCCCATATCATAAGAGAAATACTTAAGTGAAATATTAGAGTAATAGATTGATAGTAATAGAGTTCATTCATAAAAAAAATTAATGGAGATATGACACAAATTACATCATCATCATACAAATAAAGTTACACGCTTGATTGACTGGTCAAACACACACACACACACACACACACACTCAATTTGCCATTATTTTATTTAATTTTAATAGCTGTGTCATAAAAATGTTTAAAAAAAAAATCAGTTTAAACAAATTTTTATGTTGTTGTCCCACGCTTAAACACTTCTCTCAATTTTACCATAAATGACCATAAGCCATTATAAAAGTTCTCACATCCATACGTGAAATTGATTCAATCAAATTTTAATGTTAATTTCAATCATCCTCAATTTATGTATTGATTTAAAGGTAATTAAAAAACATAAAAAAATGACAGGACTCACGAAATTTCAAAGTGTGTCATGAAATTTCACGCCTAGTAACAGACTCCATTCAATTAAAACGACAGATAAATGCCGGAATTCAAACATTTTATTTTAAATATTTAGATTTAACTGACATGAAAACCAAAAATGTTTGTTTACATTGAAAATACAATTTATTAGTTAAATATCCAGTACATTGGAACACCATCGATCGACACAGAGAGATTGTGGTGATACATTTTATTGATTGTTTGTTGAATTTATCTGTAAAATTACAATTATTAATCACATACACTCACACATTGGAATTTTACAAGCCTGAATGAGTAAATAAATGAAAAGTGTGCAACAATGTATGCAACAAAAATAGCGAATAACCACAAATAAGCTATTATGTTTTATTACTGCTGGTTATTTAACTAATGAATTAAATTAAAATTAAAAATCGCAGCATTGTATTTTCTGTGTGTGTGTACGTGATTTAGCCTTCATTTAATTGGTTGTTCTCTCACAGCAAGGGGTGTTTGCGTTTCAAATTTTACAAGGACTAGAATTTAGATTTATGAAATTTATTTCAATTGTGTCAAGAAACTGGGAAGTAAATCAATGTTTCGATATTAAACAATCACAATTTGATCGACTTGAGAGGTTGACTGTCAACAATTGCAACATCTGAAATTGAATTGTAAATTTTGACATTTAACTGTCAATTTTTTTGAACATAACGGTCAAATTTTGAAAATAACTGTCAATTTTTTGAACATAACCGACAAATTTTGAAAATAACTGTCAATTTTTTTGAACATAACCGTTAAATTTTGAAAATAACTGTCAATTTTTTTGAACATAACCGTCAAATTTCGAAAATAACTGTAAATTTTTTTAAAGCAACGATCAATTGTGGAATTAACTGTCAATTTTTTTGAGCATAACTGTCAAATTTTAAAGATAATTGTCAATTTTTTTTAATATAACTGTCAAATTTTGAAAATAACTATCAATTTTTTTGAACATAACCGTCAAACTTTGAAAATAACTGTCAATTTTTTGAGCATAACTGTCAAATTTTAAACATAACTGTCAATTTTTTTGAACATAACCGTCAAATTTTGAAAATGACTGTCAAATTTTTTGAACATAACCGTCAAATTTTGAACAGAGCTGTAAATTTTTTTGAAAACAATGATCAATTTTGAAATTAACAATCAATTTTTGAACATAGCTGTCAAATTTTTAAAAATAACTGTCAAATGACGTACTTTCAATTAAATATCACTAAAATCCATATCAAATCAATTCAATTAAATTCATTTTTTTCAATCTTCTCATTTTTTTTCATTTGAATGATTGCGTTGCTAATCATCTTCACGATATTTGTCAGAATATTAATTTTAATAATAACAATTTCGCTCTCAGCAAAGAAATGTAACATTAACAAATCGTTACCACATATTTTTCTTTTTTTCGGATGGTCAAGTGAAAAATTACATATATTTTAATTTACATCTTTAAATTTTACAGTTATGGTTCTTTTTTTATTATTTTTAAAACATTTAATTTTTTTTTATTTCATTATTTAAATTACGAGCTGATTTTTTACGCGTGACTGTTTTTATTTCTTTTTCATTTCTTGTTGTGTGTTATTAAAAGGTAAAAGAATATTATTAATAATAATGATGACCGTGATATTATATGTTTAGTGTTTGGCTTTTTCTTATTTGAATAAATAGCTGAAAGCCATGTTTAAGAACTATTATGACGAATTAGAAGAAAAAAAATTGTTAAATTTGACCGTTACCTTGATTGAAATTTGAATTAGTATGATTTTTGACGTTTTATTTGAAGAACAGGGTTGCCAATTTCATTTTTTTTTTGCAATTTCAGTACATTTAATTGACATTGCCTTAAGATTAACATTAGAGATCTGTATCTGACTTAAGGACACTTTAAGTATGCTCTTAATCCGATCACAGCAAAATTTTGACATTAAATTGGCAGCCTGGTTAAAATCCAACATTAAATGAATTTTCTTTCCTCTTATCAATTTAACTCAGATTAGGCTACAGTCCTTCCAGAAGGCCAAGCAAGTTTGACTTAAATTCGTTTAAAATCATACTTTGGACAAATCAACAGTATCGGAAACTGTCGAAAGTGGTTCTTAAGAATGTTTTTTATGAAATTAACATAAAAATTTACAAGAAGAAAATAATTTTATATTTCAAAATTTTAGTTTTTTATAAGAAGTCGAAAAGTATGCCGCCTTATCTGGGTTAAAGTTACTTTTACAATTTTTAACAAGGAATTACTCGTGTACCAGTCCGAGTAAGTCAAAAAAACGGAAAGAAAAACACAAAAAGGTATCATGCATGCAATTTTGTTATAATTTTACCTTAAATTTCAATTCTTAACATGCGATTTTTGTTTTAAATTGCAAGAAAACCCTAAAAAAAACAAAAATAATGAAGATAAAACTATTACTTTAAATTTTTAATTTGGTCGTTGCTCTAAATAACCACAATATTGATAAATATGTTAAAATAAAAACAAGAAATGGAAAGAAAATTTTTAATTGTAAAATATTATTTGCTTGATTGCATCGTGAAAATGCTGTGCTTCCATGAGCATGAAAATTTAGTGCTTTTTCTGTACATTGAATTTTTACATTGAATTTTATGATAAAATAATTGTTTTAATGAAATATTTCAATTATACAATTCATTTTCGTTGTAAATCATGTTATAATTAGCATAAATTTCACTTAAATCTCATTGCAAAAATAACAAAATTCGCTTCAAATTCGAGGGTATTAACCTCTGCACTTGATTCTGAATGTCAAGTAATTGAAATGGACCGAAAATTTCGAGTGTCACATTCCATCATGCAAAAGAGATCTTCATGTCACATTAAGAATAATAATATTTTTTTGTTCAAAATATTTTGGACCAATGATTTTCAACTCAAATCACTTCCAAGCATGATACTAATGAGATGAACCTACTTTCATTTCTATTATTTTTTTTGGACTCTACTTATCTCGACATGTCGCCTCACTTGAAATGCTCTTTTAAAATTTCATGCTCTGTCACAATACGAATAATAACGAATACTTGTTAGAGTAAATTAATTGCTTCTAATAACATTTTATGTAATAAAAATTCCGCTCACATAATTTTGTATAAAATTTTTTATATTCATTTCGCACATCTTCTTTAAATGATCTCGTATCGCGCGCTTATTATCATTATTTTATTTTTTTTTTTATAAGTATCATCATCATCATCATCACACACATACTCACGTATGTTGGTAGTTAATAAAAGCGACATAAATTCCAGCAGCTTGTTATCGTGTCTTATTATTGGCTTTAATTTTTGTATGACAATAGAATTTTTGTTTATATAGGTCATAGACGTACAAAGTAACAGAGAGCTACATTCCAATTAGATTAATTATGATTATGGGTATTTTTCACATTCTTTTTTTTGTTTTGTTCTTATTAAATTATCATAATTTTGCTATAATGGCATGAAGAGTTGTTGTGAGATTATGAGTGATCGAACTTGTTACAAGTGACTGGCTGGGGTCCATCTTTAGGTTGATGTTTATCACAGCACTATATCAAAGCTTTAAATTAAATTACAGGACTTTATGACAATTCACTATAGTTTTCACATAAATAAATATTTATTGTGTAAAGCGTTTTAAATTTCTTTTAGTGACAGTTGTTGTTTTCATTAAATCGTTATAAAGTTTCATGCCTTTGTAATATAGCGAATTTCGCTGCTTGTCATGACGATAATTTGGAAGACGGTAGTGATCATTTGTCCTCAAATTGTACGGTTGAGCACTTCTAACAACTGTCAATTTGCTGGCTAAGTACTGCGGCAGTAATTCTGTACAGCAGCTCTTTCGTTCAGGATACTCAATTTAAGTTTAAAGCTAGATAAAGGTGGTGATTGAAGCCTTCCTGTGAAAGAAGTTTAAAATGAAGCCTTCATTTGCATGAAGAACAAAATTTGATGAATGTGATTCCTTGTTGATTGTCCCTTAACCTGTGAATTTGAAAGTCATTTAAAAAAAAGTGAAATAAGAAATTAAGTTTTTTTTTATTTACCAAGTTTTTAATGTGTTTTTACCAGAAACCTTTGTGATGAATCTGCTCCTTTGACTCCAATTTCTGGGGTTTGAACTGAAGAAAGTCCCTGAAAGAAAAAAAAATCAGTAGGTGACATGGCACATATTTCTTTCCATCAAACGTGTTATCAAATCATAACAGCTTCAGTTTTTTTGGGAATACGTTCCATTAATCATTTCACGAATAACGTCTTGTTTATTCCCATTTTAAAGACGAAAACACAGAAATCACTTCATTGACATTTTTATCAGAATGAGCAATCTCGCAAATCACATAAGCACGTACTCTTCAAAATAAAATCATAATAAAGCCAAAACTTTTCTTCTTTACTTCAATATAAATAATAATAATAATAATTTTTTTTAAGTGGCACTTTTTTTTTGAATGTATAAAAAAATATTTTTTGCGTTGTATTTATTTTTAAAATTTTTTTTATTTGTTGGTTGTTATTTAAAATAACGCACACGTACTTTGCAATCTTCAATTGCACATCACCATCCATGATTATGATTATGAAGCAGTATCACTTTAAATTTTTTTAAGTTTTGTATTCACTTTTAATTTAATATAGTAACAAACCTTTTCAAATGAAATTCACTTCTGAAAAGATAAATTTTAATGATTTTATCTCAAAATGATGTGCTATAAAAAAAAATGATGATAACATTTTTCACAAAACGTTTTTAAATGAAAAGTGTGCTTTGATTGTTTCATTGTACAATAATTTTATATAATATGATATTTTATTTTTATTACATTCAACAATTTTTTTAATTATATAGGAACTAAAAATGAAGTACCTTTTTATTTAAATAAAAATTCTACAAACTAAGCTCAAGCATTAGAGACAAAAAAATTAAAATTGCAACCATGTTGGAAGTGAATACTTAAAAAAAAAATAAAAAAAATGTTAGTTAGTAGTTTAAAAATGAATAAATTAACAGTATTATTGCAATTTTCATTTTATTTAATTTTAAAATAATTGCCGAGTACTTTTATGAGTGTCAATTATCATTTAATTTGATTCAATTGAATTGAAATGACTCTAAAATTGTATGGTTATGTAAATATTTTTATTAAAATTTTTAATACTTTCATCTGGGGTCAAATTGGACTTCAATTGAAGCGAACTCACTTTCTTTTTTTTCTTTAAATTTACTTTCAATGAATAAAAATTTAATTCTTTGTTTCACGTTTGTCAATTTATCATGATTAACCTTGATTATTCTTTGTTTCATTTCAGATACGACGAATCAAGTGCAAAATAATCTGGCTTAACTTGGATTAACATACATTTAATTGGACTTATAAGGTAAGAAGAGTTGAGAATTAAAGTGAAAATGAACTTAATGAGTGATAATCCTCAATTAATACAAATTTTGCTAGCACACTTTGCTTTTATTGTTATTTTAAGAAGATGATGCGGTATTAAGATGATGCCGCGTTTATTGTGGCATCCCACTCATTCACTTAAAGTCTTTTGATATGTCATTTGAATAACGTTTTAAAATTTAATTTAAAAAAGCAGGGTACGGAAATTTTATTTAAGAAGTTTTGAGTTAAAGGTAACTTACCCAATTACGAAAAAGAAATTCAAGTGACTTAAGTGAACGTATCGCATTCCATCTCAAAGCTCGATCCTAGTAACTGCAAAAACTATTTCAACCCAAATGTATATTTTCAAGTTTGATTCTGATAGAATAGCTCACAAAAAATCCATAGGAAGTATCTGTGTTGGGTGATGCCACCTTGAAATGAGCCCTCAAAAGGTCAAAATTGATTTTCTAACTGGATTCACTGACGTAGATCAAGCTGTGGCCTTTAAGCGTACGTAACGTTCGTTCAATTAAGAATACGTTTCCTGAACCCATTTTTATTAATTTCCATATTTACTTGTATGCCATTCTTACATTTAGAGCCAATTTAGATAAGATAATCAGCAGAATACTCACTTAATTTTAACTGATACAACAATTGATGTCACTTCCCACAAAAAATTGATTTCCATTGAACTGAAGATCTTCCTAATAAGATAAAAAAACCATATTTTTAACCACTAAAGCGCCTTCAATTTCATATGAAATTCCATTACATGCAACAGCGATCTAATGTAAAATTTTACAAGATACACTTTCACCCATCACATTCCTTAAACATTTACTTGGACGTTTCATAAATGCAAGTTGCATTATTGTGATTTTTTTTCTTTATATTTGAAAATTGCAACTCACAACATACACGTTGTAATGTAACAATATAATATTCTTATCCTCACCCATTATTAAAATCATGATCACGCAATACATGCAAAAACTTAACAAACAAAAATTTTATTCACATATAATCAAGTTGACTTTTTTTTGTAAATGTTTCAATACAAAATAAAATATAAAAATTAAAATAATATTTATGGAATTTTTTAGTTGTTTGTTATTATTATAAAAATATTTTTAATATAATATAACATTTAAAATTAAACATTACGTTTCTCAAATAAGATACAGAGAGATACTTATTTTGTGTTTAATAATGAAAATAATAAAATAAAAAAAAATACAAAGTTATTATTAAATTATTTAATAATAATGTTTCTTTTGATATTATAAGGAGAAAAAAAAAAATATTTGAACAAACATTTAATGAAATGAAAATCTGTGAAAAAGATCTTTGCTAATGATAGTCCACATTGTTTATGTAAGTGCTTGTATGTTTAGAGTTAACGCATGTAACAAAGATAATTTCGCGCCACGATTGTTGAAATTTAACATACATTTAATGAAAAAAAATATCACATATCAAAAGAAAACAATCAAATGAAACATAAGAGAAATTTCCCTTTTCACAACATTTAAAAGCATTATTTGATAGAAGTTAGATATGTTTGTTAAATTGTTTGCTTGTACATTCCCTGTAAAAAATTTTACTGTAAATTCCACAGTCATATTTCGGTTAATTAAACCAAAAAAACTGGTTGAATTTACCGAAAAAACTGGTAAATTCAACCGATATATTGGTTAAATTTACCAGTCAAATTGGTTGATTTTACCTATAATAATCGGTTCGATTTACCTAAAAAATAGGTTGAATTTACCAATAAAATTGGTTGATTTTACCGAAAAAAACTGGTTAAATTTACTAATAAAAGTAGAGAATGTGTTTTTAAATTCGTTATTTCGATCAAACTCGATAAAATATGTTGGGATTTAACATTTTAATCGATGTGATAGTATGGTATTTGAGAAAATACTAAAAAATAGTGGATTTTTACTCAATGTCGTCCGTTTGAAGTATGGATTTTTTTGGTAGTTAGGAAAATCGAAATAATAATAAGTTATTTTTTTTAAAGTTTTTTAATATTGCTTCTTTAAAAAAATAAAAATTCATCGGGAAAGATACCTCATGATTAGAGTATCTTTTAAAGTACAGTTAGGAGTTTTTTCAAGGAAGATGAGGGAACACAGAAAATGCTTGCGATGGAAATTTTCAAAAGGAAAAATTTTAAATTCTTTTTTTGTTTTTGAGTCAAAAAATCATGTTTCCGTAAGTGACTTGTTAAAATTCAGATATCACTGGGGAAAAATAGCAAAATACAATAATTTGAGCTTATTTTACAAGTTGAGTTAAAAACTCATACTTCCTTTAAGTGACGTGAGAAAAAACTAGAGAATATTTTAATGGATCTGTATGCAAACATATCAATTATTTAAATTGAAATTTTTTTAAAAATTGTAAAAACAAGTTTTGAATTGTCTGAATTTTTTCATATTCAAGCTTTTGTTTCAGAAACATTCACTACAAAACATTTCATTTTGTTTATAATGCCATTTATGGCCTCTTAATATATGAAATATCGACTTGGTCAGTGAAATCACTGGTCATATCTGAAAAATGAGCCCAAATTGAGTAATTTTCCATTTTAGGGCTCTTATCCCATTAACCACCGCTGGTCTATTTTACGACCAATAATTTTGGCGCCGGATTTCTCCTAACATAGAACATATTTTTTTTCAAATTTTCAATATAAATAATTAAACATGTTTGAAAGATGTTGGGCTAGTTTTTTGATTTCTTCGATTAAAATAAGGAAATTATTAGTAGAAATAAAACGGCTCTCCTGTAAAATTTTTGTTTGAAACTCAAAATTTTTATCGAAACGAAAAGTGATCACCTTTGCGCAAAGAACAAATTCTAGAAGAAAATTTTGCTCGAAACTCAATATTTCTAAGAGAGACGGTTAATGTGTTAATATCTGAAATATTGACTTTAAGCAATATCTGAAATATTCTCTACAACTTTGCTTTAGGTCACTTTGAACTTAAACTTACGCAAACATGATTTTTTTACTTATTATTTTTACATTTTAAACGTAAGAACGCAAAAAAAATCCCGTGGTAAACTACGACCACAATAGGTGTTGATCCCATTGTAAAACCTAACCTAATTGCGACGGGAATGGCTTTTACAATGAATGGTATCGTTTTTTCGTTTAAATTATGATTTTACATTACCCGATTTTAAAGATTTGGTGCTCTTTGGAAAACTAAAAGTCCTCGCTTTTTAAATATACATAATTTCTCCTTTGGCAATTGACTGTGAATAGCTCAATTTTTCAATGGAATGTTATTTTAGTTTTAAAAACGCACTATTAAGGGTATCATTTGAGTTGGTTTAACGAATTATAGGATTTTAAGTGGTGTTTATTCAATTTCCATGACTTTCTTGTAGGAAATACTAGAAGGCAAATACTTGATGATGTATGGCAACGTTGTCAGATAAAAAGAGCTAGATTTTTGTCTTAACGCCTTCATGTGTTTATAGCGAGTTTTGATAGAAAATTTGCGTTTTTGAAGAGGTGGCTTTTGGTTTTCCAAAGAGCATCAGAGCTTTAATATCGGTTAATGTCAACACCCGTGGATTTACTGCCCGAATTTGGACGAAAAAACGATGCAAAATCTATTTTGTCGATTTTCATAACTAAAACTTGCTATTTTTTAGTTTTTTCTCTCAATCATTTTCGAAAAATCATACTCTCGCATCGATTAAAATGTTTTAGTGGAAATGGAATTTGATTTTTTGGTATAATTATTCTCAAACTTTTAATTATTAATGAATTTTTTGTGTTTTATTTTTTTTATAATGGTAAATCCCAACATATTTTATCGAGTTTGATCCAAATAACGAATTTAAAAACACATTCTCTACTTTTATTAGTAAATTTAACCAGTTTTTTTTCGGTAAAATCAACCAATTTTATTGGTAAATTCAACCTATTTTTTAGGTAAATCGAACCGATTATTATAGGTAAAATCAACCAATTTGACTGGTAAATTTAACCAATATATCGGTTGAATTTACCAGTTTTTTCGGTAAATTCAACCAGTTTTTTTGGTTTAATTAACCGAAATATGACTGTGGAATTTACAGTAAAATTTTTTACAGGGTTTATATGGGAAGTCATGAAATTGATGTCTTTTGTATTGTTTAATTTTTTTGCTTTTTAATCATTACAATGAATTATTTTGACTGCATGCTGTGATCACATATTGTTACATCATAATCGTCATGTATGTGTGAGATAAGTACTTTGCTTCAGTGGTTCTCTTTACTTGTGGTGTTACGCTAAAGTTTTTTTTTGCTTTCGTCTTCATCTTCTTCTTATTCAATTATTATTACATTAATGATTATTATTGTTATAAAATCGTCTTGTGAGCGAGATAAGTGTTAGCTCATTGATTTGGAGAGTTATTTTTGATGAATACTTTCTTGATTTAATTGAAACAGGTGTCATTTTGGGTTGAGGATTGTATTTGACAAAATAGTGATGATAACTATGATTTTGAAGCCTTCTTAGAAAGAAAGTTTTGAAATGAAGCCTTCATTTGCATGAAGAAACAAACGACCTGTGAATTTTAAAGTTAGTTAAGTTAAAAATTGTAATCATAATTACCTAAAACGTGAATCTTCCTTCTGCTTTCATCTCCATGTCTCTCTTCTTGAATTCTGCTAAGCTACCTTAAATAAAAGACCTTCTTCTTTTTTTTCTTCACCATCTTTCACAATGGACCTTTAATTTTAATGTTATATTGATGATGATTTTGAAGCCTTCTTTAAAAGAAAGATTTGAAATGAAGCCTTCATTTACATGAAGTAAGAAATCACCTGTAAGCTTAAAAGTTTTTAATGATTAAAATTGAAATCATACTTACCTGAAATATGAATCGTCCTCTTGCTTTCATCTTCATGCCTCTCTTCTTGAATTTTGGTAAGGCAGCTTCTTCTTTTTTTTCATCGCCATCTTCCACAAGAAACCTTTAAAGACACTGATTTAAATAAAAAATCAATTCAATATCGTAACTGTTTGATGATTGCACATCACATCACCCCATGTTAAGTTTAATAATATTTCACGACTATTTTTTTTTGTTTCTTGTTATTATTATATTTCTATTGAAAAACTATTAAATAAAAAAAAATTATAAATAGATTCCAATTCAATTGAATATGAATATCAGCTGTTTATAATAAAATATTACATATATCGAATAACGTAATATCAATTTATTTAAATACAGGATGATGAGAATTGATGCGGTAATAATAATGATGATAATTGTCAGTGTAACGAAGAAAAAAACAACATTTAAGCAAATAATAATAATAATGATTTCCTATCAACGATAGTGTTTCATAATATGAAATGGAAAATTGCATGTCTCGAAGAAATTAGTCGTTAATGATATTTGAAATGTATTTGAAACATTTTTATGTTTCGAAAAAAAATATTGAAAAGAAAAGAGGTTGAATGAAAGGTTAATTGAAATATGTTTAAATCTCACTTTCAATTGAACTGTTTCTTCAGAGATAAAGTGATAGAGATAAATCATGATCATCATCATCATCATCACTTCTTTCACACCACATAATTAAACGTCCATGTTCCAAAAAAAGTAAAAAATTAATGTTTTTTTTTCTTATGTTTCATATAAATAATAATATTTTTCACACTATAAATGGATTCCTTAATGTTCGTAATAATAATAATAATAACAAATCCATATTCATTCACTTTTTTTTTTACTCTTAATAAACAACACTATTCATTATTATTATATAAACATGGGTGTGAGAAATGTTTACTTAAATCACGTTTTTGTGTTAATTCTTCAATTTAGTCAGAAAATCACTTTAAAATTTATATAAATTTAAGAATAAGAAAAAAAAAATGATGAAGGTACCAATGTCTGTGTTTACATTAACATTAAACATTGTAAGTAATTTTTAATATAAGTCTGTTATATAATCATCAATTTTTTCATTTTACATTTAAGATTGTGACGTTCTCGACACATATTCATATTCAACACAAATGACGTGAAATAATGTCAATAATCATTTGGTTTATTTGAATAGATTTTGTTTACTTGTAACTTGTTTTTTAGTTCTTAAGTAAAAAATTAACTAACAGGTCTCAAGTGGTTCGTGCAATGAGACGTACATTTTTAATGTCCATATGTCAATGTAATGTTATAAAAAATTGAAATGAAGAAGATAAATTTTAAAAATTTTTTATCACTAAGTGTTTGTATGATGTTTACTTTTAAGATTAAAGCAACAATGATGTGATTTTAAGTTTTTTTTTTTTTGAAGAATCACTGTTTTTCTTTTATTATTATTTTAGTTATTAAATCGAACAGTGAAATCACGTCTGGATTCAGATTCAATGAAAATGAATCGATTTAAGTTGATCTATATTTTGATTGCGTTTCATTTGATTGGGTAATGTGTAATATTTGAAATGAGAGATCTGGATTTAGGGCAATTAAAGTTCATGGAATGAGGAAATCGATTAGAATGATTTTTTTTGGTCTATTTTGAAATTAAATTGATGATGAATTGTTTTTCAAAGGAATATTTTCAATATAATTTGAGGAAATTGAAAGCCAGATATGATTACATTTCTTTGAAGTAAGGGATTAATAATTTGGAAATGCATTAAAGCAGAGGATGCCATCATGTGGCCTTGACATTCAATTCAGATGACTAAGTTCCTTAATGGCTTTAACCTCCCAAGCATCTGAATCGAGACATCGAGGCATCTAGAGACACTTTTCAGAACCGATCCGATCTTTGTGTTAAGGACCGATTTGAAGCGAGATGGATCGATTGCGTCGAAGTAGATCGGAAAGTATTAAAAGTAAGAAATTAGAAAGAATAAGCTCAGAATAGACAACTGTAGAATTTTATTCTTGACCTGGCCTAGGCTAGGAAAAGGTTGTTGAAAATAAGTGTCTTAAAATTGAAGCCTTTTTAGAACCAGAAATTTAAAATGAAGCCTTCATTTGCATGAAGAAAAAAAATCCTGAAAAAATAAAGTTTTTATTAAGATTCAAAGAAATTTAAATAAAAATACTTACCTATGGAGTTCCTCTTATCAACATTTCCTTACCTAGTACTAACAGCTTGCTCCCATTAAATCCATGCCGCTTCTCTTGTTCTCCTGTCATTTTCTGTTTTATTTTCTTCATATGTCATATCATGTCATTACACACTCAAAAACCTATAATTCAAAGTAAAAGTAACAACTACAAGTCATGTCGAATTAAAATTAAAAATCAAAATAAAATATACAAATAGTCACTTTTACATGATTATCATTAAATTAACATAGACTTGGACTTTAAATGATTGTAAAACATGCTTTTCTATTTGTATTCCTTAACATAACAATTTCAGTTGAGTTTTTTTTTCACTAATAAAAAATAAATTACTTTAAATTAAAAAAAATTATAAAATGATTTTATTTTAATGATACCATGACACAGAATTAATAGTATCAAAGAAATTTTTACTTTTTTTTGCCATTTAATAAGCACTATGATATTGAAATTGTTTTTTATTATTAAATTTAATGTTATAATCAAAATAAAACTCACAAGAAATCTCTTACCACAATAAAAATAATAATAACGGTCATCTGCATTCTTTGTGTCATGAAATCGAGTTTTAAACATGTACGTAATGTTTTTTTTGATTTGATCAAAAACTTGAATCAGTGTACAACCAGAGGCACATTTCCATTTCTATTTTGTAATTGTAAATAATTATAATTATTATATTAGAGTTGTTATACATTAAATTTTCGCAATAAATAAATGAAAAAAAAAACATCTCACAGTCCATTAACAAACATTTCAATTCAATTACAACGCAATTCATGATATCGTTAATAATAATGTGCTTCTTTTTTCTTAATCCAATTCGCATTGTAAGTCCAGAGAAGAGCTCTCAACTTGAAATTTCAAGTAAATAAATTGGAGTATGTAATAATCACAGTAATGGCATGTGGATTGAATTGAATTCAAGTATTTTCATTTTAATTTTTCAATGATGATGATAGTACGAGGAGGCAAGAATCGAATTAAGTGGTAATTAATACTCACGAACGACGTTGTTTTAACTGTATTTTTTTTATGCTGCTTTACCTTGCTTCATATCCTTCAATTTTGTTGATTTGTCAGTGTAATGTATGTTATTATTTATTTATTTTTATTGCAAATCTGATTTCTCATGTGTGTGTTACTGTAATGCTGCACATTAACATGTCATTCTACTTTACTTTGCATATGTATCAATGTAATTTTTTTCTTCTGTTACTTCTGATTTAATGGATGGTGTATAATTTTGAGTTTATATTCAAATATAAATTACATGTTTGATTGATGAACTGGAAGACTGGTATTGAAGTAGTGATGTGAAAAAATTGACTTGAATGGTATGGATGATAAAAACTATGTCAGTCATTTTTGTTGTTGTTGTTTTTTCAGTCCTATTCAGCATGATAAGGTTATGAAGCCTTCTTAAAAGAAGTGAGTAAAAGTGAAGCCTTCATTTGCATGAAGAAAACAATAACCTGTGAAATTAAGAGTTTTATCGTTAAAATTTAAATCATACTTACTTTGAGAAATCCGTCCTTAAGCATATTTTTTGTTGCTCTGCTTCCTTCCAGATCGTTGTAGATGACTTCTGTTCGATCTCCTTGCGTCTGATCAAAGTAATCGATGTCCCTCAAAAGACAAATTTTGTAAGTTTAAGTCCCAAGTGATATTAAAAAACTTACCTGGCCAGATTCCTAAAAAAGAACTTGTAAAACTTTTCATGACAGTTTCAAAAGCACATCGAGCATCCTCATTCGTTCAATGTAAGGCCTATGTTCAATGGGGGTCCCCAAAAAGATCCAACTCCCATTTTCATTCCAATTTTAATAATATCAGATTAAACATCCATCAAATATTATTACTTTTAATCCCTCATTGAAACCTTGCCCTATATATTTGTCTTTTTCATGTATTTGCAGAAAAATTTTGCAACAATTAATGCTGTTTTTTTAAACCACAAAACACACGTCTCCTTCATTAAAAAAAATTAAAAATACTTATTATTATATTCCAATGAAGCTTATATTTTCATTAAAAATCCATTCATTTCAGGTTTTTTTACAAGTTTTATATTGCTGTTACGCTATTTTCTTTAAGACCGCGTAGCGCCCGAACGGTTCATCTGAGACCCAAAGTATGTTCTAGACTTATGTTCGTATTATGCGTGGGAGTGTTTATGGATCAAAAAAATATAGGGTGTCCATACAAAAATATAGGGTGACCAGGTGGAAAATTCCTAAATTTTCCGGGAAAATGGAAAATTTTCATGCCAAAATTTTCTTCTCATAATTCTGAACAACTTTGCCTAAGACACCCTATATCTAAATTGTACAGGAAAAAAATTTTTCATACAACATAAAATTTTCATTCATGCTTTATGTATTGCTTGATTTTGAGTATTAGGTCAACACTCAAAAACAATAAATAAAAATCACAGTCCAAAATCTAATGAACTGAAGTAAGCGAAGTTTATCAACTTCAAAAATACAAGTTTTCCAAATGTGAACACAAAAACATAAAACAAGCGAAAAAATTAAAATCTGAAACTTGTACAATTTTTTGTTATGGCAGTGATATAAAAGCTAAAATCTTTTATGGGTTATTCAGAACAAAAATTGTACAAGTTTCAGATTTTAATTTTTTCGCTTGTTTTATGTTTTTGTGTTCACATTTGGAAAACTTGTATTTTTGAAGTTGATAAACTTCGCTTACTTCAGTTCATTAGATTTTGGACTGTGATTTTTTGCTCATGTACTCTCAAAGTAATTTTAATCACATACGAAGCCAAATCACACATTTTCAGTGTACAAATAAAAACTTTTAAATAAATTAAAAATTTTTAATATTAAACGCAATATGAATTAACAGCAACATCACAGCACAGGTTTTACTACACATATATGATTTTATAACATTATTTATAAAATGTTTTTTTTTAATAATAATTTTAATATCAATGAGATACAATGCAAGCAAAAAAAAAGTACTACATCATGTTCGAGGTCAGCAAGTATTTGAACTAAACAAAACAGTGTTATTTTTTCTTATATAATGTTAATATTCAATTACATACTGTATTGTTTTTTTTATAATTTAATTTTAATTTTTAATTTTTTTTATAATTATAGTAATGAATGATTGGATTCTGTTCTGAATATTTAATACTGGTTAGTTGTCAGAATGTCTATTATAGTCATATTTATGTTAAAATGTGTGTGCTTGTGTATTTCGATAAAAAATTGCGAAAATTTGCCTTATAATGGCTGCTCGTTCATAGTTTTTTTTATATGAAAATATAATTGACAGACATTTTGATGTGTTTCATGTGTGTTTTTAACAGTATTTTATTTATTTATGCGTAGTTTTTTTTGTTGTTATTTTATTTTAAATGGAGGAATTAAAATCTGCTGAATTGTGGTTGTAACTTTTAATTTAAATGAATATTAATGAAAAATATTCTAGATTCAGTAGACGCAATGGCGACTTAACAAAAGATTGAGATAAGCCTCTTATTCTAAAATTCAAATAATGTAAAACAAAAAACTATTCAAACAAGGATTTTAAACAAAAAAGTGCGAAATCGGATTAAATTTGGGCAGATTTACTTATGAAATGTGTAGAATCACGAAGCTAATGATGATTGATGGTCTTACATTTGACCTACAGCGTTTCCATGCATCAATTTCATGGAACTGAATTTTATAAAAGAGTCTAAATACGATTTTGAGATAAATTTCTTTAGTTAAATTTCAATTTCAGTCCTTTAATATATAAAAGTTGAAAAATACTGAGACAGAAATTTGAAATTTCTTGCTTTGACGTTTTAAATGTCATCTGTCACATTGAAAAGTTTGTGACCCCCTTTAACTATATAAATCAGGTATGTTGTTGTTTTGGATTCTTACTTTTCTGGGCATAGTTAACTTTTAATAATCAAAAAACGATTCATGAAGCCTTCAGAGAACTTACCTTTGATATTCAGCTATGATGACTTGGAACATCTTTCCCATATATCGATTAAGTGATTTTGATGGTTCCTCTCATGCCATCCTTCATATTTCAATTCAATCTACAAAGTGAAATATTTCTTGTCATAATTGAATTAAAAAATACCCTCAAGCATTAAATTATCGAATCACTTACCTTTTCAAACCATATTTAGCACCTTTCAATTGAAAGTTGTCTCCCATTACAATAACGAGCGCCCTTTCAATTCTCACAGTCCTTTCTCTTAATCACATATCATAATTTTGTTCCGATTTTTTGTTGTCGTTTCAGTTGTTGTTGTAAAATTTTAATTTAAACCAGTTTATTAAGATGAAATCACTTCATAAAATGTTATCACATTTCATAATTAACTCACTTTTTTCCTTATTTCTTTACAAGTGTAGACACCTTTTAAGGCGAAAGTTAAATGTACTTTTATGTCCCACACAAAACATTAAAACATTACCTTTCTTTTTGATTCAGTCCATCTCTTGTTCTCAATGGTTCAATTGTCGTGATATTTTTTAACTTCAGCAATCATACTAATCGTATCATATCATTTCCTTGTCTCATATCCCTCATATTTTAGTCCCATAACTTAAAGTTGACCATCAATTTCATTGATAAAATAAACTACAGTTACTCAAAAGAAAATAAAACACCTGCAAAAGTTAACTTTTATATATAAAAGTGACTCTGTATTGTCAACCTTCGATTTGATTCCAACTATTGATGATTGTGTTCATTTAAAACGCCTACACACGCAATTAAATCGGTCTTTAGTACATTAAAAGTGACAACAAAAAAAAATATTACAGTAAACCAAAGAATAAATAAATCAATTTCCCTTTCAAAATCACATTTTCGTATGACATTTTAAGGCAATATCAAAATTTAATTTTATTTTTTATGATTTCTCAATTAAATGCCCTTTTGTGGTATGGTCACATCAAAAATTGACTCATATGATTTGATTTGATTGAAGTCTATTGAATTTGATATTTTTTTACAAAACAAATACAGTATTCAATTTGATGTGTTTACCAACTTGAATTGTTCGTTCTTTTGTTGGATGTTAATTTTGATTTTTATTTTTATTTTGAGGTTTTTTGAATTTCAATTGAATTTGATGTTATTTTATTTTTAACTGAATAAAATATTTGAGGAAAATTGAATTTTGAAACTATTTCTAAGCGTTTTTTAATTGAAATGAAAAAAATTTAAGTTTTTTAATTGTGATCAACTGTCAATTTAAAATAACGGTCAATTTAAATTAACGATAAATTTGAAATAATTGTCATTTTAAAATAATGGTCATTTTAAAATAACGATCATTTTGAATATCGATCATTTTATCAACGACCATTTCAAATTAACGGTCATTTCAAACGATGATTTCGCTTCAGTCATCTGTCAAATTCAAAGCAATTTTCATTTTTAGTGCTCTGTTTCAATCAGACATGCTTTAAAAGCTCATTTTTTTTCAACATCTTCATAGAAAACACAAAAAATGTCACATATAAATTGAGTGAGTGATTTGCAACGGTCATAAACCATTCAGTGATAGACAATGTGTCGACCGATTCTTTGTATACATATTTCAAAGAATATCAACTGATATAAAATTTTATATATATGGAAATAAATGTAATTTATTAGCATTGGAATGCTGTTGCACTTATTATTATTATTATTTTTATTAGTTATTTGTTTGGATTTTGAAACGCCTCGTTACCTCTTTGAACACAATGAATGAATAAATGAATTGATGATGATAAATAAGTTTAAAGTCTTATCATAATGTGTGACATAACGAAAAAAAAACTACAGATGTTAAGGCGTTTTAATGACAAATAATACAAAATATAATGAATAGAGTTTAATAATTTCAATGCAATTGAACATGAGTCAAGTCAAAGTCGCTCATTGTAACATAAATTATTGAATAAATCAAGATTCCTGTTGAAGTTGCTGCTGTCATTAGTTATTCATGAATCTTTGACATTGTACAAATCGAATAAGTTTGTCATGATAGGAATTTGTAATGAAATTACTTGCCAACATTTTCAAGGCAGAGGCAGAGCCCCCTGGCGATTAGCTTTTTCAAAGGGAAGTGATTTCAAGGTCAGACAATGATCAGTGGCCTTCGATCCTGGTCTATCAGATCTGTTTTGACCTCCTCCAGAAATAGCATGATCGTTATAAAAAAAATTCAATTAAATTAGTGTTAGTTCCAAATTTGACCGCATTTTGCATGTGGCGCTTATTTTCAAGTAGGCAAACCCCCTATACTTTATTTAAATTCAATTTCAATTAATTTTTTTTCAAATCAACTCCCATTTCCAATGTTCTTAGTAACCCAACACAGCTTTTGATTTCCGAATCCCACCTTCTGGTATCGATTTATTATATTTTTTTTCATATCACATTAACAACTTATACAATTATTATTCCAAATCATATACGATTTGATAACATATCCATAGAAAAACTTGTAATAATATCAAGAATTGCAAACATGTCACACATTTCATATCTGTTATGAACAAAAGTATGTAGGTTGGTGTTATTTCGTTATTATTACCTGTCAAATGCTAATTAATATTCATGACATTTTGTAGCAAAGCAAAGTGTAACACAAACACACTTGATTTATATTCATATTTTGAAACAAGATATGTGTGTATTTTTTTCTTATGTTAACAAGACTTTTGAAATATTCTCAATCGTATTCAGTTCAAGACAAGAATCGATCAAACTACTAGACAAGGCGTCTCCTGAGATATAGCTAAAGTGAAATCGAGTTTTTCTTGTCAAACTTTTAATTTTTTTATTTTTATAAATAAATTTCTTCATTTTAATTGAATTTTCATAATATTTTAATGTTGAGCCATCATCATCATCATTATGATTATTATCAGTGTGTGCTCAAGTTATTTTGAATCAATTAAGTGGTTTTTTCAATAATTTTTTTCAAATAATCATCGAACACAGTAGTAATTATATGCCTCATTCCCTCATTTAGTATGTTACAAATAAATGATTATAATTTCAACTGATTGGCAATAAAAAGAAACATAACGCATGAATCAGGTGTACAAACACATCACACACAAATTAACCTTCAATTTTGTTTTTATCTTAAATTTGATTTTTTTTTCACTGTTAACTCAAAACAAAAAAAACATCAATGAGATCGACAACACATATCAAAAAACGATTGGATTAAGACACAGTCGATTAAATTCCAAAGTTTATTATGATTTTATTTATGAGTGAGTACAGGTATTTGCTTTTTTTTATAATATCAATAATTTTTCAATTTATATACAAAACATCAAGTCAACAAGAAAATAATAATTCAATTTCAATTCAACAACATAATGTTTAATAAAAAATTTCATATTAATAAATTTATTAATACAAAAATTAAAGTTAAGTTTGTACGCGGGAATATTTTTATTTATTTCATTTTATTATTTCTTAATTTAATTTTGTGTGTTTTTTTTGTGTGAAGTTTTATTACATTAGATATGAATTGTCTGGTTTAATGTATACCAGCTTGAAATGAAATAAAAATTGTTATGTAATAAGAAGATTTTTAATACTGTTAAATGAAGAGTTTTCAATTGAATTTAAAATTATGATATCATTGTTTAATTATAAGAAGGAGGTTGATGATGAACTATCTAGGAAAATTCGACAAATGAGAGCTATAAAAAATTCGATCAGTGAGAGCTAAGAAAAATTCGATTAGTGAGAGCTAAGAAAAATTCGATAAGTGAGAGCCAAGAAAAATTCGATAAGTGAGAGCTAAGAAAAATTCTAGAAGTTAGAGCTAAGAAAAATTCCATAAGTGACAGCTAAGAAAAATTCGAGAAGTAAGAGCTGAGAAAAATTCGATCAGTGAGAGCTAAGAAAAATTCGATTAGTGAGAGCTAAGAAAAATTCGATAAGTGAGAGCTGAGAAAAATTCGAGAAGTGAGAGCTAAGAAAAATTCGAGAAGTGAGAGCTAAGAAAAATTCCATAAGTGACAGCTAAGAAAAATTCGATAAGTGAGAGCTGAGAAAAATTGGAGAAGTGAGAGCTAAGAAAAATTCGGGAAGTGAGAGCTAAGAAAAATTCCATAAGTGACAGCTAAGAAAAATTCGATAAGTGAGAGCTGAGAAAATTGGAGAAGTGAGAGCTAAGAAAAATTCGGGAAGTGAGAGCTAAGAAAAATTCCATAAGTGACAGCTAAGAAAAATTCGAGAAGTAAGAGCTGAGAAAAATTCGAGAAGTGAGAGCTAAGAAAAATTCGAGAAGTGAGAGCTAAGAAAAATTCCATAAGTGACGGCTAAGAAAAATTCGAGAAGTAAGAGCTGAGAAAAATTCGATTAGTGAGAGCTAAGAAAAATTCGATAAGTGAGAGCTGAGAAAAATTCGAGAAGTGAGAGCTAAGAAAAATTCGAGAAGTGAGAGCTATGAAAAATCGATAGAAATTCCATCACAACTATACGACCTAACATTTCAAATCAATTCACTCATCATAAATCTCCATTTTCTATTCTATTTCTATCAATTTTTTTTTAATTTAATTTAAGGCGTGTTTTTTCACAGTGATATTCACTGTTTGTTAATAACAAGTCTATTATTTCATTACTCAAAACATAAACCGATGTTTTTTTGGGTGCAAGTGTTGTAATGTTACTTAATCAAATTTAGTTTTCATTTTCATTTCATTTTATTATTTATTCTTTTCAATTTTGATTGTATTCAGAGATCTCTATGATGGTGCATCATCATCATAAAAAAAAAATTTCTTAAATCATGATCAATGATGTTTTTATTCTATTTATAAATAAATAAAAGTAATCAAATCAAAAGAAGTAATATTTGATTTAATTCGATGTGGTTTATTAAGATTTCTCTGATATGGAATTTAGATAGAAACTAATTTTGATTGAATTTGAAATAGAAAGTGAGAATTTATACAATAAAATGTGTGAGAAAATTTTGTAAGAAATTTTTATTTGGACAACACTTGAATGTGTCAAAATCGTACTTGAAATTTGATTTAATTGATTTTCTTCTAACTCAAAAAACTACTGGAATTGAAAGTTTAATGAACTGAACTCAAATTTAATTTCAATGAAATGTCAGTATCTTACGTCATTTTTTCCAATTAAAATCATCATCATCATCATAATCCTATGCACGCGCTTCCAATCACATTAAAATAAAAATATTTCTGCATAAATTTCAAGTTAAAAATGTTACATTTAAATGGAATAAATTGAACTATAAAAACAACATTTTTCCAATATTTTACCATTAATTAATATTTTATCGATAAAATACATCAAAACAAGTGTATTTTGGATTAAAATGATTCAAATTCAAAGATAAAGTTAAATTTTAAAGTGAACACGATTCCAAATTGGTTGATCCAATTATTAGTTTTATTATTTCTTTAAATTTAAGTGTCCATGTATGTCAATTATTGTTGTTTTAATATCAAGAAACCTTAATCTAAAGTAAAATAAATTTTAAAATACATTTAAAGATATTGTGGGTGCTCTATTTCTTAACCCATTTTTGCCTGGAGTAATCATTTTAAGTCTGAAATTAAATTTATGAAAAAGTCGAAAATACAAAGCTGGGAAAACAGTCGAAAATTGAAAGCTGAGAAAACTGTCGATAACTCAAAGCTACGAAAACTGTCGAAAACTCAAAGCTACGAAAACTGTCGATAACTCAAAGCTACAAAAACTGTCGATAACTCAAAGCTACAAAAACTGTCGAAAACTCAAAGCTGAGAAAACTGTCGATAACTCAAAGCTGAAAAAACTGTCGATAACTCAAAGCTGAAAAAACTGTCGATAACTCAAAGCTCGGAAAATTGTCGAAAATTCGAAGCTACGAAAACTCAAAGCTGCGAAAACTGTCGATAACTCAAAGCTACGAAAACTGTCGAAAGCTCAAAGCTATGAAAACTCAAAGCTGAAAAATGTCGAAAACAATCGGGAACTCAAAGTCGAAGGCAGTAGCTCAAATTTTTCACCTTCCATGCCATAACGGGTTAAAATTTCAATCCCAAATATTAATTTCATTAAAAATAATAACGATTTTGATTAAAATTTATTTCAACTAACGCTAATAACATTGTCATTGAAAGATATTTTATGATAAAACCCTTGCAAACCTTTAAACAACTTAATTTTAACATGAATATGATCCAAATAGACAAGACCTTTCAATTAATTAAGTTTAAAATACATAATAAATGAATAAATTGTCATCTTTTGAATATTATAATGCTCTAATTTAAGATAAACTTTAAAGTTTAATATAAAAATTTAACACACTCATACAATAAACGCTCAATATTTATTGACTTGTTGAACTGGTTTAAGTTTAAAATCACTCTCTGGCATATGATTAACTTTGAAGGTGGGCTTGGCGCAAATAATACCAATAAAAAAATAATATAAAGCTGCATTTATGATCATTTTAAAAGTGCTCTCAGTTCATTTACGGTTATTTTTACATTAAAATTCAAATAAAAGCATGAAATATGAACAAAATTCATAACAAATTTAGATCAAAATTTTTTTCAGTGAAATATCAATAGAATGGATTTTAATTGTGTGGGAGATAACATTTGAATATAAAATATTTCACAATTCAATTTCAATTCAACAACTCATAAATGCTTTCAGATTCAAAGAGATAAAAAATATGATGAGTCGATGTTAAAAAGGTTAAATTAAAATTAAAAATGTTCTGAAACCTGTTTTTTCAGTTGGGATCGTGTTTCAGTTCATTTCCTAGGAAATCCATATTAAGCAAAACTTTTAATGCTTTTTTTTTTAAATTTAACAAATTAACCATCTCAAAATCATTTAAATTCATTATTTGTACATGTTTTTTGTTGTAAGTTGATCAAGAGATAAAAAAAACTTGTTACTTTTAATTACTGTTTCTTTTTTACATTTCATATCACCGACACTTTAATAAAGAAACAAAAAATGTTTTGTGTACTTTTAAGATTCTTTCCTTTTATGGTTAACGCGTGACAGGGATTTTGAATGGGTTTCAATTTTTTTAAAGCGATTGGTTAAGAATTTTTGGACGTCCAATGCCTTTAAATTTGACTAGATTTAAAGATATAAAAAATCGAATACGGAAAGCTAAGAAAAATTCGACAACTGAGAGCTAAGAAAAATTCGATAAGTGAGAGCTGAGAAAAATTCGATAAGTGAGAGCTAAGAAAAATTCGATAAGGGAGAGCTAAGAAAAATTCGAGAAGTCAGAGCTGAGAAAAATTCGACTAGGGAGAGCTAAGAAAAATTCGAGAAGGGAGAGCTAAGAAAAATTCGATAACTGAGAACCAAGAAAAATTCGATGGGTGAAAGTTTAAAAAAAATCGAAAAACCTTCAAGGTCAAATCAAATTATCATCTCATTGAAATGATTTATTGGCACAAATCAATTTTTTCCTCATTATTTTCACAATCTATGTCATGTTATTAGTAAACATTTGATTATAATATTACATAAAAAAAACATCAATTCAATATAACATAAGATTTGGGACGTAAGTTTTGCTTATTAGACAATTTTGGTTACAAAAGTCCAATCAAACATGCCAAATACAAACAGAAAAAATACACAAAAAAACTATAATCAAATAACTGAACAGCCCAATTTTGGTAATCGATATTTGAAATGTTGCTGAATTTCTCATATTTTTTTTCCTTGCCCAATACTTTTGTTGTTGTTTCATGTCAACTAGTTTTGGTTGCTTGTTTGTTTCTGTTGTTTTTTGTTATATTTGATCTTTTTACACATATCGCTACCATGTAAAATAATAAAAAAAAATAATATTAATGAGACAAAAATCTGACAATCCAAATATGAAAAGAGGAAAAAAAATGTTTTAATAAATAATTGTCAAAAGTTTTGTATTATTTTTAACATGGATTGTGATTGTGACAAATGTTTATATGGGAACACATGTTTTTTTTATAATAATCAAAAGTAAAACAAAAAAAAATTTTAACTAAAAATTTAATTTGGTGCGACTTGAGAACGTGGCAAACATTTTTGTATTAATTAATTACATTTTTTTTATTACATTACAAACAAAGGTTACGCTTTAAAACTAATTTATTATTTTTTTTTTTCATTCTAGGTAAGAACGATTGTGAAGTAATCAAAATAATTATCATCATCATCATAACATTCGTGAGTTTCGAGACCTTTTAATTATTGTTATTATCATAAGAATATGCGAATTCACATAAAATAATGATATAAACTGACACTTTTGAGCAGTAAATTTTACACATGACTTGAGTTAATGTGAGTCTTTTAAGCTTAAAATTAATATCCGAGAGGAAATTTAATACCTAACTAGTTTTTTTTTGCATTTTGAATAGGCAACGACTAAATTTATCAACGATCTTACAACTTGAATTGATTCAGGAAAATATTTTTTCATTCCCAGTGAGCATTTACTTGAAAATGAATCGAAATTTGTGATATGGGCTCAAATTACGATTGAGTGCCTCAAAATATACGATTAAGATGAATTTGAAACTTGACATTGGCAATGTAAACCCAGTTAGCATAAATTTTTATGATCCAGTGAGCATATTTTAATCTAATTTAAAATTTGAAGACGTTACATTACTACATTGATCGTCCAAATAACAAGCAAAGTCTATACGATAGAATTTCACTTGACATTTCATTTGACGTTTAATTTCCATAGAAAAACATATGGAAACTTCAAAATTTTGTATGATAAAATTTCAAACGTCAAAATGAATTCTGTTCTATGGACTAAACCCCTAAGAATTTATACGTTTAAGAAAATTTTTATTTTCCCAGTCAGCATTTACTTAAAATCATCTGAATTTGACATTTAATTTAAAGTTAACTTAGGATATCATTCAAAAGGCTTCGCTGCAGTCTCAAAGACCCGTGAAAGCTCAATTGATAGATTTTTGAAGCCCTCAAAGCACCCAGAAGTTAATTTGATCAAATTTATTGAAATTTTATGCTACCTGGGATACAGCCCCATTCCAAATTCCATTAATAAGGTCATCGATAATTTCCTGTAATTTTACGTCATTATTCTTCCATAAATAACCTCATGATAAGATGACACTTCACGGTTCACATAAAAATGAAAATTGGTTACCAACCAAACAGGTTTCTGATCCTTTTTCAGCACATTTTTTGGGGTATATTTGCAAAATTTGAAAATCATCTGTCGAGGGAATTGGCGTTTTTCACAGAAAAAATCTAATTTTCTAAATATTCTTATGTTTTAATTTATTTTCAATGAGTTTTATTGGTAAAACGAATTAGAAAAAATCGTTTGGCCTCCAAAAGCCTTTGATTTCTGAAAACTAGGAAAAAAATAACAAATTTTGGCGTTTACAGTTTTTTAAGATGACGTCGAATAGCTGAGATAAGAATTTTTGAAATTTTCTGTATAAATGACTATAATTCTTACTAATTTTGCGTTATCTCAAAAACTACATGATTAACAAATGATTTTAATATATATTTTTGGAAAGAAGAAGAATAAGGCTTGTTAAATTTAAGATTGGTTGCGAGATCAACTTTAAATATAAGGATTTTCAGGTTCACAATATAAAAAGAGATTTCCTTGATTAAACAATAATCGAGTCTCTTTTTAAAGTCGATATATTCCAATTCTACGAAATATTTGAATTGGGAGGCTTATCAGTTGATTTTTCATTCATAATTTAACAAACTTAATTTACATAATTTATTGACTAGCGTTTATAGTCTTATACTTTGCGTGAAGCGGCCGTAAGTGCCTTTTCTTCTTTTGTTCATTGGATCAACGGGTTCTTAGTTTTTTGAAGAACTGATATGCTCTTTTTCCATATTTGTCAAAAAACTGTTCACAATTTTCATGAAGTGAGTAATATGAGTCCTATTATTTTTTATTTTGTAGAATTGGTAGAAAAATACACATACATGATATAATTATTTGACGGTTTTTTGGCTACCAATCTAATCTACCAAGTAAATTTACATCCAGCAATTCAAAAATTACTTGAGAAAATTCAGTTATAACGTGTAATGTCAGACTATACAAAAAAGACTAATAAAGGTAAACTAGCAAAAACAATGATTTTCTTCTTCTTTTGTTTTTGAGAACCTAAAAGGCCCGATATTTTGATCCCGCAAACAAAATATTAAATTTTACTACCCCCTTACTCTTCTTTCCTTCAATATATCAAACCCATCTGTATCACATGTAGTTTTTGAGATAACTCTAAATGAGTAAGAGCATGTTTTTCAATCTCTGTGCTAAGAGATGACGAAATGTGTTATTTATATGGAAAATTTCAAATTTCCCTCGACAGATGATTTTGATATTTTGTAAATCAACACTAAAAATCATGCTGGAAGTAACGCCGATAAAGTTATGCTTGGTAACCGAAATTCATTTTTACCTCTTTCTTGTGAACCGTGACTTCTATTCAATTCATATCCTAACGTTAAGTTAATAATAATAATAATAGAAAAAAAAATGAATACAATAATTCACATTTAACTTTAAAGCTCATTTGCAAAACCGATTATGGTCATTTTATTTTTAATGTCATTCAATTTTTTTGCTAGCTTGCTTGTTTACTTGTATTGTATTACATTTTAAATCATAATTATTTACAATTTACGGTGATTTTCTTATAACATTTATTGTAATGGTATCACGTTGCCATTAAACGCGTCTTTTTTTTCTACTTTAAAATACAGTGGAATACAAATTTACAGTAGTATGTTATTTGAAATGGAATAATGACTGCGTCCCACTAAAAATAAATCACATGTAGTTTATTTTATTTATTTTTTTTCATTTTCATTATTATTTACATACAATCCACTTTAAATACAATTTGACTTTTAAAAATATTAGACTTTAAACCTGATATTTCTTATTTTTTGTTATGAATGAACGCAAATTACATCGTATTTCTATGATTTACTGTATAAATCTTTGGAAATTGAACCAAATTGTAATATGAAAAAAAAAATATGCTAACTAGTTAATTTATTTTATTTTATTTAATTTTTTGAATTTAAGTTAAGATATGTGTTTACTTCAATGTTTGTCTTATTGTAAATTATTGTTATTGAATTTTATGAATGAAGATAAAAAAAAGTGCGAAGGCGCGAAAATTTTACTACTGCATTGAAACAACTTTTGTTGACATTTTTGTTGACATTTTTGTTAGATGTCATGTTTAACATGATGAGTGTAGTTGTTGTTATTTTTTAAAATAAACAAGCTTGAAATTTGAATTTTAATTGAAAAAGGGTAGTTTTTGACATTTAAATGTCAACTGTCAAAATATTCTATGTATTTAGAATGACATCTGTCAATTTTTTGACCCTTTAGATCAGATTTATAAAGCGACTATTAGGCCTTTACTCAGGCTATTAGTCGGGCTCATTGTACAAATCTGATATAATCATCAGAGGACCTTAGCTTTTATCCTGTCATCCCAAGCAGTCACCACCTTTATCTAGCCTTTAACTCAAATTGAGTAGCCGGAAAAAGAGACATAAAATGTACTGTCAATTGGCTGTTCGTTGAAGTTCTTTTCCACGGGTCTTAATGTAAACTTAAATGGAGTGAGCTAATTAAATTTGACAGATAGATATAACATTTATATAGATACACATGCGGAGCCTTCAAAATTTCCTGTAAGTAAGCAGAGATTGTCAAAATGTCACCTGTCAGTTTAAAATGAAACCAATTAAAATAAAAAGTGACTTTTAAGATCGCCATGTGCTTATTGGGAATTATCCAAATATCTGCTCACTGGGATACTTGAACTGTCAAGTGCCTCATTTCGTAAACACAAGTCAATTTCAATACTCCATTTAATTTTACTTCCCTTTTATCATCAGTTAACCTCATCAAATAATCACTTCTCACATACTCAAATTTTATTGTAACCTAGGCGTTAAAAACATTTTATTTGTTTAACAGACGCACTTTTTGTCGTGCGATACAAACGATACGCAAACGATCAATGTAAAAAAAATAAAAATAAATAAATAAAATTAAATAAATTATGTTGTTTACTGTCATAAATTTCTCGTTTTCAAGTTTTACTATTTATTTTCTTAATAAAAATAAATAAAAATCGTAATTTTCTTTGTTCTTTGAACATTTTACTTGTCTCGTAAATTGAAAGTTGTAAAATTTATGTATGAATTTCTACTCTTAAATTTAAAACAAACAGATAAAAATCAACAATGTGCCATAACATTTTCTATTGGTGCCTTGATATGAATCAAAATGAATCACGTTGGTGTTAACTTAACACAAAATTCATGAATGAAATTTAAAAGTTACTTCCTTTTGAAATTGAATTGATTTGAATTGAGGTAGGTTGTGATTCATTTCAATTCTTACTCGTGATTTTTGTGATAATCAATATGAAAATAATACTTTTAATAATAGCCAATTTTCCACTTGACAAGTACTTATTACACTGAAACAGTGTTATTATAAGTATGAATATGAAAAATCAATAAGATAATTTCTGTATTAAGTGCCTTAAGGAACATTTATTCGTCATATGTATGAATTTTTACACTGAAACGGTTATTTTGTGTATTTTAAATGAAATGAGAGGGTGTCCAACTTTTACTTTAATTGTCATAAAATTGAAATCCGATGCAATTTCAAGTCAAACTCAATTGAATTGGAATCACATTGGGCTGATAGTGATCCGAGAAAGCGAATTCCTTGGATTTAAATTTCAATGAAAATGAGTGAAATTTTGTGTCATTCTATTTATTGTTATTATTCGGTACCTACCGTGTCTTAAATGATTCATTTATAAGAACCCATAGAAAATTCTTGTTCTACTGCCTTGTGAATGAATGCCATGAATTTACTTTTTATTTAAAACGAAAAATGTACTTAAACTTCCCTTGAATCATATGAAATAATAATTATTAACATAACAATCATAATAATAATAATAAAAATACTCATAAAAAGGTAGAAAAAAAAGACAAGAGTGCATGACATGGCAAAGAATTTACAAGGGGAGCAAACATATGACTTTAAATGACTTCAACTTACTTGAAATGACTGCAACATGCACTTAAAATTATTTATATAGAAATATTTTTATTGCAAGTCTCCTGTAAATTATGATATGACTTGGAAATAAGGAGCTCCCTTATTTGAGTGAGTCATGTCACGAAATCTTCATTTGCAAATGAAAGGTATCCTTTTTCCGTTTCATTTCATTTCATTTCCACACATATGAAGAAATTTCAATGAACACACAATTTCTGTTAAAAAAACGAAGAATATCCATAAAAAAATGAGACAATTCAGTGTCATGGCGCCACATCTGCCATTATTCCGTTTATTTAATATCCTCAATGACAAAAAAAGTCATTGTTTTGAAAGGATTTTGTCCTTATTATCCATGTTTTGTTATGTTTTTCTGCTTACACTGATAATATTTTAAATTGATAGAATTAATTTTTTTGTATGAGCTCCACTCATATGACGAATAACGCTGTGAAATTGAATCATTATCATATTTAACTCATTTACCCTCATTTTCTTCAATGGATGTCTCAATAAAATTTAATTCACTGAAGTTTTATTTTTATTTTTTTATCATTTTAATATAAATTTGACTTCAATGAAAAAAATGTTATAAGCATTTTCATACAATTACACAATGAGACACACGTCTGACGCATTGCATGACTTTTTGGCATTTAATTCACTGGAAAATCTCTTTTAATTTGTAATCAACTTTTTTTCATTTCATTTTTTTTTCATTGTAACACAGTGACTCAATTTTATCAGTTAAAATTTTTTTAATTAATTTTGGCCTTGAAAATGTCCTGAATTTACGTAACCCATACGAAAAGGAAGCAATTACGTGCTTTTGATGCACTTGCACACTTGTCCCATGTTTTTTTTTTAATTTTAATTTTCATTTTAAATTTAAAATTTATGATTATTTCTGGATATAATTTCATTTCATTTTAATTCTAAAAGTTAAAAAAACGAAAAAATGTCATTTCAATGTAAACACACATAAAATTTCATCGTAACATTGACTGAGTTACATTTAATGGATGGGTGTCGGCATCACAAGTGCATATTCCCAATTATGGAAGTACGGTTGAACATTGTAATGACACGTTCAGTCATAATTTTAATCTTATTTTCGGTATTTTTTTTGTTCTATGTTAAAAGTTCTCACCAAATTTCATTTCATTTTTAAATATTTTTAGGTAATTTATACCCGTAAACTGGAATTAACAAGAAAAATAAAATTTAAAAGAAATATTATTAGAATTTAATTTTAAAGGGAAAGTTTTAATTTTATACGTAAATTTATGATTTTAAATCATTTTAAAGTGACTGTTAAAATTTAAAGGACATTTCAAGACCGGTCCATGTCAAATTTTGAAATAACTTGAATTGAAGTGTCGAAAATGATATTTGGGCTTATGATGGATTTCATGGTCAAGGAAATTTCCCTTTAACGATTTAACAAACTTTAAGTTGAGAACGCCCCGCAAGCCACCCCGCATTATAAGCCCGGACTGCAAGAAGGACCATGAAAGTCGATTTTTTTTAGAAATCAACAAAAAATTTCGATAAATTCATTCAACGGTTTGTTATTAGCTTTAAGAACAATTGACCCCTGTTTCAATAAAAAGTGTTGCTTTTTTTAAGATTTTCAGCCCATTTTTTAAAAAATAATTGCATTTCTAACCTGGTTCTTCAAATTCAGTGTCGAAAATGATCGTAGATAATCGATTCCAGGTACGAAAATGATGAAATTTATTGGGATTTTCTAAACATTTTACCCTTAATAATTAAAATTTAATATAATTTTATGTAAAAGTTTTCTGGGTTTTTCCGAACATTAAATTATACCTGTGCCATTGTTTCGTACTCATAAAATTTAATATAAATATCGGTGTATCTGCAATTTAGTATCATTCAGTTCTAGATTTTCAATCAGGATGGATCATAACTTTAAAAAAACTGGAGGATTTTTCAACTAAAAAAAATTGAAAGTCCGGAGAGTAACTCAACTTTTCTTTGATGGTCGTTTCTTGGACGTTGGAGATGGGGCGTTTACAACTATTCTATATTTAATAATATATAATATATAGAATTTTTTAACGTTTAAAAATTTTTTTTGAATTTTCTTCTAAATTGAATTTAGTAGTATTTACGTCTCTTGAGTTTAGAAAATAAATAAAATTATTTTATGTAAACTTCAATGCACTTACTTGTTTTCATTAAAAACTACTGTTTTCCATTACAAATTTTTTTTGTTTTCATTTTACACTTGTTATCAATAAAATTGTATGTAATTAGTGAAGTGTAAGTACGCATTTCCTGTCTTTCGTTTTCATGCCCTTTAAAATTGTTTTTTTCTTTTAATTTTTTTAATAAAAAGTTGAATCACAGAATTTACTTTGAACAAAAATTTGTTTTTTGAACTTTATTGAACATGAAATCCCTTTTTAAATTTAATTCAATAGATAAGTCGCATGGATTTGTTTTTTTTAATGAGCGTAAAATGCGTAAGATTTCATTGTATGACATAATTTTGAATAATTTTTACTTGAAATTACTTGGAGGCAATGAAAATATAGAAAATGACCCATGTCTGCTTCTAATATTGGCATGAAAATAATCAAATTAGATGATTTTTTAACGTATTTCCTGTCAATCTTAAAATTAATGCTATTTTGGCCCGTTCTGACGTGACTGGAGTTCACTCAAAATATTTTCATTTAATTTGATTCAGAAAAAAACTTAAACAAAATTTTAAAAAATTCGATTGAATTTAAAAAATTTCGAATGAAAGAACAGAATACAGAAATTACGAAAATTATCGAAATTTTCACAAGTAATCGAAATATTTTTTACAAATTTCAAAAAAATTTAATTCTTACAGAAACTCGAAAAATTTCGATTAAATTTCAATAAAAATGAAAAAAATTTACAAAAATCGAAAGGTTACAAAGGAATTTCACAGAAATTTTAAAATTTTTTCTTAAAAAACCGAATTTGACAATAATTCGAAAAGATTTCGATCGAATTTTTCGAAGATTTTCGTTTTTTTTCAAAATCGAATGGTTTTTGAACAACTTTCGAGAAACATTGAAATTTTTTAAAAAAGTCGAAAAAGTTCGATCAACTTTCAAAAACGAATGTTTTCGCAAAAATTTTGAAAATTATTGAAGTTTTTCACAAAAACTCGAACAAACTTCGAAAATTACCAAAAAAATCGATATTCTTTCAAAAAATTGACAGATTTCTTTAAAATTTCTAGAAACACAGAAATTTCTTAAAAAATATTAAAAATTATCGAAATTTTACAAAGAGTCGAAAGACCTCTATTAAATTTCAAAAGAACTTAAAATTTTACATAAACTTAAAAATTTTGAACGAAGCAAAATGAAATTTGATTTACAAAAATCGAAAGGATACAAAAAAATTTCGAGCAATATCGAAATTTTTTCTAAAAAATCGAATTTGTAATAAATCTTAAGGATTTCGATCGAATTTTTCGAAGATTTTCGAATTTTTTTTTCAAAATCGAATGTTTTTTGAACAAACTTTGAGAAATATTGAAATTTTTAGAAAAAATTGAAAAATTTTCATTAAATTTCAAAAATCGAAAGTTTACAGTGAAATTTCGAAAGTTACTGAATTCTTTTTACATAAACTTGAAGGGTTTCGATTAAATTTCGAAAATTACGAATAAAATCGATATTCTTAAAATTCGAGAATTTTCGAAAAAAATACAAAAATCAAAGAAATTTCGATAAAATTTGAATTGAAATTAAATTCAATTTCTCTGAAAATGCGCTTTTCGGTATCATTTCATTGAAATTTCAGTATTTAACCATATTTTGTTGACATTTATTACAATTTTCACACATAATTTAAATTTTAAAAGACCAGTATTACAAAATTTCTATTCAAATGCATATTACATGGGTCATCTAACACCCAGATACATGATAAAAAAAATGAAATTTTTAGTTAAATCATTGTGTGTGGTAAATTTTACAAGTCAAATGTTAACTTTTGTCTTACATGCATATTTAAAGGTCGTTCAATTTCTTAGTCAGTCCAGGTCCAGGTACCAACTTTAAGGAAGTAAATTTCATGTCTCACAAAAATATTTCTGTATTGAATTGTATTGCATTGTACTGCGTTTTGTCTAATACAAGTAAGATAAGATGTAAATTTTACATGAAATTCCAAAACAAAATAAAATAAATAAATCAATCGATCCCTTGTTTCATTGAATTTTTGTTGGTTTTCTTTTATTTTTTGCTTCGTTTCGTACAAGTACAATGTGAATTATTTGTTACTTTTTTTTTTGAACATCTTACTTTAAAATGAAATGACCAGGCACGTTTCATTGAAAGACAAAACAATGAAAACAATGAAAAATGTGTAAAAAAAACCCTAATCTGGGAATTTTAGACAAAAAATGACAATTTTTGAGGACGAAAAATGGATTAATTTTGTAAGAAGATCAAAACATCAAACTTCAATTAGAATTCTCAGCATCAGTCTCCATTATTTTTGCATGTATTTTATTTTATTTGAAATTTTTAAATTTAAGACCACTTGTAACAAAAATTTAATTTTTCTTTTCATTCTCATTTTTTTCTAGCAATCAAGTGGACAAGAGCCGATTCAATTGAAGAAGAATTTAAATGTAAGTAGAAATTTTTATATTTTTATTCAACGTTTAGGCTCCAGAGCCTGAAAACCGTTAAAAAAAAGTTTAAAAAAGGTTAAAAATTTAAAAAAAATTGATGATTTGTGTTTTTGGATGGGAGAACTTTTTAAAATGAATTTTAAATCATTAGCTTTGAGATTAGGCTCAGGGATTGGGTTCAATGATTATGGTCCAGAGCCTCAAGAGAAAGAAAACGGTCAAGAGTCCAAAATATTCGATTTTTCAATTTTTTTAAAATTATTTTTAAAAATGGCAGATTTTTACGAAAATTTTCAAAACGGCCTATTTTTAAAAAAAAAATCTTTATAAATTGGACCAAATTCTATTTTGACCTGATCTTGTAACGACGGTTAATTTTAAAATTAAGTCATAATAAATGGCGATAATTAATTACAAAAATTAAAAAAATAATGATAAAAAATCAAATTCTTATAATCCACACATTTATCATAAATAATTAACAACATTCTCTTTAGTGCTTTAATTTAAACATTTGAAATATGCCGTAATTGAAAAACCTGACAAAAAATGTAAAAAAAATTCTCAGAATTAAATGTTTCAATGTAATAAATTCTTTTTCTTTTGATTTAGATTTTTAAAAAAAAAGGCAAGTGTTAAAATTAAATAAAAAAAAAACCTGTCCAATAAATTTAACATTGATTTTGCGAAATGAGAGCTCGCAACCAAACACAAACACCGACTTGAAATTGAATTGAAATTATGAAACATTTTTTTTTGCAAAGAAACCTGTTTTATTTTTTTTTTTGTTTTATTATTTCATTTCATTTCATTTCATTTCAACTTTTTTTTTCTAATAAAATACTTTTAATTTTTAAAAGTAAATAAGCAATTTTTACGGACAATTTATTTCAAAAGCGAACTCATAAATGATTCTAATTCGGTTAAAATTCTTGTTAAATGATGATTTAAATGTGAAATGTGTTAAAGAAGAAAAAAAAAATGCAATTCTCATTGTTGAAATGAAAAAAAAACAAAAGTTAATGTTTTGTGAAGTGATTTGATTTGAAGTGATGATTCAAGGTAAAAAAAAAGCGAAAAAACTCCCCTTGAACAGATTTTCTGGTGAGTGAATTTCACTTTTCATCACTTTTTCGGGTTATTTTAGCTTCATTCCAACCGTGAAAGGAATGATTATTACATTTAAATTTATGGTTTTTTGATTTAAATGACTTAGTTTTTATTGAAAAAGTTTGGAATGAGAAAAATTTCACACGGTTTTATAAGATTTTTAATGTTTTTTGGACATTTAAAGGAATTGGATTGGGATTTGAATGCGTGCGAGCTGGGAAGGAAATTCAATTTTAAATGATGATATTCGAATTTTTTTTTCATTGAATTTGAAAAGTCAGAGCCCTCATTTTAACGGTTTTTTTTAAAATTAATTGAAAGTTAAACCCAGTAAACGCATTGCAAGCTCTATGCAAAAATCCCGGCTTGCACGGTGGGACGTTTTCATTTCATGGTGAAAAATTCATTGATTTGTATTAAAAAATAAAATTAAAAGCAGCCGGAAAATAGTTATTTATGCGATAAAATTGCATGAAAATGGCACAGGAAGAATGAAAATTGAGTTAATGATTGGAATTTCCGATGTTTTTTTTTCAATTATGTCTCTTATCTTCCACGAATAATCAAATTATGTTAGAGGACATCGATCTTGTTTCCTTTGTCTATTCAAATTGTTGACATGTAAAACCCTGTGGCATAAAAACAGTCGAGATTCAAAATATTGCATTGTATTGCAAACGAACTGGAAGCGTTCACTCAAGCGTCCAACAATTGCGAAGTGCAATTTTCATATCACGGCGCGCTGGGAAATTCTTTACTTTGATCTTCGGCCGGTTTTCAATTCGGTTCAAGAAATGTTTCTTCCACCAGGGAACTTTATTTAAAATAAAAAATCAACAATAAACAAAATCACTTCACTTTATTCTGCTCTTCTTTTGTACATACTCAACAAATAATTGCCTCAGGACATTTTATAAATAAATAAATTACACAGCGCACAATGTCGACATCATCCAACTTTTAATAGTCATTCTCTTGCCTTTTGTAGCATCTTTTCATGTATATAATAACAATTTTTTTCATAAATTACCTTATTTTTATCAGCATAAATTGTCTCATATCACATATGAACGGTCAAAAGAATATAATTTAGTGATATTTATTATTATAACAATGATTTTATGAAGTTAACAAAGAGAATGAGACCATGTTTGTTATAATGATGATGATCATGATGATGATTATTATGATAAAAAATAATAACAATCACTTTCAAATTGAAGCTAAACGTAAATTGATGGCATTTTTACATTCAAATTAATGAAAATTGAACCCAAAATCGCTTACAGGTAAAATTTAGACGAATTTTCGTTCATTTTTAAATCAGATTCATACCCATCACGCAATTTTTTCGCCTCAAAAAGTTTTCATAGAAATATGACATTAAATTAAACCAAAAACCAGAGGCTAGACAATGTCATACTTAAATTCATTAATTACCATCATGAATATGCCCTCTGGCACAGCTATATAATTAAATGGTTATGACATTTAATTCTTTTGAATGCATTTGAAATGTTTTAACATGAAAGAGCCCTCATTTCAATTTCAATTTCATTTAAATTTAATGTGATTTCAGATTTATTTATATTTTAACATGCATTTTAAAATAAATATTTGTTATGATGAAATTGAATGCGGAAGTGTCAAAGTACATGTAAATCATAACCGTGCATAATTCGAGTACAGGGAAAAAAATGTTTGTTGTGAAGCCAAATACACTTTAATAGGTTGTGTTTGAAAGTGTGAAGAAATTATGTAAAAAAAATATTAAAAGTTGAAATGGTTCACTTTTAAAATGTAATGATATTAAAACATACAAAGAAGGTATGGCTTGAAATGGAATAAGGCGATTAAATGGAGGGAAAAACATGAATTTTGTTGTTATGTTCAAGTGGAAAACTGTGCTAAAGATCAATTTTGGAGACCTTTTAAGCTTTTAAGTGGAATTGGAATTTATTTGAAAATTGCTTTGGAAGCAGCGAGGAGTGAAACGAAATTCACTGAAATGGTGCTCAGAAATGGACTGAATTTCACTAAAATGCCACTCAGATATGGACCCAATTTCACTGACAGACCACTCAGATATGGACCCAATTTCACTGAAATGCCATTCAGACATGGACTGAATTTCACTGAAATTTTTCTAAGTGCTAATGAGTGAATTTCATGCCCGTAACTCATCAAATTCAGAATAAATTTCCTTTTTTTAATTAAATCTACTCAAAACAACGCAATTCAACTGTCATTTTACCAAAAAAAAAAAATCTAAAAAAGCCCTGACATTTACGTTATCTTATTAACTGAAGTGCAACGACAACATTTACGTCACGCACACTTGCTTCTGTCTTTTCATGACCCATCATCACTTTCATATCTCTCTCAAAACAAGCATTTCTTTCAAATCAAAAAATGATTTTGATACACAAACCAAACATGAAAATGAAATTAAAATGAAGAAGAAGATGAAGAATAAGTTTTTTTGTGTGTAGTGACATGTCATGACACATCAAAACTCACTTTGATAACATCTCAAGATCATCAACAAAAAAAATCCTACTACTGAAAATTCTTTTCATTGTGCGAATCGTCATTCAATTGGACATTCATTCAAAGTGAAAGTTCTTGTAAATAAATAATGATTTTAATTCATTTCTAATCGAAATTTAATTTAAAAGTACAATTGACTTGAAAAGATTTCAATTTTATCAAAACAAAAATCAAAATACATTCAAAAAAAAAAAAATGTTTCATTGTATCAAATTTCAATTGAAATTGAAACTGAAAGGAAAATTTAAATTCAGTTAAAAACATGTCATGACCCAATCAGGGAGGAACTCAACAAGTCGTTAAAAAAAACATGCGATCAATTTAAATTAAGATTTTTTGCCAGTAGCTGTGTGTGATGAACCCTCGTTCTCAAGAACATTTTTGTAGGTTTTCGGCATTCTTGTTAAGAATTTTTAAAACATAATTTGTGGTTTTTTTTCTTCTTCATTTTTTGTGTATGTGCCTTTAAGCATGTCATGTTATATGAAGCAATATTTTTTTTAACACACAGAACACGCAAACCTCATAATAATAATTTTAATCCTAACAATATGTTTAACAAGTTAAATGGATGTTTTCTTTCTAAAAAAAAAAAATTTAAATAAATAAATAAACCAGACAAAGTATTTAAATAAATGTAAAAAAGACACAATTCCTCGTCATGTCTAAATACAAATAAGCTGCGATGAATGTGGTGAATCAAATTTTGTTGTGTTTAAATTTCATGAAAGACACCCATTTACATGATAAAGATATGAAAAAAATATTGAACAGAAACCAGTTGACTTATAAATTTCTATGGAAAAAAGGATTAAAATGTTTAATTTGAATTTAATTTGAATATACCAGATAAAAAATTGCTTGAAGTTAGTCAAAATTTCACCAGAAATTTGATTTTTCATGTAAATTTCTCGAAATCCAAGAAAATTCTATTTCAGACATATTCAATGGCCTCTGTAAGAGAAATTGCACTAAGACCAGCAAAGAAACTCTAGAAAACAGGTCCAATTAATCATTTAAGACGCATTTTTTAGCCTTTCTTAGAAGAACACAATTTTTCATACTTTCATCATCATCATCACGCGATATCAATTTCAATTTCAATCCCTTTGGCTATTTCTATGATAGCGTTACCCATCGTACACATGAACAACAAACCAGACTATAAAACATTAAAATAATATCCGTCGACATGTCTCTCTGTCTCTTTTAAGTTTTTCTAGTAACAGATACAGCAAAAAATTATAATTTAATGATAGTGAAAATAAAAAAAAAATAAAATGATGATGCAAAAAGAGCCACAAAACATCAACTGTAACAATGAAATGGAATAATAAAAATTAAAAGCTTCTTTGCATGCGATGCGATACATTGCTTGAAATGTTCTCTATTAGTCTGCTATTAGCATTCATTTTATTTTATCATATGTCTGATAGTCTGAAAGGAGAAAAAAAAAGGCTGTGGTTAGAAGAGTCTTCACTTCTAGCATATTGAATTGAAACAAGAAAACAAGAAAAAATAATATAAAAATGGCTGAAAATAAGTTCAATAAAAAACAAGAATTAATGCTAGAAGGAAAAAAAGGAATAACAAATAAGTGAATGGTCGTATGATTAATTTATTTAACAAGAACAAGAAGTGCAAGAAAAAAATTAAACACTGAAAATATCCACAGGATATTTGATACTGTGTGTGAAAAGTTAATCCAAATAGTAGCGAGGGGCAAGATTTTCAAAATATTCGAAGTTCTCAATGAATTCCAAAAATCACATCATTTTCCGATGTAAAATTTGCTTCTAAATCCGATAAAAAAATAAAATTTGGGGGTTCTCATAGAAAAAACCTTGCGACTGACTGATTTTCGAGTTTATTTTCAAGTTCTTTGAACTTTTTCATCAATTTGCATCATGAAAGTCCTCATCTAGATATTTTTAAGTATTAAAATCAAAAAGGTGAGAATTTTCTGATGCGATTTAAGTATTTAAACTCTTCTGTAGCTTTATTAGAACAAAAGTTATGACCATTTTTTGAAAAACGAGAGTTTTAGCCAAAAAGTCGAGTTTTTTCATGATTTTTTTGCAGTAATGCGAGAAAAAGTTGAAAATTATACAGTTTTTTATAACTTTACCAAATAAACTATCGTTTTTTTTTCGTAAATTTATTAGTTTTTGACCAAAATTCAAAATCTCTTTGAAAAATCAATTAAAATTGTTTAACCGACCTCTTTGAACAAATTTCATACCATTAAACCAAAAATACTTGTAACTTTTGATCTACAAAAGATACAAAAGTGATTAGATACTTAAAACAGGTTAGAAAAATCTCAACTTTTCAATAAAAAAATTAAAAATTCAAAAAAAATTATAAATTGTATACTTTTTTAATGAAACATGATGCAAAACCCTCAATAACACGAAATTCCTTAAAATGGTCGGTCGCAAAGTTTTTTGTATGGGAACCCCCAAATTTTACTTTTTTATCGGTTTTAGGAGCGAATTTGACATCGGAAAATTATGTGATTTTTGGAATTCATTAAGATCTTCCAATATTTTGAAAATCTTGCCCCTCGCTACAAATAGACATCCGATGTGAGAAGAAGTTGCTTTTTTACTTTTTTTTAAAGTAAAAATAATGGTATTGAAGTAAGATGAAGTTGAATTGGGGTCATCGAGGCATTAGATGACGCTAAAAGATGGAAAATGTGCTCAAAATTTGAATTTCAATGCGAAATGTGGATAAGGAATCATTTTCCAATGCTATGATGCCGTTCTGATAGTTTTTGAACGATAAAAATACGATTTTCAATTTAAAAATGTGAGGTAATACTCAAAACGACCCCTGATTAAATTTTGTAATTTCAAATGAGTAGTAAAGCGGATGATATAATTTAATTTGTATAGGATATTAATTCATCGTCTTACTTCATTTTAAAGTTAAAGTTCTAAAAAAGAGAAAAAAAACAGATAAAATTTAAATTTAAATAGATTTTATATCACTTTTAATTTAATACACACTCACATAACATAACATGGGAAGAGGAAAACGCATCCAAGCATGTAGCCAGTCGTCGTCGTCGTCGTTGAACATTAAATTGCATGCTATGGTGACTCACTATAAAAAAACATATAACTCACTTTTAACAAGTACGATGACCAGAAACCATCTCTTTTTTACACTTTTTTTTATTATTGTAATGTTTTTAATTACATTATTTATATTTTTTTTCCTTTATTTATTTATATTATGATAAAAAAAATCGTAAATGCGTGTTCTTTGTATATATTTATTTGTATTTTTTTTTTTGTATTATGATGATATTCAAGTTCCGTGCAACAAGTTTTCATTTCATTTTGTGTTAGATTTGTTGTGTTTTGTTACAAAAAAGAAACGAAGATAGACGAGGGTGTAAATTATTATATCAGAAGGAAGTGAAATGTTTGATGCTTTCTGGTCTATCTGGTATTTAGATTATAATTATTATTTATATAAATTTTAATTTTTTTTTTTTAACACATTTGATTTGAAATGAAAATGTTTTGTTCAGAAAATAATGATAATAAATTGGATTTGACTTGGTGTGTGGGTTTTAAAATTATAAGAAAAAAATATTATTTTGATGTTTAAATTTAAAATTAAACTGAAAAAAATTTTAACCCTTCACTTACCACAACATATAAGGATGCGATTTTGTAGTGAGAGGTCCTTAAATGAGTGGCTTTCAATAATTTCTTTGATGATTTAAAGGCAGATTTATTTTTGAGGGCGATTTCATTTAAATTGAAATTGAATTTCGAAAAACTGTGATCTACTTTACCAACATCTTTATATCGACATATGTTCAAATATGCCTTGAATCCATAATTTCGCTTCAATTCAGAATTTTTTGAAAGGTCTGTGACTGGTTTTGAACGCCATTAAACTTTTCTAGGTTCCATTTTCCTTACATGAGATACGCCGCGGCCAGTGATTCGTTAATTTTGACATTTCTGCTTTGAGTAACTCACTTTTAATGGTAGCTGTCATTGGATATGATCATTAAGGACCCTTATCGTCTTTCGGAATGAGCGCTTAACGCTTTGAAGGCCGTCTCAAAATAATTTGAGCTGATTGATGACTTTTTTCATAAATTTACGAATGATTTTCAAATCATGACGTTTAAGACGACAGAAATCAAGAGAATTGTCAAAACAGTGACACTTCATATCAACAAATTCCTGAAACTCGACTTTTTTTGACGAGATTGAACTTTTGATCAAATTTCAGTTAATTTATAACATTTTTAAGACTTTTTTAGCATCCCCACATTTAATTTTAATGAAATGAAATCCCACCGATCAACAAAGGGTTAAAATTCAAAGAAACTCATAAATTTCACATTTTGTGGTTAAATTCTTATTCAAATAAATTTCTACAAAGGCACACGCCCATTTAAATCCAGTCCTTACATAAAATGAATAGAATTTGAAATGAAAAAAAATTGAAGTAAATTGAATTAGAAATCAAAACAAAAAAAGTTTTAAGTGAAATTTTGTGGTTTTTTCTTTATTCAAGCTTTCATCAAGTCATCAAATGAGTAAGACATTAATCATATTTTGATCTTTATCAGTTAATTTTTTTGTTTCATTTCAATGAAATCTAAATTTAAACTAGATTTTATGTTTAATGTCATTTCTGGTTACTACTAATGACAATTTAACTGTTGTTACTCTCCTTGACCTTACCCAAATCCGCTAATCTCTCGTTTTTGTATTATTTTTATTATTATTGTTATTATTTTTACTCGGCCAATGTCAATTTTTATTGCATTAAATTAAATTATTTGGACACAAATCATAATCTGCCTACGGGTTACGTTTCATTCATTCATTTATTTGTTGAAGCCGGTTTTTTCAATTTTTTTAAAGGTACTTCAAATTATTACTCTTAATTTTTTTATTTTGGATCTTAACTTGTTCAACAGTTGTCTCCATCTGGTTAATAACCACACCAGAGTTTCACTTTTAATTTTTTATTAAAACTTTTCCTTTAAAACTGAGAATAAGATGAAACAGAACGATTTCAAGAGTAAATGAAATTCGACACCAACAATTGTGGTTTTGTGTTACATTTCATCTTTGTTCTTGTTGTTCTTTTTCTAACGCATTTACATACACACAACCTATGTCACGATCCGTGTAGTATCGGTTTAAGTGTCGGTTTATGTTTTTTTTTTATATTAATATGAAGTTCTTTTGTTTTTTGTTGGTTTTGTGTTTTGTTTTTTATTGAAATTTCCTTTTTTTATCGTTTTTTTCCCTTTGAATATTGAATAACACACTTTTTTTGTCCTTTTTTAATCTTCTTATGAAATGGATGTTAAACAAAGAGAAGAGCAATTAATAATCTTAAATTTTACACTGCTGAAGTGTTTTCTTTTGACGAACATCTACAAGAAAATGTGGTTGCTGAATTTCAATTTTAAACTTTAATTCAGCAGAATTTCAATTTTAAATTTTAATTCAGCAGAATTTCGATCCTAAATTTTAATTCAGCAGAATTTCAATCCAAAACTTTGATTAGCAGAATTTCATTCATAAACTTTGACTCAGCAGAAACTTTAATTCAGTAGAATTTTAATCCTAAACTTTGACTCAGCAGAATTTTATTCATAAACTTTGATCCGGTAGAATTTAAATTTTAAATTTTAATTCAGCAGAATTTAAGCTTCATTTCAGCCGTAATATAAATTAAAATTTGAAATTACAAAAGCTTGAAACGAAATTTTAATGGAGTAGAATTCAAAATCAAATTTCAATTCAGCAGCGCTTAAGGCAATATTTCAATTTCAGCAGATTTTAAATTCAGCAGAGTTCAATAAAGTTCAATGAACTCCAAATTTGCTGAATTTCAAGAATTTTAAGATTCAGATTGGTATTCAGCAGATTTTCCTTTATTTTAACCGAACAAGTCTCAATGAAAAATGAAATTACATAGAAAATTCAAATCAAGTCAAAATTCAAACCAAAAATAGACCATTTAACTAACAGTTTACAATTCAATTTAACTTTTCATACTTTTATTCGTAATTTAAATTCAAATTATATTCAAAGTATTCCATTTTGTGTTCCCTTTACAACTTTTAAAATTAATTTCATATCGATTTAGTTCAAATTTAACAAGTAAAATGCAGTCTTACTTTTGCATTTTTTACCGTACTTCCATGTTCCATGTTCAAATGTTTTATTTCCTTTTCATATGCATTAATTTTGTTCTCATTCACGTTTGTTGGTCCAGTTACATTCAAATTGTTATTTTTTTTACTCTGATTTTTGTTTTCAGTGTGTATTGAATTAGAATTGTATTGAAATAAATTCCCTCATATGTCACGTTTTAATTTTATTTTAAGTTTATGTTTATGCTTTAAAATGAGAAAAAAAATGAAGTCAGTGGATTATTGGTGAAACATTGTTACTACAAAATTCAAGACAAGACAAGACAAAGACGGTTGTGTGAGTTTTTTCAAGTAAATTGTTATAAAAACAATCAAAATGCAAAAAAATAAAAAAAAACTGGGTCTCACACAGATAAATTTTGATTTTTTTTTTAATTTTTTTTTTTGAAATGTAAATAAATAAATAAATAATCGGATTTGTTATTTTATATTTATTTTTTTCGCACACATGCTTTAAATGCAATGAAAGATTACGAATGACGTGCTGTGACTCGAACAAAGTCCAGCTGCAATCACAACCTATTTTGTGTTTCTTTTTTTTCCTAAAACAACGCAATCATGATTCATTATGATTAATTTCAATTTTTTCCTTTTAATTTTAATTTCAAGTAATCTGGAACTGAAACAAAATTTAAATTAAATGATTAATACACGCTTGTTAAAATTTAAATCCAGCAAAAAAAATGAGAACCTTGTTTCAAATCTTATTTTGCTGTTGTTATTAAACGTAATTTGGAGGGTATGGCAATCATGTTTAATTATATTTTATATATTTTTTTTAACTATTACAATCCTTTTCCTTCTTTGAAAATTCATTTAAATGAATGAAAGAAAAAAAAATTTAGACATGATACACATTAAAAAATTACAAGACATGGTATTTAGACAAAATCATGACAAATATATTTACGTATCGATTTGAATCGACAAAAATCAGTCATTTAAACATTGATTCAAGGTTTGATTTTTACCGGTTAATTGTTGTGTGTTATTTGTGCTTTTAATTGTGAATTGTATGTTTGGTGGTTTAAATTTAAAAAAAAGGCTAAAGTGTAACAATTTTATTTAATTTTCTGTTGATTTACTTTTCATGGATCATCAGTTTATTTGTTGCTGGTTGTTATTGTAAAAAATTTCAAGAAAATTGCTCAATTTTTTGTGTTTGCTGAATTAAAGCGCTCCTGAATTAGATATGTGCTGAATTGGATAAAAATGTTGATGAGAGACTTTAGTTGAAAATTTGATTCTCAGTTAAAAAATGCCCAATTTTGTATCTGCTGAATTAAAATTTTACTGAATTAAAGCGTTGCTGAATTAAAGCGTTTCTGAATTGAAAAGAACTGTGCTGAAGCGTAGCGCTGAATTGAAATTTTACGGAGTAAGATTCTACTTCATTTAAGTTCAAACACAATTTTTCTGAATTTAAATTTCGACTTACAACGCTGCTGAATTGAAAAATTGACTTTTAATTCAGCAATTTCAAATTCAGCAAGCTTAATTAATCTTCAATTCTATGAATTTGCTCAAATGATTACTCTTTTTTCAGATTCAACTAAGTTCGGAGAAGTATTGCTTGAAATTTTTGCTGAATATGATTATTTGAATTTTTTTTCCGTTAAAAATCATTTTAAATTTAATGTTTGCATCTTCCCATCAAATGTCATCATTTTAATCCTATCTCAACCAAATTTAACTATCTTTAATATTTGAATTGACACAAATTTAATGTCATTTAAGTCAAAACACCTCATTAATTTCACAGATAAACTTTATTTCATATAATACTCAACTTTTAAATGCAACATACGCGTAAATTCACGTCATGTCATGTAATCGATTACAGGTCAAAGTTGTCGCACCCATCAAAACCTTCTGTATTCTATTTTAAATTTAATTTCATATTTATTATTATTATTATTAAATACAAAATCATCACTTACTTAAAAAATAATTTTATATGAAATGAAAAAAAAAAATCATCTTCCAATCCATTGAATTGAATTTAAAACACAAAAAAAAAAATGAAATCAATAATAAATAATTTCGATTACCAAATAAATGAAGTACATTCAATAACTTAAATTGGCATTGATGTAATCAATACTTTGCTTGTGTTATGTGATTTTTGATGTGATGAAATGTGTAACTCAAAGCAGGAGTGATCAGAAGATGGAATTTCAAGTCTCGTTTTAGGAAAATTTATGTAATGAGTTAATTTTTTGTTGTCTTTCTTTTCTTTTGTCTCGATGTTTTCTTTTTTTTTGATATTATTTTTTTTATAATTTTTAATGAAATCAAGATAAATTAACACAAAACAGGTATTTTCGGTTCAGCTCATCCCAAATCAATAAATTTATTGATATCATTAAAAAACTTTTTTTGAACAATCAAAGTGACAAAAATCGGACAAATGGGATTCTGACATATCACAACAAGCGTGTTGACATTGTTTTTTTAATGATTATTTAGCATCTTATATAATTTATGATTTTTTTTCTTGATTCTCGCCTCTCAATTCGATTATTTTTAATCCATAGATCACGCGTACTAATAATCTGCCAATAACAAACTAATTATTTCTTGTTTTTTTTACTCGTTTAAAGACACACTCACACACACCTCTGATTATTTCATTAAAATTTGAAAACAAGCGTCACGTTTCGTCCCAAATAAATTGGTTTCGACTGAAAAATTGGTTGTAATGTAATCGAACTAATTTGTGCTAATCAAGCGTTTCGAATCGTTGAATTGTAAAAAAAAACTTTGTAACAATAATTAAATGTCCATAAAAATAATTTGTTTGAGTTACAACACAACACCATCCATTGACCCAGCACCGTAAACGTAACGCCCAAATCTGTGTGTGTGTTAACATTGAAATTATTTTAATAATAATCAAATCAAAACAATTTTTTGTCATAATTTGGTGTGTAAGGTAATAAATTAGTCTAAATTATACCGCAAATTTATGTATGGTCATACACTAATTTGTCTGAATTAGTTCAGCTGATCGAAATTTGGGAAGAAATCGTCATTTTAATGCAAGATTTGTTTCAATTTGATGTCTCCTGGCAATGAATTACATTTAAAATTAAATTCCGATTGCAAAAATCACACAAATAACACGAGACTTTGTCCATTGAACGTGACTTTTCATCATAATATCCGATTATTGTAAAAAAAATATTTTACAAGTCATTTGTAAAAATGTAAAAAAAAAATAAACAAATAACGCAGACTTTGTATGGAATTTGATTAGAAAAACACTTAAAATTACAAATTACAGTACCATGTGTTACGAGCAACCGTGATTTTGATTTTCAATGTCATCTAATCAGATTAAAAGGGCTTTAAATTCATTGAATTGCTTGCCCTAGTCCTATAATTTGAATGTAAAATGTGCGACAAAGGAAAAAAATTAAAACAAGGGGAAAAATCATATCAAATAAATTCAAGTGTCATTCAATTATAGGCATTAAATTTTTGCTGCAAAGAGATTAGATGGGTTGATGACTTTGGTGCCTGCTTTGAGTGTGTGTTTGTATGTTAAAGTATTTTGCATATCATTTTGTTTATTTACTGAAATGGGATTAGAATGGTATTGAAGCGTGTTTCAGACAATGTTGATGTACTTAATTCTTTGTTTTTTATTATTTTTTTTTAATTTTAATATCAAATCAAACGGGGTGAAGTCCTTTCAATGCAAGAGGTTTTCAAGGTGAAGCATGTTCAGTGAAGTAATTTATGTAATCTGATGAAAAAATGTAGTGAGGTGACAAATTTGAATGGAGTTAGGGCAAAAAAATTATATTTGTCCCATGAAATCGTCTTTGAAGGTCAAGAGTGACGAAAATCAGAATATAGCTGAAATTTGAAGCCTAGGAACGCATCCTTAGAAAGTCACGTGGTCAATTTCTCAATTTCAGCCGTTAGAAGCTCAAAATCGACGTTTAATGGTCATTTTACTCTCATTTTGACTCCCAAGTTGCATTTATCAGACCAGATCACTTCATGACACTACGTAAGATGACTCATCTGGACATGATTCCGTCAAAATCTTCAAAGCACGTGCTCTGATCAAATTTCTGAGACGATTTGAGCTGATTTTCGAAATCAATATCTGAAATTTCCTTTCATCAACAAAAAATTTGACCTGAAACTTAAATTAATTTCAAAAATCCTCAATTTTATCCTCATAATTCAAACATTTCACGTTTGACATCCATTTTGTAACCTTTTAATGACTGTCAACCGAAAAATAAATAAATATAATGACAGACATTATCCAATTCAGCTATTAACCATTATTTCATAATAGCACTAAAATGACAATAATCGTCTAATTAACATCACAATACATCAGAAAAAAATACATAAAAATAATAAGATTTAACATAAAATGAAATGACAAGTTTTTTTTTTCATTGTTTTCTATTAAAATTTGTGTGATTTATTTCCACAGCTTCCAATTATTTTATTGTCAAATCTTGTCTTTAACAGGTAGATCACTGATGACATGTCTCAATATTTTTTTGTGTGTTTTGAAATTTTTTAATTTAAATGTCGTGTGAAGCTCAAAAGTGTGTTATTGTGACAAAATTTGATGAAAAAATTAAGTAATATGTGGAATTTATTTGAAATTTTTTGTCAGACCAATGTCAGAATGCATTAAATTTTAATCGTGTACTGTAATTAAATGTCGATTATTAATGGTTTATTTTTTTTTCTTATTCTTTTTGACAATCAACATGTTTCTTTGTTATTTTATTTGTTATGTTTTGAGGTGTATATGCGAAATGATACCACACCCAATGTGTGTGTGTATTGACTGAAATGTTGTAAGTTAATTTAAAAACAGCATTGACATTCTGCAGACACGGTTCAGACATGCAATTAACGGTGTCATAACGTCATGCAATTCGAGTTTTGGAGTAGAAAATGGCAAAAATTGTAAGTGATTGAGAAGATTTTATAAGGAAATTAGTGTGACAAATGTGTTGAGATTGGGATATGAAAAGTAAATTTTACTCTCCTTGCTGATTAAAGGAGTGTTGAAATTGGATTATAACAAAATTGAAAGGAATCTTGATTGAATTTGATGGGATGAAAATTTATTCTTAAATTTGCTCATTTGAAGTTTGCTGAATTTGATTCAATTTGATTTTTAACTGATATTTAACGGAAAAAAATTCAAATAATCATATTCAGCAAAAATCTCAAATAATACGTCTCCGAAGCCAGTAGAGTCTGAAAAAAGGGATCATTTGAGCAAATTCAAAGAATTATAGATTAATTAAGCTTGCTGAATTTGAAATCACTGAATTTAAAGTCAATTTTTCAATTCAGCAGCGTTTAAAGTCGAAATTTAAATTCAGTAAACTTATGTGATTGAACTTGAAGCAAGTGAAATCTAATTCTGCAAAATTTCAATTCAGCAAATTTAAGCGACTTGAGTTTCGATTCAGCCAACTTTAAATTTCAATTCAGCAAACACTTTAACTCGTTAAACTTTGCTGAGTTCGAAATTACAGGTTGGAATTTCAATCCAGTGAAATTACTGACTTGAGCTTCGATTCAGCAGATTTTAAATTTTAATTCAGCAGGGTGTTAAAAGCGTTAAATTTCAAGCCCATCGATTTCCAAGAGTAAATTTCAATGGAAAGAAATCATAAAAAATCAATCATATCTTTAAAAAGAAGAATTTTAACGGTAAATTTCTTTCATTCATTTCTCATTTCCTTAAAAATTCATAATCCACCTTGTAAGCTCTGTGACTTGGGTCACAGAGTTGTTATTTTTTACTTTTCAAAATAGCTTTAAACAGTGTAACAGTGATTTTTTTGTATTTATTTCATTTTAATTTTATTTTAATGAGTCTCCATTGAAAAAAATGTGTAATAAAAATCGGAAATCACTTCAATTTCATTTTAATTTGACATTGACCGTGATAATTCAGTATTATTTAAATATGATTTCTTGTAATTTTGACCAATTTTGACCAAATATGACTTTATTTGAAGATTTCAAGATTAAAATTTATTTTTTTATTTATTTTTTCTTTTAAAGTTAAGCCATTTCATGTGATTATCATAATTTGTTTACTATCATAAGTGACCTTTTTAATCATAAAATTACCATTTTATTATCATTTCAGGTTCAATACACACCTCAAAATGGGATTTCATCTGTTAGTCGAACAACAAATTGAATAATTTTCGTTTATTTTATTTTTTTATCAATAATAACAACAAGAAAAGGAAAAAAAGAAGCAATTTGATTGAAATTAATTTTATGTTAGTTTAGTCATCAGAAAGCCATCAAATAGTAATAATAATAAATATAACAGGAATTTTAGATATAAAAATAAAAATACAGACAAAAAAATGACTGAATTAACATCAATAATATTCTTAATAACGCATTTATTGCTGATTATTGTGATATCGACAGTTTCTTCGTGGACACCCAGTTCACAGCCCAAATTTTTAGTGAAATATGGTGAGTTTTTACCGTTATTTTCATTTTATTTTTTTTTTTGATTCCTAAGTTTATTGATAACATTAATTTACATTTATTTGGTATTTCAGATGAAAAACAGTCAACATTCTTCGGTAATCTATCGGATTACTTTAAAGTTTTGGATCAAGATGATTACACATTGTTAGTTGGTGCAAGGTAAGTCATATTTTGAATTTAAATTTAAATTGAATATAAAATTGAATCATTATTATGCTTACGGTAAGGACGCTCCAGGTCAGATGAATGTTTCAATGAACAAGAACAAGAGAGAATTTTTTTCAAGGCTCACGATCACAAAAATATGGATATCGATTCAGATTTTTTTTAGAATAATTTTTACCGGCATCTTTTTACTTTGAATCAAGTTTTTGATTGTTTCGTACATCCTGCGGTTTTTTTTTGACCTTCTTGTAACAAAATTGGGCCCTATCAGTGTCATGTTAAGAGAACTTAATCTTAACTAATTTAACAGGAAAAAGTTTTACAATCCATGATTATGTACAAAATTTGTGACATTTCCGTATGTGTATCTATACAAAATGAGCTGTCAAATTTAATCTGCTCACTTTCCAAGAGATATTTTGACTTGAAAGCTCCTAAACCCATATTTCAGGGTATTTCGAGGCCATCATTATTTTCACACGAATGTCATTTTAAATTTCCGTTTCATTTTCGATAGAATTTTTGAAGTTTTACGGGCTAAATTCATAGAACAGAATTCATTTTGACATTTCTGTATGTGTAAAATGAACTATAGAAAATGAACGTCAAATAAAATGTCAAGTGAATTTCCATTGTATGAACCTTCTGGGTTCCCAGGTGAAAGTTTGACAAGTTTCCGTATCTAATTCTGAGCAAAATGAGCTGTCAAATTCAATCTGCTTACCCAGTTTGCTAATTAAGGTAATTTTTGTTTTCAAGGCTCTGGATAGTTTTTAGCCTATTTTTCACTTCAAGACCAAGCTTGATCTTCAACCAATTCAAGTTCAACCTATTTTTTCCGATTCCAGTTCAACCGATTTTTTACCGAATTCAAATTACAAAATTGTTCTTAAAGCCGATTCGAAATTTACTTTTCCACTTAATAATTTTCGTTTTCAAGGCTCCGGATAGTTTTCATTCAATCTGAATTCATTTCTTACTCAACCTGTCCCTGCAAATTCCAGATCAGGCTTTAATCGAATCTGTATTTTTTTTCAATTCCTGATCAGAATCCCTGTAGTTTCAATTCCAAGTTCATTCCAAAGTCGAATCGACATGAAACACATTTCAGACTTGTAACGGCCTTATTCAAATATTATTGAAAATCTCATTAAAAATTATACCAAAAACCATTTTTTTTTTGAAGCATGATCTGAATACTAAATTCAATTTAAATGAATAGGAAACAAAAAAAAAAATACTTAAATATTAAATAAATAGTAAAATAACCTCAAGAATCCAATTTAAAATGTAATAAAAAAATGATTGATAGAAATGACGTTGACAAACCCATTCTTTGAGTATTTTTTTGTTTGTCCAATTCTTATTCTTTTCAAATTGAAATTCATTTAAATGTTGTGATCCCTTCTCATTGTTATTGTATTAGTCAAAAAAGTATTTTAGAAAACAATATGATATGCAATGTAACAAGAGATTAAATGACAAAAAATAAAAACGGGAGTGGTCGAATTTTTATTGAAAGCGAATCTAAGCAAAAAAATGATTTTAGAATCAATGTTTTCAGTTCATTTTTATCAATTTATCAATGAATTTTGTGCGATTCAAGTTCAATTAAATGCAATCGTTTGTCGGAATGCATTTTTTTAATGTCATGTTACAGCCAAACATCGATAGGGAAATCAATCCGGGTGGTTCAAATGTCAAGTTAAAACAATTTCATTCATTAATAATATTTAATTGTGACAGTTTACTTATCTCATGTCGCGTCCCTTTATCTTACAACATTCATCGCTCTTTTTCTCTATTGACTAGTTTTTTTTTCTTGTAATTTTAAATCAATATTAAAACAATTTTTTTTTAAATTTATTCTTTTCCAGAAATGCCTTGTACAACATCAGCATGAACGGATTAATTGAAAATACTCGTGAACGCATTGAATGGCGATCATCAGACGCGCATCGTGAGTTGTGTACTCTCAAAGGACAACACGAATCTGAATGTCAAAATTACATTCGTGTTTTTGCCCGAGTATCTGACACCCAGATCATGCTTTGCGGTACAAACAGTTACAAGCCATATTGTCGGTATTACAATGTAATGAATGAGAATGGTGATGAAAGTCGATTTAGTTTGATCAAAGAAGTCGAAGCACAAGGTCGATGTCCTTACAATCCAAAACATAACAGCACATATGTGTGGGCTGATGGTCATTTATATTCAGCAACTGTAGCAGATTTCTCCGGAGCAGATCCACTCATTTATCGTGAACCTCAGCGAACGGAGCAATATGACTTGAAACATCTGAATCAACCAGCTTTTGTCTCGGCAGTCGATTACAATGGTTATGTTTTCTTCTTTTTCCGTGAAATTGCAATGGAATACATGAATTGTGGAAAATCAATTTACTCGAGAGTGGGACGTGTCTGCAAAAATGACAGAGGTGGCCCACATCCATATGGAGAGAGATGGACGAGTTTCCTCAAATCACGGCTCAATTGCTCAATGCCCGGAGAATTTCCATTTTATTTTGATGAAATACGTAAGTACACAAATATTTTTAAATTGAATCAATTGAGAAGTCATGAATCACAACAATGTCTGATATGAATTAATGCAGATAAAAAAATTGAAGTAATTGAATGCCAATAGCGATATAAATTAAAATAAAATTAAATACTGATCAATTCTGACATTAGAACAATTAATATATGATTGTTTATATTAAAAAAAAAAAAATAACACAACTGCATTCATTCACGCATTGTGACGTAAATCGAGATTTGTTTATGTAATAAAATGAATTTATTGCGCAGATGATTGATATAATGTGAAATATGACGAATCGGGTCGTGTCATTTTATGATTAAAATTGCCTTAAAATCGATTCAAGTTTGACCTTCAACCGATTTAAGTTTAAATTTTAACCGATTCAAGATTACTTTTTCACTGAATCAAAATCGTCTTTAAACCGATTCAAGTTCAATTTTTTACTGAATCAAAATCGTTTTTAAACCGATTCCAGGTTCACTTTTTCACTGAATCAAAATTGTCGTTTAACCGATTCAAATTTGCTTTTTCACTGAATCAATCATTCGAGTTAAATCTTTCACTGAACCAAAATCGGCTTTAAACCGATTCAAATTCACTTTTTCACTGAATTAAAACCGTCTTTAAACCGATTCAAGTTCACTTTTTCACTGTATCAAAATCGTCTTTGAACCGATTCCAGGTTCACTTTTTCACTGAATCGAAATTGTCGTTTAACAGAATCGAATCAATCATTCGAGTTAAATCTTTCACTGAACCAAAATCGGCTTTAAACCGATTCAAATTCACATTTTCTCTGAATGAAAATCGTCTTTAAACCGATTCGAGTTCAATTTTTCACTGAATCAAAATCGACTTTGAACCGATTCAATCTCGCTTTTTCAGTCAATCAAAATCGTTTTAAACCGATTCAAGTTCAATTTTTCACTGAATCGAAATCTTTTTAAAACCGATTCAAGGTAAATTTTTCATTGCATCAGCATCAAAATGCAAAAAAATAAATTTCATGCCATAACTTTTTCATTCATTTAAAAAATGATTTACCGATAAATAAATCAATAATATCAAATGATGATCTGCAATTCAATTGAAATCTAAAACAATGGAAATGCCTCTTGATTAATTACTTGCCAACTATAAATAATATTATTTATTGTAATTCAAACTCACTTCATAAAACAACAAATTAAATTAAAATTGATGATTTATTTCACTGTGAAGGGCATTTTATGGTTGAAATTTAATCGATTGCAGGTGCATCTTATTTTAAAATGACATTAAAATGACATTTTTCATCCGTATTTTTCATTTGAACCACAAAAAAAATGAATTTTCCTTCCTGATTTCAATTCAATTCAAAATCAATTTCATATCAATGTGTGAAAAAATTCCAATGCCACTTCTATTGAAATATTAAAATGCCTTGTTAAAACGTTAATTGGCGTAATAATTTAAATGTGTATCTTAATTAAATTTAAATGATTCTAAATAAATGTTAACATTATTGCATTGCAAATTCCATGTAAATGTTAAAATTCATTTTCACTGTGAGATGTAAATTCATGCATTTTAACATGAGTTTTAATGTTCTTGTTAATTTTAAATGAAATAATTTGCAATGTGATAATTTTTAGGGTTCGTTTCTTGATTTAAATGAAGTCTTTTGTTAAAAAATTTTAATAAATATTTTTTTTCTCATCATTTTACAGAGGCCACCACAAAAATCATCGAAGGAATTTATAGTGGTGACAAAAATCAAATAATATACATTGTGATGACGACTCCAGTGAATGCGATTGGTGGCTCAGCTGTGTGTGCATTTGCAATTGGCGACATTTTAGATGCATTTGAAGGCCGTTTCCGTAGTCAAAAGACGACAAATTCCAATTGGCTTCCAGTCCCAGAAGAAGTTGTTCCAAGCCCACGTCCCGGCACATGTGTCGATGATTCACGGACACTTCCAAGTATGACAGTGAACTTTGTACGTCAACACACGCTCATGGACACGGCTGTACCGGCATTGTACGGACAACCACTCTTCGTTAAAGTGAGTCTCCAATATCGATTAACGGCGATTGCTGTCGATGCGCAAGTCGAGGCATTGAATGGAAAGAAATACGATGTGGTATTTGTCGGCACAGATGATGGTCGTGTAATTAAATTCACCAATTCAAAGGGCCCTGATGCGTTTGACGTTGAAACTGCGGTAATTACAGAAACACAAGCCCTTCCACATGGCACGCGCATCTCTGACTTGAGAATTTCCAAATCAACAAATACTTTAATTGTGGTCGGACAAGGTCGACTTGTCTCGATTCCCCTCTTCCATTGCAGACAGATGAGCAAATGCAGGGATTGCTTGGCCTTGCAAGACCCTTATTGTATGTGGCACGACTCAAATCACGAATGCACCTCAATTTATGATACGCAAGGGGATAAAAATGTTTTTATCCAAGATTTGACGGGAAAACACAAGAAAAATATGTGCAAGAAATATTCAATTGACGAAAATTCAGTGGAACCCGTGATTCCGAGTGTAGTACAACCGGCACATGCAACATTGACTGGAGTTGGACGAAGCACCATCAATTTCGGAAGTACCGTGGATCAAAATGAGCTGACGAATGAGATTATTCGATTTAATCATTTAGATGGTGAGTAAAAAATTTACATTTTTAATTGCATTCAATGACATTTAAATTGAAATTTCATCTTAATTTCAGTAGACTCCCTTGAACCAGTTCCACGAGAAATTTCTGATCCAACTGTGAATCAACTCACGGCATCTTCAGGTTTCAGTCTGTGGATATTGCTTGTGATAATTGCACTTGTAAGTGGAATCATTGCCGGAATTATTTTCTCAAAAAAGTGTTCAAAAAACGAGCCGTTTCCCGAACATCATCGGAATCAATTGAGTTGGTAAGATTTAAATTTTAAATTCAAATTAAAATGAAAAAAACCGTTAATTAACCGTCATTTTTTTTAAATTATTTTCACAGGACTGGTAAATCACGTCCAATCCTTCCACCACCAAATCGTAACAGTGGAAAAGACATAAATCTACTTATGAACACGACAAACACATTCACAGCGCCATGCAACAACAAAAAAGATAATCTCGAGTTGGAACTTGACTCAAAGGACCGAAATCATGAGTGCAAAAATTCAACAGAGAGTTTAGAGAAGGAAATTCCTTACAAGACTGGAACGTTACAGAAAGTTAAGAAGACTTACATTTAAAATAGGGGACACAGAGAATGGAATTGGAATGTGTGTGATTCAATTTTAATAGAGAAAAAAATGATTTTAAATGCGAGCGAACGAAAGTGGGTCAGCGTGTGTGACTATGAAATAAGAAAAAAAAATGTACAAAATTTTAATTTTAATTTAAATTGGTTTTAAATGAAAAAAATAAGAAATTATCATGACAAAAATTATTTAATTCGCTTAAAAATTAGATACAGTGCTTTTAAGGCCTTTAATAATGAACAAAAAATACAAAAAAAATTACAAATTATATAAAAAAAAGTAAAAATTGTTAAATATTTTAATAAAGTTGATTAAATTTAAAAGGAATTGAACTAAAATGTTAAAAATTTGTATAAAAATTTCAATTTAATTGTCTTCCATTTTTAAATTAAATGAAAAAAAATGTAATGGAAGAAGCTTAAAAAGCGTATAAAAATTTTTATGATGATTTTTATTTATGATTAAATTAAATTAAACATTTTTTTTTTATATTTTAATTTAAATTTAAGCAAGTGCCTTTTAATTTAAAATGAAAATGTACAGAAATTTAAATTAAATCATATTTTTTATTTGAATGTTAATTTAAGGTTAAATTCTAATCTTTTTTGTGATAGTCGGATATAATTTTTATACATATCTATCAGAATTTAACGTCATATCCCTTTACGGCCAAATTTTAACGGTATTTTTTGAATTTTTTTTAAATTTTAAGTTTGATCGTACTTTTATGGAATTTTTTTGATTACATATCGACAGAAATCGGCAAAAGTCGGCTCTTTTCGAAACTTTCCGAGAGAAATTTTTTCGAGTAAGCCCAAAATTTAATGTAATGGAATTCGGCCGGTAAAGGGATAATTTAAAATTTTTTTCCTTGAAATGACCTTTAAATGAACCTTTTCAATTCAACTTTACTTTACTCATCAAATTATATAGATAAAAATAAAATTATAAAATAAAAAATTATAAATAATATTTTGAAAATCCACCTGAAAAAGTATAATTTTAATATTAATTTTAATTAAATAGCAAAAAAAAAGTATATAAAAATTTATAAAAATTTGTTCATATTTTTACATGTTTAATTTTAAGAATTTAAAAAAAATTATTTTAATGATTTAAGTTAAAATTAAATTTATTTAAGAATAAAAAAAGTTTAAATTTAAAGTATTTTAATGTTAAAATGAAGGCAATTCCGTCCATTTTTGTCTAATTTTTGTGAATTTTCATTAAGTTGTATTGAACAAATGACAAAATTCTGTCAATGTACGTAAGATTTTTTTGTCTCTCGAATATGAATTTAAATTTTAAAATTTAACGTTAAAAGAGCCATTTAAATTCAATTTACAGGATGAATTTTTTATTGTAAATATTAATTTTAAATTAATTTAAGGTCAAAATGAGCTAAATTTATTGTAAATATGACATTCAATTGACATTAAAATTAAAATAATGTTAAAAAAATGATATGAGCTGAATAGAAATGATAATAATGAAATATGAAAAGCAAAAAATATACAAAAATACAAAAAAAAAATAAATTAAAAATGAAATGTGAAAATAAAATTAAATTAATTAAAAAAATAGAGATTAATTGAAAAAAAAATTATTATTATTATAAGGAAAATGTAATAAAATTGTTAAAAAATGAAAAAAAAATATACAATTTATGATAAAATTTATTAATTTAAAGGTAAATTTAAAGTAAAATTAATTATTTGATATAAAAAAAGTACTTTTAGTTTCGCTTTTACATTTTTAGTTTTAAGTTAAGTTACATTAAAGTAAAAGAATATATTAAATTTATTGTTTTAATAATAATAAGCATGATATTTTTGTATTAAAAATGAAGAATTAAGAGAAAATTCTTCTGAATAATAAAAATTCAATAAAAATATATTAAAAAATTATGAAAAATTACAATCAGTTTTTTACTTTTATATGAAAATGGACGTTTTTTGACCTTACCATGCCATGTGATGAAATTACTCTTGGTTTACATCTACGTCATTTTTGGTTTACATTCCTCTTCATTTCCGGTTCCCGTTTCTGTAAAACTGCGCACTTTTCGAACATTGAAAATTTTTAAAAACCAATCTCCTCGTGTTTATGTTCTCCTGGTACTTTTGAATTAAAAAAGTAACAAAAATGTGGTAAAAAATTTGGAGCTCAGGAACAGGAAAACATAAACAGGAGGAGGTTGATGTTTAAAAACTTTCAATGTTCGAAAAGTGCGCAGTTTGCGCAGTTCTAGTTCGAAAAGTGCGCAATTTTACAGAAACGAGAACCGGAAATGACGAGGAATGTAAACCGGAAGTAACGTGGATGTAAACCGGAAGTGACGTAAAAGTAAACCGGAAGTTCACAAATGGTCAAATTTTCACAAATGGTCAAATTTTCTCAAATGGTCAAATTTTCACAAATGGTCAAATTTTCACAAATGGTCAAATTTTCACAAATGCTCAAATTTTTGCAATTGGTCAAATTTTCACAAATGGTCAAATTTTCACAAATGATCAAATTTTCTCAAATGGTCAAATTTTCTCAAGTGGTCAAATTTTCTCAAATGGTCAAATTTTCACAAATGGTCAAATTTTCACAAATGGTCAAATTTCTTATGCATGATGGTCGAAGCTGTGAATTCCCTCTCTCATGCCCGTTTCGTAGCTTCACGCCTGCAGCCTAGTAAAACTTACGGTAAATAAATTTTCCATTCAATTAAAATAAATTTTTGTAATTTTATAATAATTTTTGTATTTTAATCATATTTATATTTATTCATTATTTAAATTTAGATCAATTTATACACTTTTTGTGAAATTTTATATAACATTTTTCTTCTTTTTATTTTTTTTGATGACAAATACAATTTTAATTTTTATTTTTTTTCTATATTTTCATGTTTTAGACATTTTTTTAATGAAAAATTATGTTGAAATTAAAAATTATATCAAAAAATATCATAATTTGATCAAAATTTACATTTAATTTTAAACTTTTACTGTATTGATTGATTCGGGAATTTAATTATAACAAAATTAAACTTATCGATTATTGAATATTAATATTTTTTTTTTTTTTAAATTTTACTTATAAGGGAACTATTTTGGGATTGAGTTGGGAGGCAATTTTTATTTTATCTAAATTTTTAACGTTAATTGGATTGAATTTGTTTGAATTGATGAGGATTGAAATTAAATTTAAAGAAAAAAAGAAATTTAATTAGTAGATATAACAAGTAACTATACAATTTTTTTTAAATTTTTTTCAATTTATCTCCAAATACAGTTAAATTTCAATTTTTTAACTAAAATTTTTACGTTTTTAGGTCTGTGAGGGATTTTTTTTTTAATTTACTTTTCTTTTGAAGATTAAATTTAATGTTATTTTAATTTTTTTTTATATATATAATTTTTTTTACTCTTTTTAATTATTATTTATAAATTTATCGCCTAAACTTCATTTGTAATGACTTAATTTTTTTTTTGATACATTTTAAATTTTTTATTTTAAATGTAAAACTTTTTTTTTTGTTATTGATTCATTTTTGTATTAAAAAATACATTTTTTTTTTTATTTCTTATTAAATCTTATTAGTTCTCAAGCACTTTTCATTTGTTTTTTTTCCCACTTTTCATTTTTAATTTAAATTTAAATTAAATTAGATAAAATTTTTTTATCAATTCAAGTAAAACTATCATTAGTCTTGTGTTTCGGGATCCGAGTCTAATGTCAATGGTGGTGCTGAGTGAATTATCTCATTTTTCGCGTCACCTGCGGCTTGTTCCGTGTCTTCTGGCGGTGTTTCGAGGTCGGGATTGAGATGACTATGCATTGGAGTTGATTTGACGTTGCTTTGTGTTGAATTGAAGAGTTTTGGTGACTCCTCTTCGGGGCCATTTGAAACATTTGGTGCACCATCACCGGCTTCACGTTCAACTGATGTGCTGTTTTGGAGAACGGGATTCGATTCTATGGAAAATTTAATTTAAATGAAATTGAAATGTAATTTTAAATGTGTTAAATTTACCTTGTTGTGGACTTTCTTCAGTAAACAGTCCGACAGTGGGATCAAAAGCCCCAGTTGGCGATGAAAGATTACTAGCTGCCCCCGTTACTTGTTTATGGGCTGCTTCCATTGCAGCCTTTTCCGCATCCGTTTTTGGAATCAAATTACCATCTTGCCCGACCAAATTCGAGGGTGCCGCTAAATTCCGTGAATTTCCAGCAACACCTTGACTTGCAGAGGCCGATGTCTGACTCGACGTGAGTGATTTCCTGGCTTTATCTGATTTGCGCCACAAAATAATCTCCTGTTGCTTAAAGTAACGACGATCTTCCGTGTCCATGAGAACCAGATTCAGGAAATATCTGACACTGAATTTCTTGTTAATGTCACGCATTGTCGGTGTAAGATCATATCCCGCTAAAAACACACGAATGGGAATACTTTCACCTTTCACTGGTGCCCCATCCATGATTTCATATTTTGCTATTGTTTCGTTTTCCGTGAAAACGTGAGGACCTGAAATTACAAGTATTAAAATTCCAATTAATTGACATGTTACAGTCAAAAATTACCCGATCCAGTCGTTTCTCGTTTAATAATTGCAATCTCCATGTGTTTAATTTTGATACGAACCAGTAGGAAGTAAATTTTTCCCACTATCACATCTTTTAAATGATATCTTTGAAAAAAAAAAATGTTAAATTTCAATTAATTTGATTCCATTTCACTTAAAGTAACAACTCACTTTGATTTATTGTATTCAAATTCTATGTGTAAACAGTCTTCAATGCCAACTTCCATTTTAATTGGACTATTTATTTCCGGATAGCTACAAAGTGTGTGCACGGCAATATCGACTTCCTTCACAATGTCACTGAGACGTCGGCCAATTGTGACACGCAAAAAATACCTTAGACGCACATTCGAGCCCACATATACTTCATACGGCTTCTCTACATTGGCAAATTCAAAGGGATAACTTGTGTTTTGCAGGAGGTCACCTGGCCGTGCCAATTCTTTTAAAAATGCAACAAATTCATGGTGATTACCACGATCATAATACAACTCAATTTGACCTGAAATGCACGAAATTAATTGAAATTCAATGAAATCCGGGAAAAATCTTACCAATAAGCTCAATTTTGATACCCTGATGCTCCATTTTACTACCCGGCTTCTTTAAGGTGACATTCACCTACGGAAAATAATCGTTAAATTTAAAATGTATGTAAAATATTACAAAAATTTGCATATCTAATCGTTCATTCACTTTTTTGTATTGTTATTTACATTTTTGTATTACGTAATTTCCCAATGGAAGAGAGACATTTTTTTTATTTATTTTTATGTATAATATAAAAATATGTGATACAATTTAATTGATTACAATACACACATTCAATGAAACACATATGACATAGAAATAATTTCAATGAACAAGTGGTCTTAACTTAGTATGAATGCAAGACAGAACATAAAAAAACATCTGTTGACGGTTTTTGGGGTGGAAATGCATTGAAATTCAATTAGAATTCATGGAAAGGAGAGATTTTGGGTCCTTTTTCTTGAAATCATAAATCGGATTCAGATTTGAAAGTGACTCAATGAGGAAGTGGCCCTCGTATGGCTCTACAGACCACCATACACATGTACCAGGGGGGTGCCAAGTCCTGAATGGACTGAAAAAGGTCAAAATGGACATTTCCTGGGTCAGAAACCTCACAAACGAATCCATTTTGCGACTTTGACTGTCCTCAATTCAAAATCATTTTCATACCTTTCCGGAAACCGCTTCCCCATCAAAATACAACAAATATTTCTCCTTTTTCCCGTCATCTGTCTTCACTTCGGCTAACTTTCGATTTTCAGCTCCATCAAACACAATGTCAACTTCCGCCGATTGTCCAAATCCCAGAAAATTCTAAAAAATGTAATCAAATTCATTATTTACAGCAAAAAATTGTCATCACAATTAGATTTAATTTAATTGAATTCACTTGACTGATAAATAAATAAATTTTTTCATTCCATTTCAATGGAACTTGTGATGATAATGCGAATTTTTTTTTTCCATGAATTTCTCTTTGGCTCTTATCAAATCAAATTCAATTTACATCGAAACATATAAAATTTTTTGTTTATCAATCAAAAAAACCGAGGAATTTCAATGCGAAATTTGATATTACATGGAAAAAAAGTAATATTCTGATTATGTTTCGTCACATACCATAGTGATAGTGCTGGCTCAATTTGAAAATATTTCTCTCAATGAAATCAAATTTTTACAATTTTTTTTTGGTTTTGCAATTTAGATCCAATTTCAGATGATACAAAGTCAAATTGAAGTTTAAATTGATGTGATTTTGATTTTTTTACACTTGATCTTGATTATTTGCAGAAAATTTGAGCATTTTCTGCATTAATTGAGGATAAAAAAATTGAAATTTGTTATTTTTGTGTGACTGTCTTTCAATTTTTATTTGATGTATATTTAATGTATGTGTAATTTTTTTATTTTTTTTGATAGGTCGTTTCATGGCATGGGATAGTCGATGTAACTGACATCGATTTGAATGTGGAGTCATTTAAAGGTAACGTGACGTTTTGAATGTTTTGTCCGTTAAATAATTATGAAAGTTGAATTGAAATTGAAAATTTTTTGCTGGTTTCAAATTCAAATCATAAATTTAAAAAAATTTATTGTCAAAAATTAATGAAATTTAATGAAAAAACCAGATAAAAACGTCTCAATTCATCGTTGAATTTAAGTTGGCTCAAGCGGCTTGCAATTGAAGTGTGAACCGCAAAACTCGAACTCGACTTAGTGACTTAAAATTTTTAAAGTAAATGACGCCGAATTGGAACACAAAATTATACAATATTAAAGATTTATTATTTGAATTTATTTAAATGAAGGCAACAAATATTAAAATATTTCTGGACATTAAGGATTAAGGTAAAATAACAGAATTTTGTTTTATTATTTCAATTTGATGATTCAGAATTTTAAAACTCCATTGATGTTATTTTGTATTTGAATACCAAAATTATGAGAATTAGCGCATTAAGTCCGATGATTGCTAGTGAAATTGAGATCAATGTAATGCAATCGTTTTTGGTTTGGCATGAGCTTTCAATTTTACGATAGTCCTGATCCTGTGTGTTGTTCGGTTCCGGAGTTCCAGGTACAGGAACAAATTTTGGCGTTTCAATTGCAGAATCTTGTAGACGAGTTTCCGGACTGCAATCAAATCCTCTGTAGATTATTAGGTTTTGATTAATTCACCCTTTGAAAATTTATTCTCAAGTTTGACATTTGATTGCATCATCATTTCAATGTCTTTGCAATCCAATGGATTATCAGCCAAGTAAAGATGAGTCAATTGGTTGAGATTAGTCACGTCCTTCATAATTTTAATGCGATTTGAATACAAAACTAATATTTTAAGGTGTGGCAAGGCTTTAATTAAATCGTTAGGGATGCTTTAGCGTACCGTTGGTGCAGTGGTTTAGCATACAGTCGTTCGTTCGACTAGGTTAAGCAGCTGTGAACGGTGCTCGTTGTTGGATGGGTGACCACCTACCAAAAGTACGCTACATAAGATTGTCATATGTCTGAATCATCCATAGTACTATTACTATTCGAGAAAAAGACAATATGCACATTAATTAGGATAAGACAACACTAGTACATACAGAATGATGTATGTGGATTACAAAAAGCCCAAAAAATATAAAGTGGCTGAGGTGATCTTGGGAATCTGCGTTCGATTCCTGGCTAGTACGCTATCATAACATCTTTGAATTTGATTTCTTTGCAAATGGAGCTCTTTTAGGTTACGAAGGTCCTTGAACCAACCAATTGAGACGGTTGATAGCTGATTTCCAGCCAATCGAAGATTTTCAACTCCAAATAAGCCAGTGAAAGCGCTATCAGAAAGTGACTTTATTTGATTATTGTAGATGTCGATTTTTTTCAGGTTCCTGCAATCTTTAAATGAATTTCCTTCAATGAACTGAACTATTCCATTATGAATTGAGAAGTCAGATTTGTTGCATAGGCACGTGATTTGAACACTTTTATAAGTGATCGTTGAAATTTGTTTGAGTTTTTCGTCGTACTCTGACCAATTATTGCATTTTTCTTGTTTACTTTTGTTATTTGAATTTCCAAACAAGCTATCATACAAACTATTAACACTATAATTACGAATCTCAAATCAGTCACGTTAAGGACGAATCTGGGTCTGAAAGTCCGCATCACATATTTTAAAATAAAAAATGAAAATAAAAGAAAAGTGATATCAACTTATTATTAAATAAGAACTTAGGATGCCTTTTATCAGTCTAAACCACAAGACTTCAAAAGATGAAGGAAAAAGACCGATTTTGGCTGTTTTAAATAAAAAAACCGTTATTTTTGGGAAGTGTGAGTACGAATTTTTATTTTGATGATTTTATATTAAAAGTTTGAGCAATTAATTCAAATGAATATTTGATTCTGAATAATTAAAGATGTTTCTTGAAACTTTAAAACATATTTTAATTATACCACTTTCACCTCAGCTTCACTAGCTAGCTGAAATTATCACAAAAAATGATACGTTACATTTTAGTTAATTGATAATAAGCACTAATTGAAGCTCTGTGAGCTTAACAATTTGGTGTTTTGTAAGCTGAACAATCATAACTAGCTTTGCAATCGTCTTTATATTGACATAAATCACATCGTTTACGTTTTCCAAAGTCAATTATAGGGGTGGAAGTTGCAGATTTAATTTGGAGGATATCTTTGATCATTGATCTTATTGTTGGTCTAGTAAGAAAATCAGTCATTATTTCGTCATTATCACTTGTTTCTTCACCACATTTTTGTTCAAAAAAATTTTTTTTGACGAAAACTCATCATTTGATAATGTAATTGTCCTTTTAAGAAAATTACGTAGAAGACGAAACTGGGTCTATCATACCCTGTCTCGTTTTTTTGTACAAAAAATACATCTACACACACGTGTATATATTACGATAATCAAGAAGATACTGAGGTGAGAACATGTGATAAGGATTTATTTAGATTTACTCACCATACCCATCGCTCAAGTTAAATGGACATTCAGACCCAGTTTCGTGATTATAGTGTTAATCCAGTTATCAAACCATTCAGAGCCCGTGCCACACCCCAAAAGAAATGTCAACACAAAAATCAGTGTTAAAAATTTCATTGCATGTGTTCAATATCCGAACTATTATTCCACTGTTCAACGGTTGTGCCTCAATTAAAAAGTTGTCGAATAAACGGAAGTGTTTTTTTTTCATTTCATGACTCCTCTGATACTCGATAATAAGCTTATTTCTTGTAATGATACTGAAATGATTCATTTTCATCAGAATCACTTCTTAAAACGTCTTATTGAAACAAATGTGGTGTAATTTTTAACCTTCATCCTATCCAGGAATTTTTTTTATCAGTGTTCTTAAAAAATTTAAGTGATCTCCCTTTAATCGCCTACTTCAATCGGTGCTCTCAAATTTTACTGGTTTGTCAGTCTTTATTTACGTACAGAATTTTTGAAGTTTACGTATGTGTATCCATACAAAGTTATATGTCAAGTTTTATCTGCTTACCCAGTTAAAGTCTTTAGAACCATATTTAATTTATATTTAAAGTTACCGCTTATTTTCACAGAATGTGATAACTCATGAGTATTCAATTCAAAACTGCAGTTACATAAAGGGTTAAAATTTTATTTCATAATAATTTATTTTTATAATTCAACTATTCATTTTACTAGAGAGTCCGAATTGCATTACAATTAGTCTTCATATTCAGTTTCATCTTCTATGAGCTCTAAAATGAATTTCCTTATCAGATAAATCCACAAAATTACATTCAAACAAGAAACTAACCAGGCAACCATAATTACGATTAAAATATGTTCAGACTCATAATTTTTCTGTTTCAATGTCTTTTGACAATCAATTCCATTGAAATTAACTAATCCTGAATTCAATTTCGCATCCTCTTCGCCAATGAAAGTTCCATTAATTTTAGATCCATATTTGGAAATCATCTCATCAACATCAGAACAATTGAAAGGATTATCAGCCACATAAATTTCAACGAGTTGATCAGATTCAGTGAAATTGAGACCCTTAAGTTTGTTCGAGAACAGGACCAATATTTTCAGTTTAGGTAACAACTCGACAATGTTTGGTGTGATAAAATTGATTAAATTGCGTTGAAGATCAAGGTGCTCCAATTTACTCATGTCTTTGAACCAATGATCCTCGACTCTCTCGATTTGATTTCCAGCCAGATCCAGTGTTTTCAAGGAAACGAGACCAATAAAGGCATTTTCTGGTATCATCTTTATTTTATTATTTTCAAGTGAGACGATTTCAAGTTTAGGACACGACTTAAATGAATGAGGCTCGATTCGTGATAACGCTCCATCATGAATTGTAAAGTTCAAGGTACAGAGGCATACTTTTTGCATCAGCTCAGGGGTGAATGATATGATGGATCTTGAATTCATTTTATGAGCTTGTAATATTTTACATTCTTTCAATTGAGTTGATGCATGTTTCGATTGAGTAGGTGCATATTTCGATTGAGAAGCACAAGCATCAATGAGACGCATATTAAAGCCGAAAATGAAACTTAAACTCAAAACTTTAATAAAAATCATTTTCTGTGTACTTTTTTACTCTTCAACCAAGTTGGACTGAAAGAAAAAACTAGAATAAAGCAAATTTTTATTCATAGGAGATAAAAAAAGTTTTTATTTCCTTTTCATAGTAATTATTTTTATCAAATATCTGACGCGTTTCAATACAATTCAAATGAAAACTGCGATAAATGTTTCCTGTTACAGTTTAACGCTAGACTTTGAAATCCTTTTAATAGATTTACTTCAAATATTTATTGAAAAGTCCCTCTTTGTACGACATGACACCCAAATATAACATGACGATACAATTGATTGCAATTACGATAATTGAAATGATGATAAAATCTGAAGTAAATTTGACATTTAAAGTGGGTTGGTTGATATTCTTTCTCGGCTCATCGAATAGATTGTAAATTGGTTCAGTTTCCTCGTATGAGGTCATCTCATTATTTGAACAGTCAATTGGTCTTTCAAGTGTTCCGATCGATTCAAATCGCAGTTTTTGAATTCTTTGATGTCCTTCCTTACTTGGAATTCCACTATCAAGATAATATTTAAAGTGTTTAAAAATATTTATAGCATCCTCACAGTTTAATGGATTGTAATGTAAATAAATTTTCTTAATACTGTTGCACTTATTTTTCATGGCATCTAAGTCAATTTTAGTGATTTTGTTAAGGAAAACCACAAAATGAGTAATGTTATGAGAATAATGACACAACTCAAATGGAATTTCACTAATTAAATTTTCCTGGACATGAAATTCCTTTAAATTTTGTAAGTTTTTAAACCACTGAACATCAATTTTTGTTAGACGATTGTGACCTAATTCCAGTTTTTCCAAAATCGTCAACCCATTAAATGTATTTGAAGCGATTGTGGTGATTTTGTTGTTGTAAAGAGAAATTCTTTTTAATGTCTTGTAAATTTGAAACGAATTTTCAACAACAGACTCAATTCCAGCTTCATGCAACACAAGATTGATCTTCTCTGAAGCTTCACAAATGTTACTTACATATTGTGCGTTTAATGTTTCAATCGAGCATGTTTCATCTATGCTTGAAATTTGATTATACTGATTTTGATGATTGTTCCACACAAAACCACTACATTTACAAGACCCTCCTTCAATTGGAATGAAAAAATCACTTATCAAAAACAAAAGAGCAAAAATTAATTTTTTTCTGATAAAAACTAAAATTATCATTTTAACTTTGAATACTTCAAGTGATCACTTCACTTGAATCCTTTTCAAAAACGACTGTAAGTACTTCAAATAACCTTCGCAGTTAACGTCTTGTAAACAAGGAAGGAAGTGATTCAATTCTATAATTTGTGTGGGTTTTTTTCAATTGATAATCATTTTAATATACGTGTCTTTTTAAGAGAGGGACAAAAATCGTTAAGTTATATGAATTTTTCTGGTCCTGATTTCATGAAATGTGACTTACAACGTGATTTTATTAAACTATTTTTTGCATCTTAATACTCGTACACCCACGTACAAATTCACTTTGGTATTTACGAGTCTAACATGAGCTTTTTGAAATGAAAAATCAATATTTCCCATTCCTTAATGTTGATTTTGTGAACCCGTTTGAAAAGTTGAATTCCATTAAATTTAAGATCCCTTATGCTGAGCCTCTTTTTAAAATTTCACTGTGGCACACTTGGATATCCGCTTGATGAAGTGAGTCAATAAGAACTTTGTTATAATTTTATGACGCAAATTGAAACTTCCGTTTTTTTTGCACTTATATCAGAATTGAAAAGAAAAATTGTTAGTCTAAACTACGAATTGAGCTGTGAATGAAGAACATCAAAAATGCAATATTTTAAAGTTGTGTTTCTACTGACATTTGTTTTGAAGGTTTGTTCTGGAGATGTCTTGACTAATGACTTTTTCAATATTTTGCATCAAAAATGGTTTGGAAAGTCAAAAATCACTAATCGATCAAGTCAAAAAGAAATTTGTAGTGATTGGTTGGACGAAAAACTCAAACAAACTGATACAATTACATTTGAAATTGTACAAATAACATGCAGTTGCAACAAATCTGACTTCTCAGTTCTTAATGGAAAAGTTCAGTTCATAGAAGGGAGTTCATTTAAAGATTGCAGAAACCTGAAAAAAATCGATCTTTACAATAATCAAATAAGATACCTCGATGAAAGTGTCTTAACTGGCTTATCTGGTCTTGAAAATCTTCAGTTAGGTGGAAATCAGTTAACAGATGTCTCAATTGGATGGTTTAAGGACCTTGTTAACTTAAAGGAACTGCATTTGCAGAGAAATCAGATCAAAAGCATCCCTAACGATTTGATTGAGAAACTGCCACACCTAAAAATATTAGTTTTGTATTCAAATCGCATTAAACGTATGAAGGATGTGACTAAACTCAACCAATTGACTCATCTTTACTTGGCTGATAATCCAGTGGATTGCAATGACATTGAAATGATGATTCAAGCAAATGTGAAACTTGAGAATAATTTTTTAAAGGGTGATGTACAACCAAGAATTAATCAAAAATTAGTAACGTACAAAGGATTTGATTGTCGTTTCACAACTCGTCCAAAGCAATCGAAAATTGAAACATCCAAATCATTTACTGAAAGAGCAGGTTTTGTGGCTGACGTTCAAAGAAGTGGTAAGATTTTAAAAAGTTTTTGATAAACCTTAGAATAATAATTTTGAATTTTTTTGATGTCTATTTTATGGTTTAACAAGGAGACCCATCATCTGACTGTGAAAAGAAGGATTGCATCACAAACCACACATTTCTTATAATTGTTGCCAGTTTCATGATAGCCCATTTCATTGCTATTATTTATTTATCTGTCATGTCTTACAGGAACAGGATCACTAATTAAAAGTGAAGGTATGAGGATCAAATTGTTCAATTTTTACCATGAACATCAACATGACAGACGAGTTATTCGAGTGCGATTATAATATTAAAATTAATACACGTGCTGTTTCTTTTCGAACATCAACCTAATAAATAATGATTTGATCCCAATTTCAAATATCTATTCTTGAATTTTTCATTTGATCATTTATGTCGTTAACATTAACCCAGATTAGGCTACAGTCCTTCCAGAAGGACAAGCAAGTTTGACTTAAATTCGTTTAAAATCATACTTTGGACAAATGAACAGTATCGGAAACTGACCAAAATGGTTCTTAAGAATGTTTTTTATGAAATTAACATAAAAATTTACAAGAACAAAATAATTTTATATTTCAAAATTGAAGTGTTTTATAAAAAGTCGAAAAGTATGCCACCTTATCTGAGTTAAATGAAAGCGTGTTAAAAAATTTATCACGTGAAACCGGAAGAATCCGAAGATTAAAATAATCACTGACATAATTCAAGCTTAAATGTGCTTCTTTTTGGTGATAACTTTAAGTTATAGAAGGTTAATAGTTAACTACTTCAAGTAAGAAATTCAGTTCAGTGTTATATTACCAGCTTACGAGACAAGTTTAAAAATGAGAGTCTTCTATAATGAACGAATATTATTTTATGTACTCATTTATTTTTTTTTGATAAGTAACTTTCAATCTAATGGACTTCCTTGCCGTTGTATTACTTTTCTTTTAGAGATCGTCGAAAGTGGAAAAAAGTTCAAAAATTTCAGTGGAATAAAAGGCTCTTCATGTACCGTTCGAAATTTAAACTCAAATGTTGTTAAATCTTTATGTTTTAACGAGATATTTACTGAATTAGAACTTCAAGATGCACAAATTTCGGATGTGCATGAAAACTCTTTTCAATTGTCTCCTCAATTGATAAGAATTTGTCTCAACGGCAATGAAATCACTTGAATTCCTTCAAACACATTCCAAGGATTGTCCAATCTAGAAAGCCTTGAATTAGGGCGAAACCGTTTATCAGTAATTGATCTTGAGTGGTTCCAAGACTGATCAAGCTTAATAGTTTTTCAAGCACAGGAAAACTTCATCAAAATTGTGCCATTTCAGTTGTGTGAGAAGTCACCTGACATTTCTCTTCTAGTACTTTTCATCAATGAAATCAACTTAATTAATCCAAATGATTTACATCAGTGCAAAAATCTTCAATTCATTTTTTTAAATGGAAATCCTCTTGATTGTACAATGGCTTATAAAATTTTAGAGAAAAAGTTTCGAATTTTAGCTAATGTTGAAAATGATAGTAACAGAGTAGCACAATATAAAACCATTATTGCTACATTAAATCAGAGTGATGTCCGTATAACAAAACAATTGCAGTGCACAAATAAAACAATGGCACAAGAAAAAAAAAATCAAAACAGAAGATAAAACGATCAAAACTGACGCACCTCAATATGATCTTTCAACTATTATCAGTGTTGCAGTTTTCATTATTTTTATTAATGTAATTTTTATGTTTGTCTTAGCCTTAGTTGGTTATGTTAATGGGTTATTTGATTAAATTGAAATTCAATTAATTCAAAACAATTGAAATTCAATAATAAAAACTTTAATGCAATAATCAAATTTTGCTTATCAAATCAGGGCCTTAAAATTAATTATTTTTTTTTATTTTCTCCTAATTTTTGGGCTTCAATTTAAATTTATTTGTAAAAATGATCTGTGTTTACACGTGTTTTGATATGATAAATACTGATCAATTGAACACTGGGATCAAAGTTTAAGGTTGCCAGTGTTTTTTTTTCATACCATTTTATTTGTGATTGTTATTTGGCGCTGTTCACGGAGACAATTTTATGTTAAAAATAAATTTTAAGCATTTTTAATTTTGAAAGGACTGTGAAAAATTAAATCAAGAATTTTTTTTAAAGGTCTTACATGAATTTTGACAAAAATTGCTTACATGCGATGATGACCTCCATGTTACATTTTATTTCATTCCACAACTTTATGTACTGATAGACTGTAAAGTTTACTCACTTCCTATAAATTGGAACAAAAAATTATAAATCTGTACGTAATTGTTCGTTTTCATTAGTCATTTTAAAAAAGAGGTAAAGCAAAGTAGTGATGATTTGAAGAGTTCATAATAAAAATGATAATTTCAATTTTTATAAGAAAAAAAATAATTTGTGCTCTTTTGTTTTTGATAAGTGATAATTTAATTCAAATTGAGGGAGGATCTTGTAAATGTAGCTATTTTGTATGGAACAACCAACGACATCAATTTAATGAAATTTCCAACAAAGTAAGAACCTGCTCAATTAGAATTTTAAATTCACAATATGTAAGTATCATTTGCAAAGATTCGGAGGATGTCGATCTTGATTTACATGGGGCTGGAATTGAGACAGTCGATGAAAATTCATTCCAAATTGTCAAGTCATTTAAAATAATTTCTCTTTACAACAACAAAATCAGCACAATCGCCTCAAATACATTTAACGGGTTGACGACTTTGGAAAAACTGGAGTTAGGTCACAATCGTCTAACAAAAATTGATGTTCAGTGGTTTAAGGACTTGGCAAATTTAAAGGAATTTCATGTACAAGAAAATTTTATCAGCGTGGTTCCATTTGAGTTCTGTTATTATTCACAAAAAATTAATCATTTAGTGATTTTTCTTAACAATATAACTAAAATTGACTTAGATGCCATGAAAAATAAATGCAATTATATTCAAAAAATTTATTTACATCACAATCCTTTCAACTGTGAGGATGCTAAACATATTTCGAAAAATTTTGATAAATATCTTGATAGAGGAGTTCCAAGTGAAGAGGGACGTCAACGAATCCAGCAATTTGAATTTATAGGAGTGTTTTCTGAAAAAATTCACTGTTTGAATGATACTTTTATTCCAAAACCAGAAGTTGACAGTTCAATTCTCATAATGTCTTCAATCATAGCGATGTTTGTCATTCACAGCATCTTGTTAATCTATTTTATTGTCATGTTCCATAAAAAAGGAAAATTATTCTAAAAATATTTTAATCATTCCTTATTTTTTTACATTGACTTATTAATTGTATGTTATTATATCAATAAAAAAATGTAACAGGAAATAAAAATAATCTTTAAACAAATAAAACTTGTATTTTATTCTTCCACATTCAATTTAGCATCCAAAATCTCATACTTTTAATGAATTATCTTATTTTTATGGGTCAAAATTGAAATTATAAGAATTGCAATGCTGTGTAATAAGAAAAGGCTTGCAACGGAAACCAAAAACGTGTTGTTTGAAATGCAAAAACCGTCCTTTTGACACTTCACGTCCTTGACATCTGAAATGAAATTATTTTTGAAAAAAAATTAAATTGAAATTTTTAAACAAACATGTTTATTGAAATTTAAACTTACCAGTTGTATTGCTTGAAATACAGCCTGAAATAATTGATAAGATAATGAGAGCGCTTAAATTCTTCATTTTGTTTGCTTGAGTGTTATAAGTTCAATAATAAAAATTTTACTTTAAATGTAAATCGATGATAATTGCAATATGTAGATGGCACTATCCACGAACAACAATATTTTTTTAGAAGAAATTGAAGGATGATCTTCAAATCTTAACAGGCCTGATGAGTTTCATTTCAAATAATGAAGGTAAATATGGAGCAAAAAAATTTCATTTTTAAAATTAAGTCGTTATAAGTGAATAACGCCATTTAAGGAAATGACTCAATTTCCTGTCACACTTTTATCTCAAAACACTTGTCACCCTATCATTACATTGTATTACGATGAATCCCAGTTAACATTTCATCTCAATTTCCACCTGTCACAATTTCATGTCAAAACTTCTTCCCTTATTCAACTCACATTTCATATTGAATTAAATTTTCACCACAAAAACACACAAAAATATGAAAAACTCACCACTTGCCGCACACAATAAAAATCCGTTTTTGTACACACACACACACGTAGCCACACACACGTACTCATACATTCATAGACCATTTTCCCTGATTTTCGTGGAAAACCTTCTTTCAATGTGTTTGTGTGAACGAGACTTCAAGCAACATTTTCATTTCAACAAATCCTCAGTTATCGAGTTGCGTTTACTGGTTTAAGACCTACAACATTGTGATTGTGGCGTTATAATACAAAAAAAAGGAGTTTTTATTTCATATAAAAAAAAAAACATATTAAAATACATATAAAAAAAATAATCAAATTAAGTTCTTATCTCAATACAAAAGAAAGAAAGTGAATCATATTACAGTGTGTGTGAAAAAAAAACGGAGGTTTGTCCTTGATTTTTCATTTCATTTTAAATTTGAACACATCTAATTGAATTGAAATTAAATTGAAAAGAAGAAAAAATTCCTTTGCTTTTTCCATGTACACGTATGTGTATGTGTGTGTGTGCTGTGTATGGTAAAGTTTTTCCGAGTACATGGCTTTTGATAGTCATGCGCATTAAGGACATGTGATTAAATTTGACAGAGACATTTCAAATGTGTGTGTGTGTGTGTGTCTGTGTACGTACATGCAGTATTTTAAATAAAATATAAATATTTTGTGTTTAAATGAAAAAAAGCAAAAAAAAGTGAATTCCAGGAAAATTTAACATTAAAATTCATGTGCAAAGTTAAATTTCAATGAAAAAACTTCATTAAACTCATAAAAATTTTAAATGTGTACCAAGAAAACCTTAAATTTCACTTGATGTTTATTAATCATACGCTTAAAGGAGCCGTGCAGGACTGTCAAATGTGAATTTTCATGGAATTACAAGGGATTTCAATTTAAAATTCAAATTCAAATTGCTTCAATTCAAATTCCAGTCAAAGCAGTTCCAGAAATTGATTGGTGAGTAATTTTAATACAATGAAATGTGATATTTTGACTCTAATTTCAAATTTATATAAAAAAATATAAAATAATTGGACACTCATAAACAATGAATGTCTCGTTATGTGATGTGATGTAACATGAAACATATGCAATAAAATTAAAATTATTACAAAAAAAATGGATTCACATGAAAAATATGGAAAAAATTCATAGTGATGTGTCCATTTATGTGACAAATGGGTCTCCGGAGAATTTATTATAATTTTTTTGTGTGTGCTCATCCTCTGAATGTGTGTGTGTACGTGTCTTTATGTACACACGTAATGTGTTGATAAAATTTACTGCAGTGCAATGATAGGAAATCTCCTGTGACCGTCATATTCATTCCATTGAAGTAAAAGCCATTTAAAAATGATTCCTGCTCTTAACTTAAATTTCATTTCATTTCATTTGACATTTAACTGTAAATTTATGTGAGCCTGAAATTTAACACACACACACACACACACACATTAAACGCCATTTTTTTCGTCAGTGAAAATAAATTTCATACGTTCTATGGATACAGAAATGTCCTAATAATAATAATTCTGTGTTTTGAATTGAAATTTTTTTTACATACACACACACACATACATACATATGTGTGTGTATGTACAGAAAATTTCCGTCCAGTCCATTGTTTTCTAGGTTATTACTTGCTTTAATGCTTCTTTACTTGAATGTGCTGTTTTTTTATGTTTAATTTGTGTCATTATAAAGTAAAATGTCTGTTTTGCCACTTTCTGGTGAATGCACATCAAAGTTAAAATGTTGAATTGTAATTAAATGTAAATGTCCTTTTTTAAGGAGTATCATTTTAATTACATACAAAAAATACCGTATTATTATGTTATCATTTAATGGGACTTTAAGTGCTTGTTTTTAATATTTTTTATCATTTTTACTGCAGACCTCCTTAGATCAGGAAATTTTCATGGAAATCGAGTCCAGAGAAGGAAAATTAAATGCATTTTATTTGAAATTTCCATTCAATGCAATGCATTTGCACTGAACTTTCGATGCTGCACTGGGTTTTAAGGCCATGACTCGGATTTCGATTCAATTTCAAGTCAAATTCCCTATCTTATGATAATCTCTCGTATTTACCTGATAATTTTTTTTCATCATCACATTTAAAACAAAAAAAAATAAAAATTTTTAGCCCTTCAAGCCATAAGTATACACATGCGCATTGTCCTTGTTTCTTTAACTGACATAGATTTCACGTACACAGACACATTCTCATTGTATTTAAGACCAAAAATCAACTGCTGTTTTCTGTGTACACACTGAATTGAAATGAAACAAGGAAAAAAAACTACATGAAAACATAGAAATATCATCAGCATCATCATCATGAGTTTTCAGCAGTAACATAGGTCATAATAAAAAATTCAACAGCCACACGTATCTTCTTTGCAGATCCTTTCAACTCATATGAGTTTTAATATGAATTTGATGTTGTGTGCTTGTCGTAATTTTTTGTATTTTCCTCTTTTGATTTGATTTAATGGAAGGAATGTTATTCCTCATCATTGCGGAAGTTTTTCTCTGGAATTTTGCATATCAAATTCATTACTGCAACCGTTTTCAATTTTTTTCTCCATATGTGGATGTAGCATGGAATAGAATTTAATCGTTTTTTAACACTCTCAATCGTAAACCAGTGGGACATCAATGAAAACTTGGATGATTAGATATTTCGCAGAATAAGCTTAGTCTGTATCTGGGCTAAGACATGTAATGTACTCTTTTGGTTCTCTTTCGTGTGAACCTTCCTGGAAATCTGGAATGTTATTATATGAAGCCTTTAAATTTATCTTTAGGTTACCTTGAATTACACTTACCTCAGATTTGTATTCCAGATGAGTTGAAACCGTTCTATCAATGACTAATGAGCTATATCTTGCATATTTTTGCGGTCAAATCATTTTTTAATCCAAGTATTAGTCAATTTCCTTTTCATTCACTTTTTCCTCTCAGTACAACACTGTTTGAGAATAAATTTTATAGTTTTCACTTAATTTCAATAAAAAAAATTTGAGATCATAAAATGGTTTCCATTAAAATTACCATCTTACATTTCATTGTGGCTCTCAACATTTATATTATTGATGCCTGTGGTCCTCAGAAAAATAAGGAAAATTTAAATCGAGCTGCAAAGCAATTAAATGAATGTCCAAAATTAGAGGAATTCAAAGGCGATTCATCAATCACACCTGAGATGATGCAAAAAGTGTGTCCTTGCACCTTGAACTTCACAATTCATGATGGAGCCTTATCACAAATCGAGCCTCATTCATTTAAATCGTGTTCCGAACTTCAAATCGTCTCACTTCAGAATAATAAGATTGAGATAATTCCAGAAAATGCTTTTAATGGTCTTGTTGCATTGAAAACCCTGAATTTGGCTGGTAATCAAATCAAGAGAGTCGAGAATCATTGGTTCAAAGGCATGAGTAAATTGGAGCACCTTGATCTTCAACGCAATTTAATTAATTTTATCACGCCAAACATTTTTGATATGTTACCCAAACTGAAAATGTTGGTCCTGTTCTCAAACAAACTTGAGGGTTTCAATTTCACTGAAACTGATCAACTTGATGAAATTTATGTGGCTGATAATCCGTTCAATTGTTCTGATGTTGATGAGATGATTTCCAAATATGGATATAAAATTAATGGAACTTTTATTGGAGACGAGGATGCGAAATTGAATTCAGGCCTCGTTAATTACAATGGAATTGACTGTGTAAAAACTTTTGGAAATGCAGGTGCTGTCAATTCAATTCCAGTCATGCCAGTTATCATCGCTATGGTTGTCATTTACAACACCTTCATATTTTAACCGAAATTCCTTTAATTCAGATTTGCTTCAATTTTATTAAGTTTTTATATGAAATTCGTCATATAAATCATGTAACAGGAAATAACAATAATCGCATAATAAAACCCAAGTTGACTTTTTGATAAGTTTTTTTTGCATTTAGTCATCGCATTTCCATTGAAATTCTTCATTTTCTAGTTCCAATTTATATCCCACTGGTTTTGGATTGAGAGTTTGTCAAAGCCAATTAAGATAACCTCTGAAATGAAATATTCTAAAAATGAGCTTCAGGGTACTTACCAATGAGGCTATTGAGCAGTTCTGGGCATTGAAAATCATCGCAAATGCTAACTTACAGATAAAATTTCATTTAAATTCAACGAATAGAAGGCAAATTTCAAGTTGCATTTTAATAATTGGCAACATGTGGTGAATTTTCTTTCATTTTAATTGCACCATATGATTTTGACGTTTATTTGACAGCAGCATATTTTGTAAGGAGTTCGTACCTTGTGTCATGCTTCACTATTTTTCATTTATATCCATCTTTTCATTGAATAATCCACTTTTTTTTTATTTTCTGTAAAATAATTGCATTTTACATCTTACAACAACAACAACAACGCCCATCTATTTGAAATTGAAATTTAAAATAACGAGGAAAACAGTTTTAATCCAATAAACATCCATTTAATTATGTGCTGAAAAATATTTAAATAAATTAATGTTACATTTAATTATATACTTACCTAAATAAACTTAAAAAGCACTTTTAAAATAATAATAATTTAAAATAATTTTACTTTACAATTTATATGAATTTTCATTCTCTTAGAATTGAAAAGGAAAAAAACATTGCACTAACTATTATCAAATTAATTTTGTTTTTTATACAATTTTTTATTGTTGTGTTCCATTTTAACGAGGAATTATGTATTTTACTATTATAAAAGTTACATTGTTTAAAAGTTTAATTTAAATATATTTACCTATTTATTACATGGAATGAAGTATAAAAAGTATGAATTTAATTTAAAAGGCCTTTGATCAATGGAATTTTTATGTAATTTTAAATTAAATTTAGTTTCTTATCTTATTTTGGTGTTAAGTTTCAATCAGGCGCACTGTGGGCTGTTTTGATTCAATTATTTTGTTAGAAAATCACAAAAACTATATGAGACAATTTTACTAGGCATTTTCCCTCAAGAAAATTTTTATAAATAAGGTAATACTTACTTACTTAGCTGGCTATACAACCAATTGCTTAGCCAAAGTCTATTGAAGGATCTGTTTTCAGTACTCTCTATTTTGCGCCATCTGTTGTCAGTTTTAAAAGCTTAACGTCGTCAGATCCGAATGGACGTTGTCGATCCACCTTGCTTTAGGACGCCCAACGCCTCGAAGACCGTCTGGATCATTTCGGAACAGGGTTGCTGTGGCTCGGTTAGGGTCTATTTCTAATTCGATTTTGCATGACTTTCCTGTATTAAATACATCAAAATGATGTATTACGACTCTGTTCCACTTAAAAAGAGCTATATTTTTGCAGAAGAAAGTTCTTTTCTATCTTAACACCTTCTTGTGTTTATAACGAGGTTTGTGATAAAATTTGCGTGCTTTGTATTAAATGACGGCCAATTGATAAATTGAGCTATTCACAGGCAATTGCCAAAGAAGGACTTATCTATATTTAAAAAGAGGGTACTTTTAGCTTTTCGAAAAGCACCAGACCTTTAAAATTGGTTAATATTTACGACCGTGAGATAAAATCAGAAAAACGATGTCATTACTTACGTCCTCTAAGTGCCTTAACTTCTTATGGGGATTGGTTATGATTTTATCTTTTGGAAAGCCGCTCAGCGATTACCTTCGATCCGATTAAGAAACTTTATCTAATTGATATGTCTCTCTCAAAATTCTAGTAGCAGTGACTTCTAAACCGTTATACACTAATTTGACCGTAAACTTCATTTCATGACCGTTAACCGTTTAAAAGTCATATCAGTGTATCGACTTTTGTGGTCCATGATGATATCAATTTACCACAATTCGTAGAAATAACTTCTCATATCAGCATTTCAAATCAATTTCAAATAAACATTAAAACACAACTTCAATTTAACAGTCAAATAAAAATAATAAAAATAAAAAACTTCTCTCTTCAATTCAAACTATTTTTGATTCCTCTCTACATTAAGTTAACCACATTCTCATAATAATTTTAATCACGCTCTGGGAACAAATTCAGTTTGTTTTTTTATTTTAGTATTTCTTTGCAAAAAAAACTTTTATATTATAGATATAATAAAAAATCACTACATTCACCATTCAAATATTACCATAGACACCCAAATTATACATTACCATTCATTTTTGTCGAGTATATTAGTGATTTGTAGTTTCTGTTAAAAGAGAAGCGTAATGAACCAGTAATATGTGTGAGACTCATTCAATGAAACTTCGTCTAACAAAAATTAGTATGAAACGTGAATGTATACAATTGAAACGCGATGTCTCGCGATTTGTAAATATATTTATACATAAATAAATAAAAATAAAAACAATAAACAAAAAAAAAATTATATGTTTTAAAAGAATTTCACTGCCTAATTAAAATTCGAACATAAATTTGAATATGAATTAAAATTAAGAATAAAAAATAAGTTGAAATTAAAGTGCCATCAAAATATATCGTAATAAAAATAATTGAATTATAATAGACATGAAACGTGTGCAAGCATTAAATTTAATTTGTTTAAATAAATAGATTTTATGTTTTAATCTATTAAATTAAATTATAAAAATAGAATTATAATAAAAATAAATTAAAGGTGTCAAACGTGTTCAACATTTATTATGATTATTATTATTATAATGTGATTAATCTCATTACTGTTTGAACGCCTAAAAAGTCTCTGTGTCTCACATTTATGACGTATAACCGACGTGATTGAATACGTTTATGGAGAATTTCTATTCAAATTTTGCAGGTATGGTAAAAATTTTTTTTTGTTTTTATTTTTATTATGAGAGACAGTTAAGAGTGTTTGATATTAAATAGATAAAAAACCCGACAATGATATCTTTTGTAGACGTGAATCAATGGAGTGAGTGTGTTTTTATTTTGTTTTGTTTATAGAAATGTGTGATTAAGTTAAAATGAGATTGAGATAAAAAAAAACAATGCAATTGATTAAATTGATGAAGTATGAGGTGGATTATGGTATTTTTTGTGACTAATTACAGTAATTGCTTGAGAAAAAGGTGTGAGATCGAGTCATTGTCTAACAAATTATTGATTTTCATTGGAGTTTTAACAGTATTCAGTTCAAACAGACTATTTTTAGCAAGTGGTTTTTTCCAACTCTAAAAAAAATACTTGTAATTTAAACGATTTCAGGGCCTACTGTCATATTTGTTTAAGTGACCAGCGCCTTCTAATGCTATGCTAACTCAAAATCGTATATTTTGCCATTTTAAGCCACTTAATATATGAAATATCGACTTGGTCAGTTCAGCAAAATTGCAGCTTGAAATATTCTCTACAATTTTGCTTCAGGTCACTTTTGCCTAAAACTTATGAAACCATGATTTTTTCCTCCAACACCGAAGTAAGAGCTCAAAATTGTGTACTTCGCCATTTTTGGCCTCTTAATATATGAAATATCGACTTGGTCAGTTCAGGAAAGTTGGAGCTTGAAATATTCTCTATAACTTTGCTTCAGATCATTTTTACCCAAAACTTACGAAAACCTGATTTTTGTTACTCAAAAACCTAAAAATTTGTATTAATGAAAATTGTATTGCATTGTTGAAAATTCCGGTCTTAGGCTATTGACAGGAGAATTATTGACCAGTCGACTATGTTGTTCAAATAATAATGAGAGTCGGTGTATGAAATCATTTACATATTCTATGTTGGTTATGCTCTGAAGTTCTGAGGTCGAGTATCTCAATGGGAGCTTTAAGCTCATTTTGAGTAGACGATTCTGGTATGCTTGAATTTTTTGTTTGTATGTGTGTGCTGTAATGTTATTAAATGGTGCTGGGTATTGATCCTCAGATAATGGCTCCTTCTGTTTGTTTTCAGGGCAGTTGCTTTGATTTATGATCTTAACACTACGAAAGTCAACAATACACTGAACGATGTTTTGGTCCTATTGTCAAATATTTGTTTACATATTTGAGGTGCATGACGTTGATTTTGATCCTAAATGAGAAATGAAATGAAATTAGAAAAATTTAACCCTTCATTTAGCAATTTTTTGTAATCACATCAATCCAAATGATTGCAATTCCTCAGAAACCTTCTTGGATTCATTATGAGACCATTCAGCTTGAGCTTCTTCCTTCCTATAACGAGATAAGAGTCCCAAAGCAACATTTTCCTTGTGATTCACCTCCCATTTCGATACTTTTTCCATTTCATATCCAGCCAAAACTGTAATAAAACATTAAAATGTAATAAAACAAGTGATTAACAACTTGTCATTTTATCATTATATTTTGTAATGTGTCATAACAGACACTATCATAAATTATTTTCATTTTAATATTATTATTTATTTATCCAGAATTCACATTTTTTTTTATCTCTTACTTTCCATGCAAAATAGCTAAATGTCACATTTAACTGACATTTTATTTGATCAAATTTTATCGACACTAATCCATTGATTAGTGGATACAAAAATAAAAAAATTGTCATTAAATTATGATACAAAATATTCATTTTAAGTTAGATTAAGTGAAACAAGTTTTTTTTACCTCTTATCTCCAACATGGAATGATCCGAATCTGTATTTGAACAGGTGAAACATTTTTTAAAATTTTTTTTAATCATGCGTAAATGGAAAAATGTCAAAAAACTGGATTGAAAAAATTAGAATTTAATTTTAAATACATCACAATTATGATATTTTCATATTCAAATAATACCAGAAATTGAATTGAATTTCAAAAATCATCCATTTCAAGCGTATTTGTGGTGTATTATAAATTTCAAATTACGTCACACGTGGTTTAACGTAGAGAAGATATAAATGACCTAATCTTTGTTTCTGGTTTCATATTATATAAAAATATTATAAAATTACAGCAACAACAACACACATAATGAGACAAAGATTCTGCGTGTGATTCATTCTCGTTTAATCCGAATTTGTTCTTCATTTATATGGAAACAAAAATTGGAAGTGGTATAAAATTGAATGATAATTCGCAATGATTATGAGTGATTTGGTTTTTTTTTGGATGAGATTCAAAGGTCAATCTCTAATTTTTTTTAATATATTTTTGATGGATTTTAATTGTAATTCAAATTAAATATCATTCAAATTCGTGTCATTTGGATTTATGACCTTCTCTCACCCTAGAAGCACATTCGATGATTTTAACGGTAATTTATGTAATTTTTAAATTATTTGACATTTGAAACATAAACATAAATACTTTGCATGCAAGTGTTTCTTGTCTCACCAAAAACTAAAACTGGAATTTTTCACTTAATTATAAAATCAAGCACGATACTAGACGCATAGTCATGTCATGTTATAATTCATATAAATTAAAAACACTATGAAATTAAGTTTTGAAATTGAATTATGGAAATTTTGATAAGTGCATTTAAATGTCAAAAAATTGAGTCGAGGCACGCGGTTTTTCTTGACAAGCAGGGGAAAATTTTACAATTTTGACGTTTATGTACAGAAATTTGACATTACCGTATGTGTATGCATACAAAATGATCTGTCAAATTTAACCTTCTCACTTTCTTAATGGAAAATCTGACATATAGACGTCAAATTTGGTGTTTCGAATTGATATTTTTTGACATAGAGAGTTTTGACGTTTCCATATTTTTATAGATACAAAATGATCTGTCAAATTTAACCTTCTCACTTCCTTGATAGAAATCGTACATATAGACGTCAAATTTGATGTTAAGAATTGACATTTCATGAGATTGAGAATTTTGACGTTTCCATATGTCTATAGATACAAAATGATCTGTCAAATTTAACCTTCTCACTTTCTTAATGGAAAATTTGACATATAGACGTCAAATTTGGTGTTTCGAATTGATATTTCTTGACATAGAGAGTTTTGACGTTTCCATATTTTTATAGATACAAAACGATCTGTCAAATGTAACCTGCACGCGCCCTTAATGGAAATCAGAGATATAGACGTCAAATTTGATATTAAAAATTGACATTTCATGGCATACAGAGTTTTGACGTTTCCGTATGTCTATAGATACAAAATGATCAGTCAGCTCACATCCCCTTAGACTGATTTTGAAGAATTAAATCAATTGCCACACTGATGACATTAAATTTTGTATAGATACACATACAGAAATGTCAAAAATACTGTTCAGAAATCCACATGTCATTTAAATGTCAAATTCTTGTCAAAATCGATCAGTAAATTCAAATAATTTAAATTAAAAATTTGACATTTTTCAGAAAAATTTCATCTGACTCCCACAAAAAATCACCCAATTTCGCATTAAATTCAACTTACAAACTGTAAATTGCATACAAATATCTCATAATCTGTTTAAAATTAATACACACACCATAAAACATAAATAATATAAATCTCAGCATTAAACTATGCGTATGACTCTTATTTTTTCTTCATCATAAATATACATTTAAAATGTATAAAATTAAAGATTTTATCAATGCACACACTGACTTGGACATTTATGCACTTTTTTTTATTATTTTTTATTTTTTTTATTATGGTGCTTGTAGTCAGTGCAACTTCACATGTGTAACATAAATTTTATGACTTGAAAAATATTTTTTAACAGAAAAAAAAATTATAGAGTTAACATTATTTTATGTCTATTAATCATAATAATTGAGATCATTTATTATTATAATGATTATATTATTATTATTTTTTTATTGTATATTTATATTGATTCGAATTGCACATAATTTGAATGGGAAATTTCTTGGATTGAGATATTTTGATAGAAATTTTAATGGTGTGTCTTTGAATTTATACGTAATTTTCATGTAAATAGCTAAATTTAAATGAAATATTGATTTTTTTGGCATCAAAGGACTTTAATTGATTCAAAAATAGAACAAAATCGACTTCTTCAGTTCATTGATAAGGTTGGTCGATGACCTTAAAGTGAATTTCAGGACACTGAGCTTTGAAATTGAAGAAAATAATTAATTAAATTCCGCTAGAGAATCGCACCTGGCAGTCAATGAGCATTAAAATCCATTTAAAGACCATAAAAGGACTCGCTGAGATCACAATGATGCTCTTTTACAACCCAACATAAGTCAATTCAAATTTCCAGGTCCTTAAATCGCCTCATTACAATTAATTTGAGTGGATTCCAATTCAAATTCATAATAAATGTCAAAGTGCATTCGGAAAAATTGATCGATTTATCATCAACTACTCAAAAAAAAGTGTATTTCCTTTATTAAATATTCCATTTCATTGTTAAAATTTTATTATAACGTCTTCCAATTTCTGTCTCCTTCGATACGAGCATGAAAAGGAAAAAAAAATATAATGATGATGGTGGTAAATACAGAAGAACAAACTATTATTATTTAACATTTTTTTTTTATATATTTTCTTTGGAATAAAAAAGAAAATATAAAAATAAAAATAAATTACGATAATGATGGTCTTCTATTATGCGAGTGATAATACGAAGCCTTTCTTTTTCATCCATATCCATATGCACAATTGTTATTTTTTTTCTTCTTTATACTGAGGATACTCAGCACATTGATTGGGATTGCCGGTCATGGTCAATTCATTCTTTTTTTTTATTTTTATTTTCCTTGATTACATGAAATTACTTCAATTTTAATGGGAATAATGATCAGAAATCACCATAATTTTTGTATTTATATGGATGAATTGAATTTGAATGTTGTCAGACTTGGCCTGTGAATTACATTCAAATGTGACGTTATTCTGAATGTCAGCTGAGACTAGGATGATGCTCAATGTGCCCTAGAACAGATCCAATGTCTTGAATTTAACGGATTAGACAACGGAATTTTGTCTCATAAGCGTCCTTTTAGATGGGGAAGGGTTAAAATTGGTTCTCCATGGTCTCTGTTTTTTATCCTTCATTGTAAGCGTCAAACCTTTACCCTAACTGGCAAAACTGGGTAAGCAGATTAAATTTGACAGCTCTTTTTGTATACATGCACTTACAGAGACTTCAAAAATTTTCTGTACGTAAATAGCGATTGTCAAACTTGCGTTCACCGACGTGCATAGGATAGAATTTTACTTGACATTTCATTTGACGTTTACTTTCTATAGAAACACATACGGAAACTTCAAAACTTTGTATGTAAAATTTTCAAACGTCAAAATGAATTCTGTTCTATGGACTTGGCCCGTAAGCTTCCTGTCATGTGAGATGCGTTGACAATGACTTTTCTCCTCTTTCAATGAAATTCTCACTGAGAGCCCTTCAAATCTGAAATAATAAAAAAAATGTAACTGATTACTCAATTCCCGATCACCCTCTTTTTCCAATTCATACTCAATTTCACTTATTGATTTTTTTCTTCCATTTTCAATACAATTGTCTTGAATCCTCCTTTTAACTACTCACATTTTCATTATTCATTGCGCCTTCTTACTATTGTCATTACAATTTTCTTTGTATATATTTATTTTTTTTATTGTTAAAATTTACTACCTTTTACTACATATTTCATTTTATTTGTGTTGTGGAACAGAAAATATTTAACTGGGTCATTAATAATTGAACACTGTACCTGTTTGCTCACCAATGTGCTTTGCTAAGACATTTTAACAATAGACAATTTATTTACAATTTCCATCCATGATGTTCCATCGATTGTATTTTTATTGTAATGGAATTTTAAATGATGCCAAGCCAAGGCGAAGTGTAATTTGAGGAAAAATTTTAATGAACCAAGTAAATAATTCGAAATAATTTATTACTTTTCTTCATTGAAAAGGTGAATCGATTGAAAATTAAATTGAAATATTAACAGAAAAAAAAAATGAAAAATATTTTTTTTTAATTTTGCAAGTGCATGTCACACACATTGAAAATAAACGAGTAATTAACTCAATGCTGGCACCTAAGCAAGTAATAAAATTTAATGTACATTGAAACAAAAAAAAATTAACGGTTTTTAATGTAAAATGAGTATCGTGCAGTTTTTTTTTCATATCGTCAGATGTAACTACACAAAGGTACTTTTATGTAATGATTTACTCGCATTAACTTGTATTTACTTTAATTTTTTAGTAGATTTCATGTTGAATTTGAAAATATTTGAGTATTTGGGGCACTTTTGGTGTCTGTCGGAATTCGAAATTTTTGAAAAAAGTCAAAAATTTTCATAAGAGCTCAAAATTTTCTTCAGAGCTCAACATTTTCATAAGAGCTCAAAATTTTCATTTGAACTTAAAATTTTCTTTTGAGCTTAAAATTTTTATTTGAGCTAAAAAATTTCTTCAGAGCTCATAATTTTCTTCAGAGCTCAACATTTTCATAAGAGCTCAAAATTTTCATTTGAGCTTAAAATTTTTTTTTGAGCTTAAAATTTTTATTTGAGCTAAAAAATTTCTTCAGAGCTCACCATTTTCATTTGAGCTTAAAATTTTCTTTTGAGTTTAAAATTTTCATTTGAGCTTAAAATTTTCATTTGAGCTAAAAATTTTTATTTGAGCTAAAAAATTTCTTCAGAGCTCATAATTTTCTTCAGAGCTCAACATTTTCATTTGAGCTTAAAATTTTCTTTTGAGTTTAAAATTTTCATTTGAGCTTAAAATTTTCATTTGAGCTAAAAATTTTCTCCAGAGCTCAAAATTTTCATTTAAGCTTAAAATTTTTTTATCTGAGCTTAAAATTTTCATTTGAGTTAAAAATTTTCATTTGAGCTAAAAATTTTCTTCTGAGCTCAAAATTTTCTTCAGAGCTCAAAATTTTCAATTGAGCTTAAAATTTTTATTTAAGCTCAAAATTTCTTCACAGCTCAAAATTTTCTTCACAGCTCAAAATTTTCATTTGAGCTTAAAATTTTCATTTGAGCTTAAAATTTTCTTCAGTGCTTAAAATTTCCATAAGAGCTCAAAATTTTCATTTAAGCTTCAAATTTTCATTTAAGCTTTAAATTTTCTTTAGAGCTCAAAATTTCCATAAAATCAGAAAAACCTGAAAAAAAATGTTTTCGGCTTACGTGAATGCGCTTAAATAAAACGTTCAAAATGACGTCTCACTTTTTTATTTCAAATTCAATTTCATGTAATAACTGACCAAAGATGGAATGAGATTAATTTGTGCAGACAAGTTGTTAACAGAATTTTGAAATGTAACAAAAAAAAATTGACAGAAAATCATTTTTCTGCAATGAATTTAATAATAAAAATTGAATTAAAATTTATGATTGATTGATAAAGTCTCTGAAAAATATCATAATTTAATAAAAAATTCTTGTAAATTGTTTTAATTTCATTGAATTCCCTCATTTTACAAAAAAAAACTAAAATTCAACCACACACATTTCAAATTTCCATCTAAATAAGTAATTTTTTGTATTTATATTTTATTTTACAACTGCAGTAACATTTTTTTTTTACATTTTTACGAGTCAGAGTAATGTAAAAATAACATGAATCAATAAAATGGTCAATTAAGGTAATGTGTGTTCAATATTTCAATTTTTTTGTTGTACAACACTGTAAAGTAACTTTATGGTTACTTTGAAAGATTACATGAAATGTATAAATTTTATGATGTCCAGTCGATTTTTAATTTCCCTTGAGACATTTTAACTGAATGAATTTTAGTTTAAATTTTACAATTGACCATTTTTATGTGATTTGAATTGAAGTTTGATTAAAAGTACGATTAAATGTGACCACATCCATCAATGTTGAGACTATTCTGGGTTAATCTGGTGAGAAAAGGAAAAAAAAATGTTTTTTTTTAATTTTTAAGTGATTTGAAATTTAAAATTACTCACACTTTAGTCAAGTAACATTTTCCACTTTGACATTTAACTTGAAACGATTTTTCCGGAGACAGGTGGCGAGTGGCCTCGATTAAGACGTTTGTATCAGGGGAACGTTTCGTCCAAAGAGTTTCATATCGAAGTTGGGTTTGAGGAGGACCACAGCTCATTTCGGTACAAATTTGAGGATGATTGATTTTGACTTGAGTCAGTTTGTTTGGATTTTTACCATGATTCGCAGCTATTTTCTTCATGGGACTAAAAACAATCTCATTCAAGACTTGAATTTTCTTTGGCGAATTTTCTTTGTCGTCATCACGTTTTCTCTTACGTCCTGGAATTAAAGTGACTTCCTTGGAATTTGTCGCACCATGTAATTTTTTGACTTGCAAAAGATTTGGTGGTGAATTTTCAATAGCACTCATTTCAATTCCCGAATCACGATCACGAACTTTCTCAATTTTTTTCACTGTAATTTCTTTGAGTTTCTTCAATTGAGGTACACTCAAGTTCAGCTCTTGGTGATTTGAGGACTTCACTGAAGATGGACAAGGGTTGGAAGTTTCTTGAATTGGATTTGACATTGTCGTAAGTCCAGATCCTTGATTTGAATATGAAATTTTCTTTACTGGCTCTATTTTACGTAACTTTTTTATTTGTTTCATTTTTCCAGTGTCATCTTGTTGATAAATTGTGTAATTTTCACCATTTTTCATGATTTGACAATTTTGATTCATCAATGGACGTTGACCTTGACTTTGAGGCTTTCCTGCGTTAATGTTTCTAACAAGTGCATTAACTTTGTTATGGAATGTAGAACAATCAGATATGATATTTGATTTTTGTGAACGTACTGGTGCTTTATTTGAGCCGATTTGGGTTCCATTTAAAATTTTTAGAGGTTCCTTGGTTGATTTTCCATCGTTAATTTCTGGTGATGCAGCGAAATCAATTTTCTTATGCAATGTTTGGATCAACGGTTTTGGCTTTGCAAGTTTTGGGCGTGGAATTACGCTTGACTTCGGTACAGCTTTGATCCCTTCTTGCTTGATATTCACCTTGCTTGGCAGAATTTGATCTTTTGGGGTTGATGTTGCTTGAGGACCCGATTCAGCATTGAGATCCAAATCTTTCAAAGCAGCTCTTTCTTTGTCATTTAACTTCTGGAAAGCCATTTTTCCAGGTTTATTGAAGTAACTTTGCAAATTTTCCAAAATATCCATTTTTTCTTTGTCTTAAATGGTACCGATAAGATTTTGAAAAGTGATGAACGATTGAAGTTCCGAACAGTGGCAGAAAAACACTTTTTTTAATAAATTACCAGAATTTAGAAAGAAATTTAATGAATTTGCACAGCAAATGATTACAATTCACGGATCGCCATTTAAATTTTTCGTTGAATCCCTTGCAAAATTTTAATTGTCAAAATGCCCAGTTAGCACTTAAAATGAAAAAAGAATCGATTTAGATCCTGAAGCGAAACGAATATTTCTGAAAACGATTCATAATTTTTTTTTTCATTAAAATGTAATTTCATGGTGTGCTATGAACGAAATCAACTAAATTTCCTTTTGGATTACATTTATTATGCTTTAGTACGTGTTTTTATATCAACATCTCTCTTAAATGCCTAAATAGTACATTTCAATTAAAATTTTCCTTAAATTTCTTTACTTTGAAAAAAAATATAAATATTTGACCCTAATTATCGTCAATTTCAATGCCTGCTTCATTTAAAATTTACATAAAAATTGCATTTTTGTATTAAAACTTTACAAACTCGTTTCAAGATATCTCTTTTTCGGTTGAATTTCACTTGCGGCATCAATTTTCACATCAGCTTTGATGTCGTCACTTTTGGTTTCGGCAACTGCGCCACAATTTCCAAGTAAACTATCTTTAGTCTTTGTCCATAAAGTTGCCTGTTTATGCATAATTTTAAGTCCTGCACGTCCTTGAAACCGATCAACAACCTCTGAGACATTTACTGGTGCGTTCATCGGTTCATAACCTTGAGGCAATTCAACATTGAACCATGATTGCGTTGATGATTTCTTTTCCACAATTTCTGGACTGGATTTGGAAAGTGTTGTTCCGATACTCGGATTTTCAGATTGAATTGTTGCCGTGGTTGCCATTGAAAATGACGAAATCTGTGATGTAGCTGATGGGGATGCAGATTCAATGTAAAAAGTACTTTTATCCCGTGAATTTTCTTTCTCTACTGGGAAATTAAATTGAATGAAAAAAATGTCACATGAATTGTATATGTGAAATTTACCTGCTTTTTCGACATTGTATTCACGTTTGTGGTGACAACAACACATCAGATTAGTAAAATTCTCTAAATTAACAGGGAAGCTGGATTTATTTCCCATTTTTAATGTTAAATTGTGTAAAATTTGTCTCTGTGTTTACAATTCTGTGTCATTTCTTGGCCAACTTTGTTTTGAATGGGAGCTGTCAATGATCTGTCAATTAATTGGAGGGAAGAAATTCGACTCGATAATTTTTGACATCGATTTATCCATGGGATTTACATCAAATTTGCATGTTGATTCAATTTCATCAAATGTTTAATTCTGTGATTTAGTCTCAAAAAATCTAGAAATTACAAGTATCATGTCTGAGGAGCGAGATATCACCCAAAATATCCAGGTTTTGGAAGAAACCTTGGGTAAAATCATCAGTCGTGGGGCTCATTCAGACGAAGGTAAATTAAAATTGTCCATTCTTAAGCAAAATGTGGAAAATGTCGCTGGTAAAATGGAAAAGTGGATGCATACAATTCTCTCAAATGATTCTGATCCGAATGATGCTCTCTCCCGTACATTTGACAACTTCTCTCTAAAATTGGCCTCAATTTTAAGCCGAATCGAGCTCCTCTCAAAGCCATTAGAGACTTTCGTAGACGATTCTGTGATAATAATTAATGATCCTGTTGTGAAAATTGAGCGTGATGTAAATGAAAATCTGGCATGTGGACTAAATGAACCAAAGCGATTCGATTCTGATTTGGAATATTTGGGTCGCATTACAATGCCTGGTGAGATTTTGATTTATTTTGAATCTAAATATTGATTAAAGTAACTTTTTTTTTTTTTATTAGTGATTGAAGTTCATGATGATCATATGGGTGCATCTCAAATGAGTGCATATTCTGTGACTGCTGGGTCAGTTGTGTCAACTTCACCGGATATCAGTATGGATCTGGATGTGAACATGCGAGATGGTGAAGCGAGTACTTCAAATGTTAGTTTTTGTCCTTTGTTGAATTCTACAACACATGATATTCCAAGTACAAGTCATGCTGTAACGGATATAAACAGATCCAAGAATAATCTCCCCATGTCTCAACTGAATAATGGAAGAATTAAAGTCGTATATGCTTCTTCAAGTGCTGCACAGAACAATTCAAACCAATCTGGAGCTTCAACATCAAGTGCTAGTATGAAAAATCTGTCACCAGCTCCAAATTCAAGTCGTATTTCAAACACTGGTGCCATCAAAAAGTTGGTTATCAAAAAAGCTCCGGCAGTTTCCGAGGCATCGCGTATTCCAATTTTGAATAATTATTCACAAAAAACATATGCGAAGCAAGTACAAGTCCCACTTCAGCTGAAATCAAATGCAATGCAACCCAAAATAGAAGCACCGGAACAACAAGGCCTTCCTGTACTCAAACCAGTAATGGTTCAACTGAAACCAAAAAAATTGATAATCAAGCCATTTAAACCACAACAGGGCACTTCTGCACTTAATCCAATGGCACCTCAAGTTGAACAGGGCGCTTCTGCGCTTAATCCAATTGCACTTCAAGCTCAACAGGGCGCTTCTGCGCTCAATCCAATTGCACTTCAAGCTCAACAGGGCGCTTCAGCAGTCAAACCAGTGGAACTGCAAACTGAAAAAGATCCTCTCGGAGACTTAAATGAAAAAACTCATCAAAAATTACAAGAAATTCCTAAGAAAGTCGATAAACCTTTCCTTAAATGTCCAATTTGCTTGTGCGAGCCAATGAAGGAGCCCACGAGCTTATTTTGCGGCCACATCTTTTGCAAAGATTGCATAAATGATGCATTGAAAATCAAAAAGAAATGCCCGACATGCAATAAAGTGGTTGCAGTTACTAAAATGCATCGCATTTATTTAAATTAAATTAAATTATTTTTTTCTCGCAACTGTACTTTCAAGAACATTCAATTTCATTTCTTTAACAAAAAATATATTTGTACTACATTTAAAATCGTTAAAATCGAAAAAATTTGTTTTAATTGCAACAATTTCGATGTTTGTCACAAAAATTTTTGTTGCACAGTGAATTTTTCTCACAAAAAAAAAAAAAAACAAAAATCATCTGAGATACAAATTCTCTCCCATTTCATCTCATTGCGGTTTTCAAAGAACTTTTCTCAGTTATTTTTGTTTATTCAATTTTATCTTTGTTTCAAAAAATTAAAAGAGAACCAATTTTCAGTATTGGTCGGACTGTCAAAGACTCCGGTTAATTAAAAAAAAAATATAAAATAAATATTTAATCGTTGAACGAGCATGTGTTTGTGATTTTTTTTTCGATAAATTTTACTTTTCTTGTCTTTTTTATTATAATTTTTGTTCTTAAATTCTAATTAAAATCATCAAAGTGAACTCTCAAAATTGGATTTAAATTAATTTTAACTGAAAAAAAGTGATTTGACCAAAAAAAAAAAATTGAAAAAAGGTGTGTTATTTGAAATTTTTTTTTTGTCTAATATATTTTGAGTGAAATTTTGTGTGTTAAAATTAAAAATAAAGCAAAGCAAAAAAAAAAAGAAAAACAGTCAAGAAAAAGTAATAAATATCATAAAACGCGCATTTCTATAAATAAAATTTTTCGGTGTTTCAAAGATACGTGAAAATTTATTATTATTATTATTACTTTTCCTCAATATAATTAAATACACACACAGAAATTCTCGTCTCGCATTCTCCGAGACTTGTAAGCGTAATTTTTACAAATAACAACAAAAACAATAATAATAAAATGTGAGATAACATTAAAAATTTCTTTTGGTATACCTTTAAAATTATTATTTATATGAAAAATTTATAAAATAATTATAATAATAATCTTTTAACATGCAACTACACAAAGAAAAGTGCATTTTGAGAGTTATAATTCACTGTTTAAGAGGAGTTGTCCGCCGTCATTGCGAGGTCACGTTCAAAACTTCATCATGGTCCATCGGTGACCATGGCCTATGGTCTTGTGTTTAAGTTCTGGGGAATAAAACTCATTAGGATTCAGGATGCCGCTCGGGTTTTGGAATCGATTCCCTAAAAATGACACTCTACAATTTCATTGCATCAGAAATTTTGTCTCTGCAGAGATCTAAAATGCTTAATGTGATCAATTTAATGTGTCAGACTCAATAATTGGACTTTAATGGCTTAAAGTTGCTCAAATAACCGTTACAATTCTTCAACTTTCTTTGATTTTCTGTGGAATCCCAATCCAACACTTTTTTCATATCCGACTTTAAGCTATTTTCAATGAACTTTATCACACTTTATCAGAAATGCACTTTACCAAATCACTCTGTCATGAGAATTTTTCATTTTTTTCATTCTTATTGCGCTTTATTTTCATTTATTTTTATTTTTGAGTGGTTTATTATTATTATTATTGTTATAGTTGAAACGCATTTTGGTCTGGTTCATTATACACGGAAGTGAAATGAGAAAATGTGAAATTTGGTGACTTTGAGAATGGAAATACTTGAAATATTAATAAAAATGCAAAAGCACTAAGTGGGATGTTCCGAAAATTGAGTGAAAAGGAAATTTGTTCGACGGATCAAGTATTTTGATCAGCAGATTTAAATTTCGAAGAACGGTTAAGCGTTTGGACTCAAAGTGGATGCATTTTTTTTTTGCTTTGGATAGTCGGCACAAAATCGGCTTGATATCAAAAGACAGGTATTTGATCAATATTTCTATCGTTGGAATTTAAAGCTGTCATGATAGGCCTGGCGATTGAGGGGTTGAAAATACTGACACCGGGCGTATGGGGTCCTCCTCATAATTGGAGTCTATAAAAGCCAAAATATCACAAAATTACTCAATTTTTTATCATTAATCGTCAATTTCTCTTGAATTACATTTAAACAAACACTAATTTTTTCAATGTTTCTTTCTCTTTACAGTTAATCAACTAATAATTTGAAGTGCCATCAACCAGGATAATCTTCCATCATTGAAACTTGCATAAAATAAGTGGACATATCATAAAAAAATGAAAAATTTCATCAAAGAAAAATAACAAAAAACCACCTTCAAGGTGAAAAAAAGTGAATGAGTGATTTTATGATTGTGACAGAATTTTTCCTTTTTAATTTAAATTAACAAATGTTCTTTTCTTGGTACATATTTTCATCTCATGTCACTCGCATTATCGCATTCAAAGAAAATTAGAAGCCATCTGTGTATGTCTGTACGTGTGTATGTGCGTGTATGTGTGACTTTTGTATATTTTGATTTGTGAAAATGTAAAAAATTAATATTTAAATTGAAATAAAAAAAATTTCATATGAGAAAAAAATTAAATTTCAAGAGAGAGAGAGAGACAGAGAGAGAGAAATTGAGCGAGAAAAATAAAACTGAAAAATTTAACTGTTTTCCTTCTTCCTGTTTTTTTGAGAATGAATTTTCAAATATGAATGATAAAAATAAATAAAAAAATTTTTTTTACAGTTAATAAATAAAAAAATCAGATTCAATGAAAAATCAATGAAAATTAATAAAAAAATTAAAATAAAAACCAATTGTGTCAAAAAATTAAATTAAAATTAAAATAAATAAATATAAAAAATCACCACACGAAAAAAAAATAACAAGAGGAATTGTGTCAAATTCAAATAAAAATAAAAAAAAAAGATTAGAAAAAAGTGTTACAATTTTAAGTAAAAAGAAAATAAAAATATAGGTAAAAGTAGTGATTAAATTCAAATAATAAAAAAAAAAATAAAAGTGCGACGTTAAATTCTTCAACAGTGTTCAATTCAAACTTAAAAATTTTCCTAATCTGCAATACAATGGCTGCACAGGCAGCTTGTACTCGTTTTTCTGACAACTACGAAATCAAAGAAGAGCTCGGCAAGTAAGTAACGTTCCAAATTATTTTTAATTGAATTATTAATTGAAATTTATTGTTCTTTTTGTGAGTAAAATACCAGGCAGCTCCATTTAACATGCAAAAAAATACAAAATCCAATGTTGATCGGTATCGGAAGTGAATTTTATCGCATATCTGGGAAATTTGACTGTGATTGAATGTTAAAATGGATGAACTTTGAACTGGAATTTATTTTCATGGCAATTGTGAGACATTTCCATTCAATTTTGTGCCCCATTGAACATGGATATCCCTTAAAAATGATGTGATGAGACCTCAATTCATCCAATTATGACATTACAGTTAATTTTTTTTCAAATTCTAATTAATTTCAATTGAATCGCAATTTCCTCGCAACCCTTTTGAATTGTAAACACACATTTCAATACCCAACAATACAACAATGCATCAACCTGTCGAGTTCAAACTACAATTTCAAATCTCATTCATCGTCTCATCTCCTACAAATTATCTTTTCAGTGCTATTTTTATACATTTTATTTCCAATCTAAAAATACATTCAAATGTAAACACATCAAATTTTGCTCATTTTGACTCAGATTTGAATCAATGAGCGAGAATCCAATAAATCCAATGAATTTTAACGGTACCGGTTTCTCCTACTCTCAATGTCTCAGTGAAATTTTCTTCTCAGATTTTCCTTTCAAACATTTTCTCATAATAAATTTTAATGTTTAAATGTAAACTTATAACCAAGACAATTTCATTCTTTTTTTATGGGATTTTTCTTGTATGTGTATCAAATGACGCAATAAAAAGAAAAATAGTAACAGATTTTTTTCATCTAATGATCATCATCATAGTTTTTTTTTATTATAATTTTTATAATTTTACATGTTGTCGAAAAAAAATTCAATGATGGAAGAGAAAAATGTGTGTAGTTTTGACGTCATTTACAACATTTTATTTATTTATTTTTTTTTAATGTGTGTTTTTACATGAAATTTAAGATTTGTCTTAATCAAATTAAATCACATCAAGGTTTAATGACTTTTGCAAGGGACCTTGGAACTGATTTGATTTGAAAATTAAGGTTAAAATGTGATTTAATGTAAAAGTTGAGAATTTTGTGATTTTATGTGAGATTTGGTGTTAAATTGATTCAATAATTGAAAGTGACATGCTAATTTTGCTTCTTCTTTTCACTTTTTTACATTGAAAGCAAAAACAAAAAATCTTTTATTATTCTTTTCTGTTTCATCTTTTCATGTAAATAAATTATAATTAATGAATTTTCTTTGTATTTTTTTCTTGTTTTATTGATACATTACAATGACAAATGCGCTTTTGAGGCCGATTTTACTTATTTTTAAAAAATTTTTTAATGTAAATTATAATTTTAATTTAAAATTTAACGGAAAATTCAAATTAACGGTCATTTGTATTGAAATTCAAATTCAAAATGCGCTTAATTTCGATAATTAGAGTTTCATTTTAATTTTTTCCTTTCTAATTGAGTGATTCCATACAAAATTTTGCCTAACATACTCGAGGTGGCTTATAATTGTAATTCATATAAATAATTTTATGGCAAGCCAAGCGTGTGGTTTTAGGATGTTGTTGTTTGGAAAATAATTTTTCATTAATAAATTAATATTAAACGATACATGCAAACACACACACACACACACATGCATCCATTTAATATTTTAAGATGAAAAAATTGTTTAGAAAGTTGATTTTTTGTTTCCCTTTCCAAGAAATTTTGTAATTGAATAATATAAGATATTTTGCTACATGGAAAAAAATACATGGGAAAGTTCAATTAAATATAAAGAGAGGAAAAAAAGAGAAGTTTGTTTGTTTTCTTCCTTTCCCATGAATTTATTATAGAAATTTGTTAAAATTCAAAAACAATTTATTTTAATAATTAATTTTTTGTTTGCTTTGTTTTGGATACTGGACCATTTTCTCTTAACTATTGCAAATAATTTTAGTTACCAGAGGGCGCTTTTGTGAATTGTTGTGGCGACATCGATTTAGAACGGTGAAATTTGAAAGTAATCGAAAAGATAAATTTGGAAGTAGTGGTTATAGTGTTTTTCGACCAATTTCGATTCTTGAAGACGTTTTTTAAGACGATTTGAATCGCTGAAGCTTGTTTTTGACCAAATTCGATTCTTGAAGACGTTTTTTGAAACGATTTGAATCGCTGAAGCTTGTTTTTGACCAAATTCGATTCTTGAAGACGTTTTTTGAAACGATTTGAATCGCTGAAGCCTGTTTTCGACCAATTTCGATTCTTGAAGACGTTTTTTAAGACGATTTGAATCGCTGAAGCCTGTTTTCGACCAATTTCGATTCTTGAAGACGATTTGAAGACGTTTTTTGAGACGATTTGATTTATTGAAGCCTGTTATCGACCAATTTCGATTCTTGAAGACGTTTTTTGAGACGATTTGAATCGCTGAAGCCTGTTTTCGACAAATAACGATTCTTGAAGACGTTTTTTAAGACGATTTGAATCGCTGAAACCTTATTTCGACGAAAATCATTCCAATTCAGTTTCTAATTGAAAATTGTTTTTTTTTTCATAATTCTAATTGATTTCCCATCCTAAAACAAAATCATAATAATAATAATTAATAGCATCCATTTATTTACATTTCAATTGATATTTATTTAAAAAATCAATCAAACAATCACCCAAATGGAAAATAATTTTCCGTATTTTTCACATTATCATTATATTGTTTTCAATAAATCAACTCAGAATAAAATAACTCAAATTAAATCAAATATATGTCAATTTTGTGTAATATTTACCATAAAACTCATAGCAAATTACACACGTTTACAAAAAAAAACAGGACATTTGCTTCATAATTTTTTGAACTGCTACTGCTTTCATTTATGCAAACAATTTTTTTTCATTTCCATTTAACGTACATACAAATTCAGACACAAGCACACACACATTATTGATTTTTCACCATTCACATTTCCCATATTTTTTTTTAGCAGAGCACACACACACAAAATATGGAAAATCTGTATTGTCGCTGTTAAAATATTACCTGTTGAATATCATTATTATTATCGGCTTTATCTTTCTTCTCACTGTCTGTATCTATACACATATGTCTGTACGTGTATCTATGGAAATCAAATCTAAATTATGAAATCGATTCAATTTTTGATTCAATTCAATTCAATTCAATTGAAATTTGATATCAATAAAAAATTTTAAATGAAATAAAAAAAATTTTATGGCTTTTTTTTATTTTTTTTATTATAATTTTCATTAAAAAAATATATGACATTTAATCAAGAAAACGCAAAGAAATTTTAATGAAAGGCGTTGTTTCACTTCATTTTAATGATAAATGATGATGATGATTGTTCATTATTTTAATTTTTTCATTTCATTTTTTTGTATGGTTGCACTTTCGTTTCATTGCGAAAACATATAAAAATATAAAAAATAAATATGAAAAAAAAGTAATCAAATAAAAGGAAAAAAAATATGAGAATAAATAATTTTTATTTGAATAAATATGCGTATTTTTTCCTGTGTACGTTGAATGGGAGCACGATTCAATGGTGAAATTTCGTGTTGCGAAAAAAAATTTATATAAAATTAGTACGAATTTGAACGAAAGAGACAATGAAGTGCGCAGTGTAACTGGAGTTTGTGATCGGTTTTTGTATGTGATTCCGAGAAATTGTGCCAATTTCTTTAAATTTTCATATGAAAACAAAACGAGTGTCAGTTAGATGGCTTTGATTTATAACTTTTTTTTCCTTTTTCTAATATTTAATCAAAATAATTAAATTTCATTGAAAAAATTTTGAATTTATAGTTAAAAATAAAATAATGAAACATTGAATTTTCTGTTCGATTTCCATGATTTTCAATCAAATGGAATGACTTTGTTTTAACTTTTTAATGCAACATCATCCAACTTTCATTTATAATTTACTTGAAAATGTATCTGTGTGTGTGCGAGTCCTTTGAAACAAGTTTTAAAATGTTCTCATTAATAAGTTACTAACTCAATAGATGTTACTTTGAAATGATGCACTTTGAGTGTGTTTGAAAAGTAAAAAAAATTCATGATTTAATTGAAAAGAATTTCATGTGAAACGATTTTTATACATTTATGTGCATTTGACGCTCTATGAGTCTAGATTTTAGTTGATTTTTTCATTAATTTCGACCAATTTCAATTCTTGAAGACGTTTTTTGACAAATTTCAATATTTGAAGACGTTTTTCGACAAATTTCAATCCTTAAAAGCGTTTTTCGCACAGTTTCGATTCTCAAAGACGTTTTTCGACAAATTTCAATCCTTAAAAGCGTTTTTCGCACAGTTTCGATTCTCAAAGACGTTTTTCGACAAATTTCAATGTTTGAAGACGTTTTTCGACCAATTTCGACTCTTGAAGACGTTTTTTCACCAGTTTCGCTTCTTGAAGACGTTTTTCGACAAATTTCAATCTTTGAAGACGTTTTTTGACCAATTTCGATTCTTGAAGATGTTTTTCGACAAATTTCAATCCTTGACTAACGTTTTTCGACCAGTTTAGATTCTTGAAGACGTTTTTCGACCAGTTTTGATTCTTGAAGACGTTTTTCGATCAATTTTGACTCTTGAAAACGTTTTTCGACAAATTTCAATCTTTGAAGACGTTTTTCGACCAATTTCGATTCTTGAAGATGTTTTTCGACAAATTTCAATCCTTGACTAACGTTTTTCGACCAGTTTAGATTCTTGAAGACGTTTTTCGACCAGTTTAGATTCTTGAAGACGTTTTTCGACCAGTTTTGATTCTTGAAGACGTTTTTCGATCAATTTTGACTCTTGAAAACGTTTTTCGACATATTTCGATCCTTAAAAAGGTTTTTCGCACAGTTTTGATTCTTAAAGACGTTTTTCGACAAATATCAATCCTTGACTAACGTTTTTCGATCAGTTTCGATTCTTAAAAACGTTTTTCGACTAATTTCAATATTTGAAGACGTTTTTCGACAAATTTTAATCCTTAAAAGCGTTTTTTGCACAGTTTCGATTCTTAAAGACGTTTTTCAACAACTTTCGACTCTTGAAAACGTTTTTCGATCAATTTCCATTCTTGAAGATGATTTACGACCAGTTTCGATCCTTGACGACGCTGTTCGACCAGTTTCGATTCTTGAAGACGTTTCGTGACTTAATTAGACCAATTTTGAATCTTGCAAGCGTTTTTCCGTCCAGTTCCACACTGACCGAAAAAAAAATACCGTGAAATGGTCTGAGAATGGCCACCGGTTGTGAGATTGGCCACCGTATTTTTGGCTAAACTACTAGACTTTTTTATTGTTTAAAAACATGTATGATCAGTTCAAGATATGTCTATATCAAAATGATAATCACTATTTTAAAAATATGGAGCATTCTCATTAAAAATGGGTGGCCAATCTCAGGTTGCGCGGCCAATCTCAGACCATTTCACGGTACAGAAAAAACTTAAAATTTTTGATAAAACTCATTTATGACAGTATCTTGACTACTTTTTCACCTTCATTGTAGTGTTAAAACTGTCTTTTCCTATAAATTTCATAAATTATTATTAACATTACAAAGAGTAATCTTTTTTAGTAGCTATTCATTGTATTGTACTTACACTTAACCCTCATATTATGTTCACAATTTTAAAGGTTAATGCTCTTTTAAGACAGCTTTTTATGTCTGTCTGTCCTTCTATAGATTAAAGTTATAAAAATTTTCATAATTATTTTCAGTTTTTTGAAAAAAACGATGAAAAATTGAGACTGTAATCGCTTTGAGAGATAAGAAATTGATTTAGCTCATTTAAAAGCACTTATGATTTTCCTTCAATGAAAGATTTCACTTTAATTAGCTTGATGATAGCACACCAAACAAAACAATATGTAAATCGGAAAATAAAAGTAATTTCATAGGAATAAGTTAAAATTTACTTCTTACTGGGTGTGACCCTCATAAAAATGGTAACACAATCATAATTTAAAAGACACACACACAATGAATAAATGAAACCCCAGCAATAAAATTAGGTACGTGCCTTTTTTACTTCAAGTATCTCTCTTCATAAGAATGATTATTGTCACTCTTGTAGTAAATTCACAATGTGGTTTATTATCCTTTTTTTTCATTTTCATTTTCATTTGAACCTCAAATTTATCAACATACACGTCTCATGTCATTGTGTATACAAAAATTTTGGCCAAACCTCTCTAATAATAATATTTTTAAGGAAAATACTCATTTTTTTTCCTTGTTGTTATTGTTAAATGTAAATACCTTTTTATTATCCATCCTAAATACACATTACAGTGCACACACACACACACACACACATTTAACTAATAAACATATTTTAGCATCCAAATATTTCGTTTGATGTGAAAAACCTTATTATTTTACCACCAACTGACATTTTGTGCGAAATAAAATGAATAAGTATCATCATATCAAAAACAATGTCAACACACAAAATTGTAATTTACACACACATTTAGAGTGAGTAAAATGTAATATGATAATCATGATCAGTGACTGGTTCAAAGGTGGTACAATTTATTTGAATTTTTTTTTTGTACTTTAAATGAAAAAATTATGCATTGATGATTTTATTGAGTGGAGTTGAGTTGAATTTTGACACATAATAATATGAAATGACAAAAAAAAAACACTGCGGGACATTTTTTTTGATGAAGATAACTCACGATCATGAATTCACACATTTTTTTTTTGTTTGAATGCCGTCTTAGTGAAATTACAATTGAATATGAATTTGATTAAATTATTAAATTTTTGATTGTTTTTCTTGGATTTGAAGGTTAATGTTACATTTAAAAGGAATTTACTAACTAAAATGTTCATGTAATGAAAACAAATTTCCTGTAAACGTGCAAAAAATATCACATTGAATTCCAAACAACACAACACAAAAAAAATAAACATTCATTGAATTCGCTTTTAAGGGAAATGAATTTATTAAAACGAAGGATGAAACTTAATTTACGAATATTTAACAGATTTGTGTGAAACATACACACACACACATACATTGAAATGAAATGAATGCTAAAAATATGTATAAATAAGCTCAATTTCACATTTATTTTCATTTGCATGACTTTTGTTTATTTGTTTGTATTATTTTTTGGGTTGTGGTATGCTGCTGTATTGGTTTAGTCACCATGACCATCCTTATCCTCATTTTCATCATCATCATCACCCAATAGTCACATATATTTTTATGTTTGATGTCCTTGCATAATGAGAAGTTGTCGGATTATTTCAAATAAATGACAGTTTTGTGTGATGTGTTTTGAAATTGAAACAAAAGGGAATTGGGAAAACTTTGACATTGAATGGAATTAATAAGCGCATTGTAATTAAAGTGAGTGCTGGTGAGTTACTGAGTGGGAATTTCAAATCTAGAATCGGATTTGGAGGCAAAGATGCACTCACGCCATTGGACTTACCCATTATCATTATCACGTTTAATTGAAACTTCCTTAAACGTACAAAAGTCTCACCAGACTCTCTCTTTTTCAGGCTTTCTGGATTCTTTTTGACACGGTCGAAATGCTTTAGGTTTTTGATTTGACCCACTAGATGGCGCTGAGGGGTGAAAATGAAATTTACACCGGGAAAAATTGATATCATAGAAAAAAAGTCAAATAAAAGTCATGAACATTGCCTTGAAATTGACAAAGGTCTGAGATACCATTTAAAAATTCAAGGACTTTCAGTTAAACGGACGGATACAACTCCCCCTTTAAAGAGCATTTATCTTTTAAATTAAAAAAAGAAACAAATGCTTTGACTTTTACGAAAAATATCTTAAAGGACCTTCACTCTTTCATTTTAATATACATAATTTCAAAGTTCAAATACGCCCAAATACGATCAAATTAACATGGGAGAACTAAATGAGGGTTGGAAAAATTTTTACATTAAATCTCCCACATCTCATAATAATCATAATTCATAGATGAGTTAAATGAGTAAAAAATTTACAGAAATGAGATCAAATTTAATAATGAAAACAGTCAAAAGTCACTTTAAATGTTAACTTAAACATTTTTTCATTTCATTTTAATTTTATTCATCACATGCCTTTACTCAATTTTCCTTTTAACATTAATATGCTTATATTCAAAAAAAAAAAGAAAAAAGGAAAAAAAACTCTCTGTTGGGGTTTATTCACATCAACACCTCATTTTTCGTTTCTTTATTACGTTTTATAGACAGTGTCTGACAAGTTATCAAGTTAAAAACACGTGAATTTGTAGTCTCAGGTGGTTTTCTGTGCTCGTTTAATGAGTGAAAATTGTTAAATTTTTGTTATTAAAATGAATATATGAAAGTTTTAATAGTTTGGTTTCTTTGTGTTGATTTAGGATTAAATTTACATTGAAAAAGCAAAGATTATAATAAATTTAAATAAAATTTGATGAAATTTAAGAGAATTCACTTAAAACAGAATTAACTGAATCGAAAAGTGAGAAACAGTAAAAAATATAGTTCAAAATTTAACCGTTATTTGGATGGGGCGCTAAATTCGTCGTATTCAAATTCCCTATGAATCGTGGTTGGTGTCCTCACTTAAATTGAATTTTTTTATTTTAAATTTACTCTGTTTACTTATCACAATCCAAACAAAATTTAACGCCAGTTAAACACAATATTAAAATGAAAAAAAAAATAAATAAAATGATCGTAAAATGAAAATAAAATTATAACAAGAAAGTTAAAAGTTATGTGGCTTAAAATAATAATAATAGTAAAAATAACACCAGGCAGCGTTTTCTGATGCATTTTCTGCACTATTTTTTTTGCAACAGTACACACAACGTTCATTATTTTTTTTTTATTATTATTATAATAATAGCATTGAATGTGTATGTTAAAATAACACACACACACATAAAAATAAAGTAAAAAGCCATAAAAAGAAATTAACCTCATAAATCTCAAAAAACACTGCATCACCTTTAGCATTATTTCATTTCACTCACACACACCACTCTGCATTATCAAACTAATTTTACTTGTTGTGTGTGTGTGTAAGCTCAGGTCAAATTCTGCATTATATAAGTGAGAAATTTGATGCAGAATTATGATATTGAACGTTCATTTTCATAAAAATAACATGAAACTTGATAAAAATTCACATTCCAGTTGAGCTTATTCCAAGTAATGTAACCACAAATCGATCAGATACAAATTTGTTGGATGCCCTCTGATGGTTTTAATTTGTAATAGATACGAAATTTCACATATATATTGTTTTTTTTCTAAAACGTTAAATTCATATCAAAAGACACGACTTTAACGTTTCCCATTGCATTGCATGTACAATTTACAGTGAGACAAAAACTAATTTGCATAAGGTAATAGATAATTAAATGGGGAATTGACATTTAATGGAATAATTTAAATTAATGTATGAGTGTATTCTCTTCAATGTGAAGTGTGTTATTGTTTCGATATTATCATTATTGTTAGTTTTTGGGTGAAGGATCATTAAAATTGTGATACATGATACAAGTCTGCAAACGTATGCAACACAATGAAATTTGATACAAGCAACCTTGAACAGCTGGAAATGTAATTTTGTGAGATGTAAGAATTTGTTTTAATTGGTTATTTATTGTGAAAAATTCGATTTCATGAAAAATTTTAAAAGTAGTTACTAAATTTGCCGTTATTTTGCGATGGCGCTGTAAACTGGGTATGTAAATCGCCTATACTTGGTTCATATGTTGGCTGATATTGAAATTGGAAGAAAAAGAGACAAAAAATTACTTGACATTTTTTGTAAGTTTTTCATTGAATTCCTATGAAATAATGTCGCCTCTCAGTATTTTGACAAGTATTGGCGACATTTTGAAAAAAAAGTTCATGTCTTGGCTTATACCAAAAATTTAAAAAGAAAGAGCCAAAAACAGTTAATAGAATTTTTTTTGTAAGTTATTCATGAATTCAAATAAAATTTTGTCACCTCTTGGTATGTTGACAAGTACTGGCGACATACTTAAAAATAAGGTTTATGTCTTGGATTATACCAAAATCAGAAAGAACAGAGGCCTAAAGAATTACTTGAAATTTTTTTTTAAATTTCGCATGAATTCAAAGGAAATAGTGTCGCTTCTATGAATTTTGACAAGTACTGGCGACATTTAAAAAACTCAAAAAAAAATGAGAAAAATTACTATTCTGACATTTCAATGAAGAGTAAATTTCTTTGTTCTGCTTATCATTATTATTATTATTATCTGTATTCATTGTTACAAATATTATTGTATTTATTTTTGTTGTTAATCTAAAATCCTTATTTTTTTATATTATGTTTTAATATCATTATCCGATTGGATTGGATTGGATTGGATAGAAGAGAACAAAATGATTGGATTAGGATATTATTTGAATGAAGTTTATATGGAAATGATGATATGAAACCCTTTTTTTACCTACTTTTATGTAACATATATGATGGGTTTGTTCATTTTTTTTTGCCTTTCATTTTCATCTTTTCACATTACACAAGGAAATTCATCTTATGTCGATTTTTATTTTGTATCACTATTACATGAAATGAATCGAAGGCAGTTATTGAGCAATTCTATTAGTTCTTGTTATGAAATGAAATGAATACGAATAATCAACAATTGGATCATTTTTTTTTTGATTTTTCAACCTAATTTTTTCTTGTATAGTGAAGAATGGAAATGAAAAAGTCATTCTGGATTATGTGTTTTATTTTGTGTTGTGAAATGAAATCACAAAATATCTTGATTTAATGTCAAAATTTTTTTTTTATATCCTTCAACCTTAATTCTTAATTTTCTTGAATTAAAGACTTAAATTCAAAAATTTTGACTTGAAAATTTGAATTGGGTCAATTTTTTTTGGGTTTCCTTTAATATTTTTCATTGTAACTCTTCAAAAAGTATACAAAAAATATTAAAGGAATATAAAAAAAGGCATTTTCATACCACATTGATTATTATCTGTATAACTGTATGATAATGAAATGACTGAACAATGAAAAGAGTTTTGGTTTCGGACAATGAATAATAAAAATAATAATCATAGTACAAGGAATTTTTCTATTTACTTTGATGAAAAATTTCTTTCATTACAGCTTTTTTTGAGTATAAAAGAAAGGAAAAAAAATAAAAATAAAATAATGAATTCGACCAAAAAAAATATATATATTACAATATTAATAAAAATAAAAGTATTTCATGATAAGAAAAAAAAAGTATTCACTTTATTAAGAAAGTTTTTCATTGACTTTTGTTTTTCATTTTATTTTGTTTTATTTTGTGGATATTTGACCGTCTACTCAACATTTTTATTGATATAAAAAGCTATTTAAACCTTTTAATACAAAAGTGTTATGAAAAACAAGACAAAAAGAAATCGTAAAAACTTTTCCATGATAATATTTTTTTTCTGTTCTAAAAAAATATGTTTTAACGGTTCTGGCTCTTGCTTCAGTTTGAAATGAAAAATCAGTCACAGACGGCTCTTGCTTCAGTTTGACATGAAAAATCACTCATATATGGCTCTTGTCTTAGTTTGAAATGGAAAAATCACTCATAGGTGGCTCTTGATTCAGTTTGAAAAGAAAAATTACTCATAGATGGCTCTTGATTGAGTTTGAAATGAAAAAAAATTCACAGATGGCTCGTTTTTTCGCAAATGTCGATTTAGACCCTCTTTGTTTCATGATCCTATTAACTTGCATCTTTTTCCTTCGATTTTCTTTCTTATATTTTATTTATTTCATCTTATTATTATTACAATAAATAAAGAAAAAATAATAATAAAATTAATAGGATTTATTTTCTCGTGACATTTTTCTTCCTCCCTCTGCTCGTAATCATTATCAGAACAAATGACAAAAACATTCTCATTAATTGTAGCAAATATTTCATGTAACATGGAGTTTCGTTATTTTTATATTTTACTTTACTTTAATCAGTGAAATGAAAAGATTTATTTTTCTTAATTAAAATTTTAATTAGTCAATATTATAATTAATTATAAGCTGCGATTCGAATTGAAACGCGTTTCTATGATGATGATTGACTTTTAATTTTTACAGCTCAATGTGAACTGGCTTCTATTTTGTTTGTTTTTTTATCACCCATAAAATATTTCTCTATTTTTTTCATTTTAAATTTCAAGTAAATTGTGATAAAAATTTGAAATATTTCATGAGAAGATGATGAAAAAAAGGTTACACTGAGAGAGAGGAAAAAAACACATTAAAAATAAATAAATAATAAATGAAAAATATTTAAAAAATTTCGTTTTTTTTTTCAAACAATAATAATGGATGTGTGTGTTATGATGTAGCAATAATTTAATAAAAATAGCTTGGAGGCGGTGAAATTTTCCACATGGTCACGTGTGATTTTTTGTTCCTCTCATTTCTTTTTTTCATTTAAATATAGTTTGTGAAACTAAAAATAGAGAATTTTGTTTAAATTATGAAAAAAGTGAATATTGATCATATTTTGGATATTAAATAACTTGAATGGCATATGGTTCATTTCAGACAATTGCTTTTTCATTCTAAGAAGGAAAAAAATCGCACAAGAAAAAGGTCGGGAAAGTGCAAAAAAAGAGAAGATAACAGTAATTTTAAGTCACTCAGCCATGTTGAAAAGCGAAAAAAGAGAATAATTAATGAAGAATCAAAGCAAAGAGGACACGACGATGATGATGATGATTGTGATGATGAAATGGCACACATTACGCTCTTTGATCAAAGAATTTTACATACAGCAAATAATGATGATTGCAATTAAAGTAGAAGAATCTTTTAAAAAAAGGACAATTTTCAAGAATGTATTTCCATGTTCCCTTTTTGTGAAATTTTTAAAGTTCTTCCATGTTCTTGTCTTTTGCATGTTATCACTCATTATTTTTTTATTAAAGGAACCGAAATATCACAGAAGGACATGATTTAGTATCTCTTATAGTGTAATTTTGCTTAAATCGATTTGAGTGAGTCGATTTCAAACGCAAAAAAGAGCCACCTATGAGTGATTTTTCGATTTGAAACTCAATCAAGAGCCACCTGTAAGTGATTTTTCGATTTCAAACGTAAGAAAAAGCCACCTGTGAGTAATTTTTCGATTTAAAACTCAATCAAGAGCCACCTGTGAGTGATTTTTCGATTTCAAACTCAAATAAGAGCCACCTGTAAGTGATTTTTCATTTCAAACTCAATCAAGAGCCACCTGTGAGTGATTTTTCATTTCAAACTGAATCAAGAGCCACTTATGAGTGATTTTTCGATTTGAAACTCAATCAAGAGCCACCTGTAAGTGATTTTTCGATTTCAAACGTAAGAAAAAGCCACCTGTGAGTAATTTTTCGATTTAAAACTCAATCAAGAGCCACCTGTGAGTGATTTTTCGATTTCAAACTCAAAAAAGAGCCACCTGTAAGTGATTTTTCATTTCAAACTCAATCAAGAGCCACCTGTGAGTGATTTTTCATTTCAAACTGAATCAAGAGCCACTTATGAGTGATTTTTCGATTTCAAACGTAAGAAAAAGCCACCTGTGAGTAATTTTTCGATTTCAAACTCAAAAAAGAGCCACCTGTGATGAATTTTTAAATGTCAAATTGAAACAAGAGCCACCTATGAGTGATTTTTCATGTCAAACTGAAAAAAAAGCCACCTGTGAGTGATTTTTCGATTTCAAAGTCAAAAAAGAGTCATCTAGAGTCATTTTATAAATTTTCCAGTTAAATTCAATCAAAATTGATAGTAATTGATTAAAACGAGCGATATCATAATTATTGGTAACTCAACACAAACATTTTTTTTCAATTTCAATTTAAATTTTTTTTTATCATGAAACACTTTTTTTATTTAACATGAAAAAATACTTCTATTTTTTTGTTACCTTTTTTGTATGAAAAAAATTGTGACTCGTGCCAATGTCGTATGATATGATACGATTTATGTCTTTTTATTATAAATAATAAATAAATTTTAGCACTCTTTTACTATTAAAATAACGAAAACTTGTACACACAGCATGTGAACAAACAGTAGTAAAAAAGTTTTTTTTTTCCTTTTTTTAATTTTATTGCATGCAGAACAAACATAAATTTATGTCGTTCGTTCCTGAGAGTGATAGACAAGAGTTAGCATGCAAATGTGTAACAACTTTAACTCTTTTTTCATTTCATTTCATTTTTTTTCCTTGTAATAGAAGCAAAAGTGCTTGAGAATATGAAAAGTAATAATGTAACAGGTTCTTTAATTTTTTTTTGCATGCGGACTACGAAGAAATTGAAATAAAATGAAAAATACGATAAAAATTTTAATGTCGTTACTTTTTTTTTCATTTTTTATTAGGTTGTCTGTGAGTTGTGTACACACACACACTCAATATTTTTAAAGGCATCGCATTGCAGAGTTAATTTTATTTGCATATGCGTGGAGCCAACTTAATTTTCCTCTTAAATTCAAAGGAGACACAAATTTCTTGGAAATTTGATTCAATTCCAGATAAAAATTGTATCAAACAAAAATTTCATTACATCTCTCATCACTTTTCGTTTTCTGTTAAATGAATTTTACACATTAAATTGAAATTTCAAATCAAATAATCAAAATTCAGTTTAAATAAACTTAGTGATTTGATTACTTCTATCATCACATGACTCTGGAACTTATTCTTAATGATGAATTTTTCTGTGTAATGTAATCCTTCATCGACAGAAAATTCATCATAAATTTCATTTTCATTGAAATTAAATTAAAATTTTTAAATTCAAAAGTTTTTTGATTAAAATTTTAATCATTAAGTTCTATTTTTACATGTAATACAATTTCAAATGAAAAATGAAACTAGGACACATGTTGCTATGACACTTTTAATGATGAAGTTTGATATGAAATTGAAAGGAAGCTTCATTTCATTGCAATGATTTGTATGAAAAATATTAAATTACATTTTAGCTTGAAATGAAGACGAAATTGAATTTGAATGTGAAGGAATGTAAACAACTAATTAAAAAAATGAATAAATTTCATGGAATGGTTTCCTTTGAAAGGTATCTTGGAGTGAAAAAATTGAAATTAGCCAGGCGATTCCATTATGAAATTGAAAAAAACCAGGCATTTTCATTATAAAATTGTTAAATACCAGGCGCTTTCATTATAAAATTGTCAAAAACCAGGCGTTTCCATTATAAAATTGTTAAATACCAGGCGTTTCCATTATAAAATTGTTAAATACCATGCGTTTTCCTTACAAAATTGTTAAATGCCAGGCGTTTCCATTATAAAATTGTTAAATGCCAGGCGTTTCCATTACAAAATTGTTAAATGCCAGGCGTTTTCATTATAAAATTGACAAAAACCAGGCGTTTTCATGATAAAATTGTTAAATGCCAGGCGTTTTTATTTTAAAATTGTAAAATACCAGGCGTTTCCATTATGAAATTGTAAAATACCAGGCGTTTTCATTATAAAATTGTTAAATACCAGGCGTTTCCATTATAAAATTGTAAAATACCAGGCGTTTTTATTTTAAAATTGTAAAATACCAGGCGTTTTCATATTAAAATTGTTTAAAATATTGATCACTTAAAATTTCCCTTTCTTTTCACCCCTTTTTCCAAACATTCAACCATCATTGTTTGATTGGATAAATTATCCATTAAAACGTTGAAAATTCCATAACACAACAAAAAAGTTTAATTTGAATATTCGTTCAAAAATGTTTAAAAAATAAAATAACAATCTCCTAATAATAATAAAAATAATCATAACAATTACGAAGATAAGAAAATTTTGTTGTTCGCGAGGCACACACACACACACACACACCTACAAAAAAAGGATTCTCATAACAAGTCACGATTCGTTAATGAGAAAATTTTGTGTTTAAATTATTTATAAAATAAAATCCATAAAATCAACATAAAATGTTTAACCCCTTAAATTTTTCGTCTCATTTTGTGTTTTTCGAAGGTTTCTCCTTTTAAAAGGAGTTTAAAATTACGTTTGAAAATCAAAACCACAACAACAAATTCAAATATTTTAAAGGTTATTGATATTCAGAAAGTTTATCTCATGTTAAGTACGATAAAGTGCCTTCACACGAGTAAAAAATACTTCAATATCACATTTTTTGTGGTGAAAAGTAAGACAGATTTAGCCTTAGACACTTTTTGTTGATATGAAAATCATGGATGTGAAATATTTTTTTTTTATTTTCCACAAAATTGGTTAATCGATTGTGTATAACATGGAAAATATGCTTTGAATTACAAGAAAAACAGAGAGCAAAATCTTAACACACTTTGCCATATTATTTTTAGAAAAGTACACACACACGTACACACATCATTGAATTTTCCTTGAAAGTAAATATTGTCTAATTCTAGGATAGGAAACTTTTGAAATTAAATTGAAAATTAAATTTAAAACTGAAATAAGCGCATTTCAACATTGGAATCTGTGGAACTTGTGGATCGTAGCGATTTCTCCTTCCCACAGCGTGTTAAATTAAATTCATTGAATCCACAACTCAAATTTGATCGTTTCTGATTCTTTCACATTAAATTTCCTTGAATTTTGATTCAAATTTCATTAAAAACAGACATCAGACATGTACCTTAAAGCGCATTTTTAATAGAAAATTCATTATTATTATTATTATTATTTTTGTTGCTATTAAAATTCATGCTTTAAGCTATTTTCATATAAAATAATAATGTAATAAAAAATAACAAAGTGAGCTAACAAAATCTGATACATTGAAAAGCAGCATCCTGTTAAAAATGTAAATAAGTGCTCTTTAAGTGAAAATTCACATTTCAATTACAATGAAAGCTTTAAATTGAAGTGAGTGCAAGACAATTAAATTGTGGTAATTTCTGTAAATTGCTCTTTTTTCATGCCATTTTGAATTTACTTTAAGATGAAAAAAAAATCATTTTTAAAAATTGAAGTAAAATTCTAAGAATTCTAAGAAAAAAAAATCATGGATGCGAAAATACTTTTTTATTTTTATGATAACAATGAAAAACCTAACCAAAGTAAACGAGGCATGTTATTTTTTAAGCAAAAAAATCAACGTTTCTCTTTTTCTTTATTGCTATTTAATTTTGTTTCAAAGAAAAAAAAATTTTTTTTTCAAGAAACAAAAAATAAGAAAAAAAACGGAAAATAAATATGTATCATTAAGAAAGATTAAAATACGGTTGAAAAGAAATTGTATTATTTTTTTGTTGTTTTTGTTCGAAAAGAAAACAAATTCTTGTTATTATACCTAATAGAAATTAACAAGCGTGATAGAACAGTTGTCAGAATTAAAATTTTGAAGGAAAAAAGTAAAATGAAATAAAATGAAATAATCTACAAGTGAATTTCAATTTTCACAATTCTGTGAGATTTGTATACAAAAAATGAACAAATTTTGACTTTTTCTTTCCTTTTCAAGGTCTTAGTTGAATGTCACATGAAATTACAAGAATTTCCTGAAGGCTCTTAAACTGTTAACTTTAACTGACAGAGACAGTGAGAAAATGTTACTATTAAATTTTGTAATTTTTTTACATTTCAATTGAAATTTAAATTTCTTGGTGATTAATGAAAATATTTCAATAGAAAATTATCATGAAATATTATTTATTTTTTTTTCAAATTTAATTATATTCAAATATTAATTTAAAACAAATGTTTAATTATTTCAACGTCTTGAGGGAAATTTTAAGTGAAAAAAAATCATTAAACTTCTTCTACTCAGCTTTCTACTCAAATTTTGAGCTATGATAACACTTATAAAAAAAAATATATTTTAAATAAAAAAGTAGGCGCGGATTTTGTGTGGGTGGAATCTTATTTGAAATGTAATGAAATTTCGTTTTGTTGAAAGGAATTATTTGAAATTCATATCCAGGAGGTTTCTTACTTGTCAGTAATTTGATATATTTTATTATTATTTTTTATTGGATGAGTGGAAAATTTTATCCTTGATTTAAAATCCTTGTGACCTTTAAAATGGAATCACTGAGCTGCTGAGTTCAAAATAAGCTTCATTTTTCAAATTTTTAACTTTCCTTAAGCTGCTGAGTTCAAAATAAATGTTATTTTGAATTTTCTTAATGATTTCAAAGCTGCTGAATTCCAAATAAACCTAATTTGGGAATTTTTTGACTTGTCTTAAGCTGCTGAGTTCAAAATAAGCTTCATTTACGATTTTCTTGACTTTGGTCGACCTGTTGAGTTCAAAGAAACTTCATTTTGAATTTTTTTGACTCACATTAAGCTGCTGAGTTCAAAACAAGCTTCATTTAGATTTTTTTGACTTTCCTTAAGCTGCTGAGTTCAAAGAAGCTTCATTTTGAAATTTTTTGACTCACCTTAAGCTGCTGAGTTCAAAATCAGCTTCATTTAAAATTTTTTGACTTTCCTTAAGCTGCTGAGTTCAAAGAAGCTTCGTTTTGAAATTTTTTGACTCACCTTAAGCTGCTGAGTTCAAAATCAGCTTCATTTTAGAATTTTTTGAATTTCCTTAAGCTGCTGAGTTCAAAGAAGCTTCGTTTTGAAATTTTTTGACTCACCTTAAGCCGCTGAGTTCAAAATCAGCTTCATTTTAGAATTTTTTGAATTTCCTTAAGCTGCTGAGTTCAAAGAAGCTTCGTTTTGAAATTTTTTGACTCACCTTAAGCTGCTGAGTTCAAAATCAGCTTCATTTTAGAATTTTTTGAATTTCCTTAAGCTGCTGAGTTCAAAGAAGCTTCGTTTTGAAATTTTTTGACTCACCTTAAGCTGCTGAGTTCAAAATCAGCTTCATTTTAGAATTTTTTGAATTTCCTTAAGCTCCTGAGTTCAAAATCAGCTTCATTTTAGAATTTTTTGACTTTCCTTAAGCTGCTGACTATGAAACAAGATTCATTTGGAAATTTCTTCACGATGTCAAATAAATTTCATTTCCCAATCCTTCATCCCTAAAACCTTCTAATCAAACACAATTTTGAACTTTCAAAACCTTTCTAATTTCCTTTTTCAATACAAATCAAACATAATTCCTATAAATTTTAAGTGCTAACTAATCTTTATGAATTAATTATGAATTTAATTAAAATTTAATCCTCATTCAAATTCAATTCACTTCAATATAAATATACAAATCATGTCATGAAAGGCTTTGAACAGTATTTTCTTTATCATAATTTTACTAGAAAATTATGAAAATAATTATCATATTTCATGTCATATTAATTTAAATTCATATTGAGGTTACATTTAAGAAAAAAAAATAGAAAGAATAAATTAAGACATGTAATTGATTTTTAAGGAGCTTAAAATTGTGTACGATGAAGTTTAATTGAAAAAAAAAACCAAAGGGCCTTGAAATTTAGTTCCTGGATCAAAATCATACCAATTTCAAAAGTTACATGAAATTTTGATGAAACTACATTTGAGCGATTCTCATAACGTCAATGACGATCCTGATGTCGTTGATTAAGTTTGAAATGAAATCAATAATTGAATACTAATTTCCTTTTATGTCACTACATTTCAACTAATTCATATGCAGACAATTCTAAATTTCATCGTGCCTTCTTTGTGTATTTTGCAGATAAAATTTCAATTTTCAATATAAATTGAAAAGAACAATAAAAAGTTATCAATTTTGTTATTTATTCAATTATAAAGCGGTTTAAAATCTAAATTCACATTTCATTGTTGCCAATCTGAAATTGTCTGTTGAATTATCACAAAACAGAGACAAAAGTTCGAAATGTTTGCAATTCATTTCAATTCACATTGAAAGCTATGACAAAAAAATTACTTTACTCGATTAAAATTTAATTGAAGACTTTTTTAAGTGACCTGTCACATTTGAACTTTGACCGAATTTTCCTTGTCATTATAAATTTTAGCAAAAAAATATGGTTTTGTCTTCATTTCTAGTTCTACAAAAAAAATTAAAGTCATTGTTCTTGTTATGAACGATATTTTATGATCAAATTCAAGGAAATACACTCAACTTGATTGTTACATGTAAGTATTGTAAGTAGTTGTGAGTTGTTGAAAGGAAAAAAGAAACTTACTTAAATACAAAAAAAATATCACATTAAGAGACATTTCAAGTGGATTTTGTGATGGCATAAGTATTGCAGATTATAATCTTTTGCTTAGATTTTTACTTGAATTCTTTTTTTATGTTTTTTCCCCTTATTCTGATTATTCTTCTTCTTCTTCATTATTATAATAAGCATATTCGATTTAGACTGTATACGATATGAGTAGGACAGTTAAATGTATGAATATTAAAATGTGTGAATATCCATGAATGAATTTTAATAGAAATTAAAAGTAATTGTGAAAAATTTACATGAGTGCATTTTAAACTGTCATTTTTTCAAATTTTTGAGCTGCTGAATTGAAAAAAAATTTCACTTAAGAGATTCTTGGCTGTAATTTAGTTCTTGAGTGCGAAAAAAAATTTAATTAGAAGATTTTTGACTGTAATTTAGCTGCTGAGTACGAAAAAAAGTTTAGCTTAAGAGATTTTTGGCTGTAATTTAGCTGCTGATTACAAAAAAAGTTTTGCTTATGAGATTTTTGACTGTAATTTTATTGCCGAGTATGAAAAAATGGTCGCTTAAGAATTTTGACTGTAATTTAGCTGCTGAGCACGTAAAAAGTTTCATTAACGAGATATATGACTTCAATTTAGCTGCTGAGAACAAAAAAAGTTTCACTTATGACATTTTTGACTGTAATTTAGTTGCTGAGTTCGAAAAAAGTTTCACATATGAGATTTCTGACTGTAATTTAGCTGCTGAGTACGAACAAGTTTCAATTATGAAATATTTTACTGTAATTTACTTGCTGAGTGTTAAAAAATTTCATTTATGAGAATTTTTAGTGATATTTAGCTGCTGAGTACGAAAGAAGTTTCACTAATGAGATTTTTGACTGTAATTTAGCTGCTAATTACGAAAAAAGTTTCACTTCTGATATTTTTGACTGTAATTTAGTTGCTGAGTACGAAAAAAAATTCGCTTATGAAATTTTTGACTGTAATTTCGCTGCTGAGGACGAAAAAAGTTTCACATATGAGATTTTTGTCTGTAATTTAGCTGCTGACTCAAAAAAATCTTCATTTGAGATGTTCTTTTATTAAATTAAGCAGCTGAATACAAAAAAAAACTTTCACTGACGTGACCTCGATATCGCATTAATTTCATTACTCTATCTCCTTTTTCTGATCAAAATCACTTGAATCTTATCTTCAAACAAAAAATAAAGTAAAGAAAAAAAAACTTTTCACATTTAAGTATAGATTTTATTGGCTCTAATTCTTCTGGGCGACTTCTTGTATCATATTTATTATTCCATTTTACGTACATTTTCTTTTTTGCAAGTTGAAAATCTTCTGTAATAGCTTTGGATTATTGTGTTTTTAGTTTAAGTGGTGGAAATTTAAGATGAAGCAAAATTATTTGAAACCAGGAAACGTACATCCATGAAAATGAACGCAAAATGAATAAGAATAATAATAAAGCCAAACCAATTTACAATGGAATTATATTTGTTGAGATAAAATCATAAAAATTTGTGTTATGTGGACTATTAAATTTTATTGGGATTTTTCCATTTCAGGATTTTGTATCATGATAATTTGAGAGAGAAAATTTTTAATCAGAAAAACTTTTCACATTTTGAGGGAAAATAAATAAAGTAATTTCAAGGTCATTGACCGTTATCTGAATTAAAATCGATCACTTGACTCACATAACATTATCTGGATCGTAAAAATTTTCATACACTTACTTTATTTTATGATACACACACACTCACATTAAAAGCTAATCAAATGAAATGAAACCAAACGAATGCGGATAGAAGTAATTAAATGATTATACACTCTTACTTTGTATTAAATATAAATGTGTATATCAATGTAATTTACTCGAGTCTTTCAATAGCATTAAATGAAAAGTAAAATGAAATAAAATAAGCATCAAGTGTGTGAGTGCCTCCATTTTTTCATATTACGGTCTAATTTTTCCCTTTAGGGAAGTCGGAAAACTGTTATATGATGATTTAAATGAAATTAATTTAGATGGAGACGCCTGGTATTTTACAAAAAAAATATTTTGAATGACATTAAATGGAAACGCCTGGTTTTTTACATTAAATTTAATTTTAAATGAAATTTTAATCATTTTCAATGAATCTTATTTTTTACAGAGGAGCATTTTCAGTTGTCAAAAGATGCGTACAAAAGTCAACTGGTCTGGAATTTGCAGCCAAAATTATCAACACAAAGAAATTAACATCTAGAGGTAATTTGTCATGTTAAATATTTTGATCATAATTTAATTTAAAATATTTTTTTTCCTAGATTTTCAAAAGCTTGAACGTGAAGCTAGGATTTGTAGAAAATTACAGCACCCTAATATCGGTAAGTTGCCACCATTTCATATAAAATATTTTTATAATACAAAAAAAAAACAATTATATTTCTCTACTAATACACATTTTTATGATTGATAATGACACAAGTGCTCTGATAATAAATTTTTATTACATTTCCACTCATACAATTTTTTTTTTCGTTCAACCCGTTTCATATACAAAAAGCAAAACAATAAAAATACGTTGAATTGAGTTAAGTTTGAGTAAATAAACATAAATAATAATAATGAAATAAAATAGAAATCTAATGTAATATCAAACAATAGAGTAATATCAATAAAAAATTAATAATGATCGTATTGAATTGAATGAGAGCATGAGAGTGGGCTTCAGTTAATTAAATTTTAAACCAGTAATCCGCTTAATAATGAAATCGGCACGGAAATTTATTATTATTAATTAATTGATTACAGTAAAATTTTATTTGGGATGTTTTTTTGAATGTCCATCCTAGTCATCAAAGTGCATTACAGTCGAATTTTATTGATGTAATTTCTGTAATTTTAATGGAAAATTTAAAATGATTTTAATTTAAGTCCATTAAATTTTGTAAATCTGCGATTCCGAGTAATTTACGGCTCTAATTCGCGCTGGTGCCGTTTTAGCGCCTAACTTAAGTAATTTTCATGCAAATTGGGGCTTTTTTGGACAATTCCCTTACTTAATTTGAGTTTTAGAGCAAAAATCGAGTAAATATGCCTTGAAACGGTTTTTTACTAGACTCCTTAAGAACTTGTGGCTTTATGAAGCTTCCAACCGTACCCGCTAGGACGATCTCTTTGTTTCATTGACGGTCAAGGGTCTGGTCTAGTCAACTGATCAGATTCGATTGTGTAAAGCTTAGAATTTTAATCAAGATGCTTCTTGAACCTTCTCATACTACTCAAGTTAGGAAAAGTTCTACAAGGACACCGCCAGGGTCTCAATGAGGTCTTTTACGAGCCCTAACACGATGTTGCTTATCATATGCCTCATTTCTAGTCTACGAAATTCAGGGAAGGGACCATTTTTGAACAAAACTGTCACCTATACATCAAATTCAGCCAATTTGGCCTGTGGGCCATGAAATAGCTTCGTTGGTGGATGTGATGAAGTTTCTTTGAAATCTGGGCAATTTTTTGTAATAATTCAAGCTTAGAACTATTTTTTGTTGTTGTTGTTTTGTGATCCATCTTTCGATGATATTGTGAAGTAATTGTTGGGGCAATTTATGTATTCACTTTAATTTTTGATTTTATTTTCTTTTATAATTTTTTTTTTTTTTTTTTTTTTTTTTTTTTTTTTTCATTTTCATTACTCTTATCAATATTTATTTTTAACATATATTCGAAGGTCATTTTTAAATTTAGACAATACACTGTTCACATTTACCATTTCGTTCATCATTTCGTTATACATTTGTACACCTTTATATATCACAGAATTTTGCACTATAGTTGATATGCTAGATGGAGGTCTCAAATTACGAGCATTTCTTAATAAATATGGTTGTTACTGATGCACATTAACGAAAAAGTCACTTAAATATTTCGGCAGTAAATTATGTTGAACTTTATAAATTATCATCAATACATTAAATTAAATACGTTGTTTGTTTGCTAAAAATAAAACACTTGAACAACTAACCTTAATCTGATGATTGATTGCTCTGATGAAGTTTCTCTGGAAATCTGGGTAATTTTCTGTGATAATTCAAGCTTAGAACTTACCTTAATCTGATGATTGATTGCTTAGATGAAGTTTCTCAGAAAATCTGGGCAATTTTTCTGTAATAATTCAAGCTTCAAATTTACCTTAAACTGATGATCAAAATTTCCTTAAGATTTCTTTTTCATGACGCGTCAGCTTCAAAAATCTGTATTCAGTGAAATTCCTCGTCCAATTCAATTCAAACCATGTACCTTTTGTCCTTGAAATCCGATTTAATTTATCGCTACAATTCAAATTTGCCTGAAATGAAATAAAACACACACCAAAATTGAATTACATTCAATATATAAAAAGTACAATAAAATAATAGAATTTCCATTACAAAACAATCATTATTAGTGTGGCAACAGACATTTTTACTTTTGGAATCAAAATATTATTATTATTATTGTTATTTTTATTGTCACATCATTATACCATTCTTCATTTCTGAATATTGTTATACATTTTTTTTTTATTTTGGTTCTTTAAACCACCATCATAATGATCATCATTGTCATTCAAATGCAAACATACGACGAAAATCAGTGAGTTTTCCTCGTATATACCGATAACAATAACAAAAAAAAAATAATAATGATACATAAAACATCAAAAAAAAAATGAACCAAAATATAAATAGAAAGATGAATGATATAACCAAAATAAATACAAAAAAAATGAATAGAAAAAAATATAAAAAAAATCATAAAAAGTGTGCCTTGTCCTCAAGAAGTTATTAACTTCT
>LN483354.1:1501810-1828881 GCA_900002565.1 Culicoides sonorensis | reverse complement strand
GCTGTAGCGACGTTTTACTTGACTTCCATTTTTAGATGTGACCTAATATAAAAGTATTATAAAAAGCCGGTTCTATTATTAATATTTATGAAATTTATATTTTGACGTGGAACACAAACGGTTTTATTTTTTCACTTTTTTTTTTGGTTCAACGTGAACGTAAATTGTTTCAAAAAGTCGCATGATATTATGTGTTGATTTTGCGTGTATACTTTATTTTTAAATCAATAGATAGGAACTACGACGACGACGATGATGACAACGACGATGTAAATAATAAAATAATTGAAATGGCATCGCCCGTAAATCAATTTTATATAAATATGTAATGAAAATTGGGGGTCTTCCTATTATTGTTATTATTGTCATGTTATCATTCGGTTTTTATGGTGAATTGAAAAAAAATTCAACGGTGTTTTATTCGTTTTTTTTCTTTTAGTATTTTAAAATATTTTCATTTTAAGTATAGGGGAGAGTGGGGAGATTTTTTTTGAAGGCACTCACACTTGAACTTTCACTATATCAGTTTACAAAATTCGAAGTCACTCACTCGAATTTTCACTAAATCAGTTTAAAGAATTTGAAGCCAGCTTTCCGAATTTGAAGTCACTTTCACTTGAAATTTCACTAAATCAGTTTAAAGAATTTAAAGCCAGCTTTCAGAATTTGAAGTCACTCTCACTTGAAATTTCACTAAATCAGTTTAAAGAATTTAAAGCCAGCTTTCAGAATTTGAAGACTTTCTCACTTGAAATTTCACTAAATAAGTTTAAAGAATTTGAAGCCACCTTTCCGAATTTGAAGTCACTCTCACTTGAAATTTCACTAAATCAGTTTACAGAATTCGAAGTCACTCCTCGAAATTTCACTAAATCAGTTTAAAAAATTTGAAGCCAGCTTTCTGAATTTGAAGTCACTCTCACTTGAAATTTCACTAAATCAGTTTAAAGAATTTAAAGCCAGCTTTCAGAATTTGAAGTCACTCTCACTTGAAATTTCACTAAATCAGTTTACAGAATTCGAAGTCACTCCTCGAAATTTCACTAAATCAGTTTAAAAAATTTGAAGCCAGCTTTCTGAATTTGAAGTCACTCTCACTTGAAATTTCACTAAATTAGTTTGAAGAATTGAAAGCCAGCTTTCAGAATTTCAAGTCACTCTTACGAAATTTCACTAAATCAGTTTAAAGAATTTAAACCCAGCTTTCAGAATTTGAAGTCACTCAAACTTGAAATTTCAGTAAATCAGTTTACAGAATATGAAGTCACTCACACTTAAAATTTAACTTCTTCTGTTTACAGGAACTCACTCACTATCATTTTATTGAAGTCATGAACCCCACTGTCCCCTATTATTCAATTTTTTTATTCAAAAAATTGAATTTCAAATTTCAAGTCATATGATTTCTTGGCGTAAAAGATTTATTTATTTTAAATCTCCCTTGTTTTGCTTTTCATACAATAACAAGAAAAAAATTTAAAAAAAAATCAAGTCAAGTTGTTATAAAATATTTAAGAAATTTACGAAAAATAGTTCAAAATAAAATTGAGACAATGCCATTGTTTTTTTTTGTATTATTTTTATTAGCAAGTTAATAGTTTAGCATCTCACACACTTGATTGTATGAATAAAATATTGGAATCTTCTGTTTTTGCTGTTATTTTTGTTGTTATTTTTCATTAATTTTACACACATTGAATCATTGCCAAAAACAATAAAATGCAATGTATGGCACACTAAAAATAAGTTAAAGTACGATAGACGACAAATATGTGAAATGTCTAAATTAAAATGTTAGGTTCCAGTAAATTGATGTCAATGGCTTGTGAAATGTATATTAAATGAATGTACAAAATTGTAAACAATTTGTATTTTGCTATTTCAAGGTTATTTTTGCCTCAGTGACTGTTGATTTGAGATCGTCCAAAATTTGCCTTAACAAGGAAACTTTATCTGATTTTCATGGAAAAATCTTATCTAAATGAAATTTCTGAGAAAAAATTTTCCTTCTTGTTACCAATTAATTTTCATTCAAAGTCAACAAAAAAAAAACAAAGTCTCAATAGACCAATTTTAATGATATTAAATTTGTCTATTTTTGTCTTTCTTCTTAACTATCAACAATATACACAAAAAAAAATTATATTTGATACTGATACATACCTTAATTATAAATAATCCCACTTAATCGGCTTTTTCTTCTCAAATATTATTTTCCTAGACGATTTCATGTCGGAATGTGATCTGTGCATGTGCAAAAAAATAAATTTCATTAATTAATCAAACAAAAGCTTAACAGCAAAAAAAAGAAAAATAATAATTTAATCTCATAAAACTTTTGTGGTTATTTTTCGTCTATTTTTATCGTAAACATTTCATTCTACAGGTTTTTTTTTGTGACATGACATTGAGACCTGTAAAAATGGAAATTGATTCAAAATTTTAATCAACACTCATAAAAAATAAAATTGTTTGGTATGAAGACGAATAAAATTATCATTTAACGTTACTCAAAGTGTTTTATGTGAATTTTGTCATGCACTTCAAAAAATTGAGTAATGTACAGAAATAAATTTTATTTATCGTAATTGAAATGAAATTGAAACGTGACAAAGTTCATATTGATTTTATATTTTATTTATTACAATTTCAGTTTACATGCAAAATGTTTTTTTTTCGTATTTTTTTATTATATTCAGCAGTGTAATCAATATTTTGTTATTGAAAACATTTTATTTAAGTGAAAAAAATACAGTATGATAAAATTTTCTTGAGAATGTGTGAAATTTATTGTGCTTGTGCCTTAAGATAGTAAAAAAAGTGACAGATGACAGTTGCGTTGATATAAAATTTGACAGTTTACATATTTTTAAGTGAAATTTCATCGAATTTGTTCAATTTAGTTCAAAAATCGTATCAATTTTTCTACAAGTTCCATTGAAATAAGGTTACGGTGATTATTAATTTGACAGATGACAGTTGGCTTGACAGATGTCGATCAATTTGACTTATGGCAATAAAATTACATCCAGTTTCTTCAATTATATCCAAAAATCGTATCAATTTATCTCCAATTTCCATGGAAATGATTTTAGGGTGATAAATATTTTGACAGATGACAGTTGAAATGACAGATGTCGACCAATTTGACATATGGCAGTAAAATTACTTCAAATTTCTTCAATTTAGTCAGAAAATCATATCAATTTTTCTACAAGTTTCATTGAAATGAGCTTACGGTGAAAATTAATATGACAGATGACAGTTGATTTGACATATGGTCATTAATTTGACATATGGCAGTAAAATTTCATCCAATTTCTTCAATTAAATCCAAAAATCATAAAAAAATTTCAAAATCCCCCACAGAACCAGGCTTATGTTGATTTTCAATTTGACAGATGACAGTTAAATGCAAAAAATGACAGTTATGATACAAAAAAACGTTACGTTTCCCTATTTTCGAAACACGTCACTCACAATTTCATAAATTTCATATCTCCTTACAATAAATTTTGCCAAGCACATGTGTGAAAAACTCATATTCAATTGCAAAGGTAATAAAAAAGGAAACATGAGATGATGTGTGACCTAAATAAATTGGATTGAAATTGAAAATTCACTTATTTATGCTTCATCTATGCACTTACTCCATATCATAAAAATAAAATAATAATAATAATAATCAACCACAGAACTAGAAATAGTTTTAAAAGGGAAGAAATTGAATTGAATAATAAAACAGTTGTGAAAAGTGGTGGGAGCAAAATAAATCTCATGCATATTTCATGCTTGATATGTGTTTCACATCATCATCAATAATAATAATAATGTAAAAATAAATTCTATGTATGGTAAAATATGGATAAAATGCCACATTCATTCATTTCTATATTCATCATTTGCTTGTCTTATAATATTTATTAATATCATAGCTATAATATTTCTCTCACACTTTGGTAACTGGTTAAGTGAAGCAGAAATGTGTGGGTTGTAATGATGATTCTTCTTCTGTTTTCCTTAAATATAATTTTTTTTTATGTCTTCCTTCTTCTTCCTCTCTCATGACATGTCGAAATGAAACGATCGATGTAATTTATGGTTCTATTTTAGTTCTATTTTTTTTCAAGTGGAAATCAAATTGACTAACTAATCTCTTTACTGTTAAAAGAAAAAAGGGATTGAATGGCGGATGAGATAAAATTTAATTTGATTCAAGTAAAATCGAGTTAAATTCATTGAAAATATAATTTAAAAATAAAAATAAACGTCATCACTCTTCTGATCACTCAACATATCTTAATAATAAAATTTTGTTTATTTTTATGTTTTTTTTCTTCTTCGTCATATTTCTTATCATTCACTCTTCGTTTTTATCGTGAACGTTTAAAAGTGTGTTCACAAGTGTTTATTTTGTTCTATTATAAGTGTATTATCATATTTTTTCAGTCAATCTGGCAATAAAAATATTTGGAGGCTTGAAATCTGTTTTTTTTTTCTTCTATTATAGATACATGAAATATTTGAAATTTATTTATATTAAAAAAACATGGAAAATGAGTCTAATGGAACTGATAAGGCGGGCAACTGTCATTTGATTTTGACAGCTCAATTTAAGTGACAGTTGAAGTTCCGCATTGTGTCCTAATTCAATATTGACTTCATTCAGTTTTTTTTAGTGACCTTCTAAAAATAAAATTTGACAGCTCATTAAAAAATGTCAAAAAATGACAGGTGACATTTAATATGAAACGTCAAATATGACAAATGACAGTTGTGAGTCGATTTAATTGAAATTCACTGAAATAGACGTTTGGCAAGTTAAATTTCTACAATCAAAGTTTGACACATGACATTTAATTTGACAGATAGGAGTTAAATAATATAGGAGATAATAGTTTTAGTCTTATTTATACTTATATGGGTGCGAGGTGATAGTTATGAAATTTCAAATTCAATTTCATTAAATGTAAATTAAAAACGTCTAAGTAAAATTCAGATAAATTTGTAAGCTTTTTGATAAGTTTCATTTTGACAGGTAATTTGACAGATGTTACAAATTTGACGCTAATTTATAGAACGAACATAAATCAAAGTAAATATTGAAGAATATGTCAAAATCTAGTACGAAAAATTACAGTAAGCCCCTATTTGGATAATTAAGTTGACAATCAATTTGACAATTGACATCAAACTTGACAGTTTATTTGATATTTTACCGTCAATTTTACGAATGACAGTAATTTTGACATTTAACTGTCAATTTTACAAATCATTGTAAATTTGACATTTGACTGCCAATTTTACGAATGACAGTAATTTTGACCGTTAACTGTGAATTTTACAAATGGCAGTAAATTTGACAGTTAACAGTCAATTTTACATACGAAAGTAAATTTTGACAGTTAACTGTCAAATTGAAAAACATTCCGTCAAAATACGCTTATTTGATTGACTTCCCTTCCTCATTTCACTTTTTAATGTTGTAAAAATGTTCAAAGCAAATACAATTTGCAAAGAATTTCATAAATAAATAAATAAACAAACAAAATACCAAAAGAAAATGAAGAAAAAAAATTAATTTACAACCCAATCAAAAACAGATATCCAAAAAAAAATATAAATAAATAAAAATGGAGACGCCTGGTTAATAATTACAATAATTTACTTTGATATCGTTAATTTAATTGCCTTGACTGACATTCACAGAAAAATTCTCTGAAAAAAAATAAACGCTGAATTTAAAGAAAATGTAAGTTCACCTTAATTCCGGGACCTTTTCAAGTGAAATATCTTGAAAAAATGCTCTTAAATTGAGTCAGTACTTCCTTAAAAAAGTGAAAATAAAAATAAATGAAAAAAACACAAAAACAAAAAAAAATTGAATTGCACGTGTGTTATTCTAAACCCATTTTGTATTTTCATGTTAAAATCATGTCATGTCTGTACAAAAAAAAAGGTAACACAAGTAAAAAAGGTCTTTTTTCTTCTTTGGGACAGAGATTTACAGCAATAACAACAACGACAGAAGAAACTTGTTGTTATTATTATCATAAAATTTTGTGTCGTGGAATTTGTTTTTATGACAGATTAAGTCACTTATTTTTTATTTAATTTGTTGTTAGGAGATGAAGAGACAAAATAAAAACATCAAATAATAATCCGTAAACATAAAAAAGGTCAATGTAATGTCATTTCATTACAAAAAAAAAATGAAAATCATGTCTGGATTCTCGTTCAATTTTTTGAAATGTAACACATTTGTATTGAAAATGCCCTTAAATGAGCGTAACATGAATTTAATTAGTTTTTTTTTGTATTATTAATTCTCTGTTAAGCTCTTGATAACAAAAGTCTTAATGTAAGTCACACATTTTTACGATATTGCTTACTCATTTCATTGAAATAAATTTTATTTTTTGTTTTATGATGCAAACAGAGGGCATCGATTAAAATGAGAGCAACAGTCTGTCAGTACATTTTTATACATTTTTGTTTATGACAGCAAAAAAAGGGGAATGTCGTTAAAATTATTGATTTTTCTTGAATTTTATCATAAAATTCCTCTTTTTAATGTCATTTTAATCCAAAATTTAATAATAATTTCCTTTCCTTTTACATTTAAAATGAAAATAAAGTAAAACACCAGGCGTTTCCATCATAAAATAAAAATTTTTAATATTTATTATCGATACATCCCTTAAAATGTGAATAACGATGATGATGATGATGAGTAAAGGAGACGAAGTATAAAGTTATTAAGAGTAAATTTCCTGTGATTTTGATTAGAAATTCATTTAGTGCTCATCGACACGTTGCCATGAAACTTTTAAATAAATAAATAAATAATAAATGCTCATGTTACACGTTTTATCACCAGGGATCTTTGTGTTGAATAAATAAATAAATAAATAAAAAGGGATACAAGGAGATTTCTGAAATGAAAAGGAAAATAAAGAGAGAGACGAAATTTGGTAACAGATGTGTAAAACGATCAAAAGTGTGTGGTTAACACAGACATTTGTTGTGTAAACGTGATAAGGTCAAATTCATTTTACTTTGAATGCTTTTGCTAGTGTTTCAATATGAAAATATGAGGATATGATTTGTATGAATTTTTTGGTTAAAATTAGCATTTCTGGAAAATTTTAAAGGAAAATATAAAAATTTTATGAAATTTGACTTTAAATGAATGCAAAGGTAGTGGCTGCCAGAATCTCGAGACCTCATTTGACATGAATTGGTAAAAATTGGCATGAAAATTTAAAATTGAAATGAATTCACTTGAAAATTGTTGAACATTTTTAAATAAAGCCAATTCAGTTAAAGTCTCAACTAAATTCAGGTAATTTTTGGTCACCAAACTCAACCAAAGTGAACCAAATTTCAATTTTCAAGCCAAACCTGGTTTTTTCTGAATGTCGAAATTAAATTCAGAACAAAATCATCGAAAATTCTTGTAATTGAACCAACCAAGGGATAGTCAGGTCGCGCCAAATTGACCCTCTAAATGCCAAATTCGCCAAACGCCATATTTGCCAAACGCCAAATTTGCAATGCGCCAAATGCGCCAAAATGAAAAATGATTTTTTTTTCTTGGCAAGTGACCTGACTACCCCCTGGAACCAACCCAGTTCAAGTTTTGACAGAATTTGGGCAAACTTTGAACCTTGAAATCGACCAATGATCCATTTACAAGTCAAGTCAAACCCTGTTTCTCTAATTTTCTGAAATTTAATCACCTTAAAAGTAAAAGACCATTCATCACGGTCATTTGTGATGTTTTTCCTCTTTTTTTCCTTTTTTCGGCTCGCTATTCAAATGTAAATATTCCAAATTCCATAGAAATAAAATATTAAAAAGAAAAATATTTCATACATTTATTTGTATGGAACAAAAAGAGGCAAAAGAAAAAACCTGCCACGTGTTTTCCTTCAAAACATAGTTTATGTCAAATACAATAGATTTTGCGCTAATATAATTGAAAGGTAGTCAGATACCTTTGAGGGATATAAAAACCTTTTTTTTCCTCTTCTTCTTCTTCATCTTAAAAGATGACGATTTTTCCCTCATTTACTCTTTTAAATGGAAGCAAAATGAAATAAAACCACTTTAAATGATGAATTTTTATCAAATTAATTGCTGTAATCAATGATATTTGATGATAATCCAGTCAAGTCAAGTTTTAAAGAAAGAAAAATTACTGTCTCAAGAGAGAAAACAAATAAAATTTGAATTACATTCATTTTTCGCTGAAAACCCCGAGGAAAAAAAAGGATATTTACCTCTCAAATATACAAAATACAAGAAAACGAAAAACTTTGACGAGTAAAATAAAATAAAATTAATTCACGAAACAAATTACTTTCGTTTTGTTATCATAAGTGAGTTGCAAATCCCTTGAGAGACATCGATTAAATGTACAAACAATTGATTTTGCGCTCTCTCACTCTTAGTCTCACATTTATCCATTTCATTTCATTTGCTTTCCATATTTGTTCGTGCATGAAAACAATTTTCTTCACACCACATTATTAAATGAAAATGAAAAGTAATACGAGCAATGTAAAAATCGGCTAAAAATTAGCAAGCACTCTACTTAATTACTTTATATAAAATGCATGAAAATTGTTCAACTGATCAAAATAACATAAAAAATAAAAAAAAGTAAGTTGAAAATCGATTTCAGACACGATTCAAGACAGACAGACAGTTAGACAGACATGAAATAATGATAATAATAATAATAATAAACATAAGTGGAAAATTGTTTGTAAACTAATAATTTTTAATGAAATGAGAGAGAGTGCGAGAAATTTAACATGAAAAATTATCCATCGTCCTATCATTAGATGACATTTGATTATTATGAAATTGTCTTTTCATATGACTGAAAAAAATGAGTGCATAAAAATTTCTTTTAAAAGTAAAAAGATAAATTAATCAATTTAAGAAATTACACAATTTCATATCTCTCAGGAGATTGGTAATAAATTGGAAATGTAAAAAAAAGAGAGAAGGAGTAAAAGAACAAAAGAAAAATTGATATCAATTACTTTTAAATTGCAATTAATCTACATTTGCTTTTTATACTTACTTACTTAGTTCGTTCTACTCTTAATTGACAAGAAATATTTCATTTTAAAGTAGAATGATTCAATGTTTTACTTTGAAGGACTTTCTTTGAAATTTAATTACCGAAAAGTATGCAATGGATTTTGATTTTCGCCTAAATGTGTGCAATTTTATGAATTTTGTGGCCGAAAAAGCGATTTTTTTGCAGGATTTTGATTTTAAGTTGAAAAAAACTCTGTAAACGACTCGCAGAGCCCACAAATAACCACTAAAGTATTTGACCCCGTAAATGTCTTGAAAGTGACAAGTGAGCTTACCTTAAACTACTAGGAGTGTTTAAATTGCAATTTAAGACGGATTAAGTCAAATTTGTGGACTTTTACATTTAAACAGTTCATTTTAGCGCATTTGTCTTTAAAAAGATTTAAATTCACACCCCCCAATGACTTTATTTGAAATTTAATTACCGAAATATATGCAATGGATATTAATTTTCGCTTGAATTTATGCAATTTTATGAATTTTGTGGCCGGAAAAGTGTTTTTTTTTTGCAGGATTTTGAGTTTAAGTTGAAAAAACCATTGAAATGACTCACAGATTTCACAAATAACCATTAAAGTTGCATTTTACCCCACAAATGTCTTGAAGATGGTTAGTGAGCTTACCTTATGTTAAGGGTCCTAAAACCTCCATTTTGGCTAGGTTTTAGGGTATGATCCCATTGACATTAAGACAAAACCTTCCCAAAATCGCATTTTCAATGTCAAATCAACTTTAAAATAAAATAACCATTCATTTAGCAATGAAAACCCAAACCCTTAAGTGAAATACTTCACAATCTACATATAATAGCAGTTAATTAAATTTGAATTTGAAGCACAATTTCCACTCATATACAATGAAAAAAAAACTCCAAAATAATGAAATGGTGAAAGGATATTTTCTCTCTCTGACACAGCTGTTGCGGTTCTTTTAATTTATTTTTATCTTTTTTTTCCTCTTCTTCTTCATCTTCAAAATTTTCTTTTCAGTACTCTCATTTTTTTGTAATGCTGCTGTGTTGGCACCTTTTTAATTTCAACAATTGGAGTATGAGTTATTTCTTTTCATTAAGTTGAGAAAAAGTGCTCTAATTTTATCTCAATACCTTTTTCATTACAAAAAATTTATTCTTTTATCATCATCATCATTGAAATTAATAATTAAATTTAATTTTGTGGGTACTTTTTTTATCAATTTTATCAATAATTATTAATGAAGAAATAAATATTTGAATAAAATTCATTAAAATAAAATAAAATTCAATGAAAAAGGGTTTCATTATGATGATAAAGAAAAATTGATTAAATGTGATTTTATATCTTGATATTACTTAAAATTCACATTGAATTACCTTTTAAACGCTTTCATTTCATCGATTCTCGTCTTGTGAACCATTTTTCCATGTAAATAAGTGTCTAGCGGGATCTCCTGTCAACTTAATACAAAAAAAATGAATTCCGGTTCAAATTTCATTGAAATTGCATAACTTCAGGAGTCGAAATTGAATGTATTGCATACTTTTCGGTAATTAAAATATTAGTAAAAAGTCTCTCATTTCGTTGAAAAACGATTTCAGATGATTTTAATTCTCGCTATTGATTTTTTTTACCCTTATTGGATCAACTTTTCATTTAATATTCAGATCATGTATTAACTTTTTCCTAAGCCATCACTCATCCAAATGTATTTTAGCATAAAAATAAAGGATTTTAACACTTTTATAAAAGTTTCATAATTTTGTTTTCATATAAATTTTACTTGAACCCGACAAAAAAATTGCGGGAAAACTTTTTCATAGTTTTTGCCTTTCAATGACTTACATAAAAAAGTACAAATAAAATCCAAATTTTCATATTTTAACTCTTGAACAATCAAATCACATATTTTTTGGTATTTTATTTTACAGTTTTACTTTTTTTCGAAGCACACACACACACACACAAAAAAAAATACATGATAAAGTTCTTAAAATAGTAATTTTGTGCCTCGTTTCATCTTATGCGAATTACACACACACATAAGTTGAGAGAAAGGAAGGAAAAAAAAGCACTTTAGTATGAGATGCAACATATCAAATAAAATATTTATGAAAAACGTGACTCATGCCAAAAAAATAGAAAATGTGTAACCATGTGATCAAAATAATACAATAAAAATTTTGTATGTACATTTTTTTTTTCATTGTACTGTCATCGTCATCGTCAGGCATTGTTCTGTACAGGCAGACACGGATAAAACTTAAAGTGCTTAATTAGCTCAAAATGGCACGATTCATAAAATGCATGTTGTGTGTGTGTAAATTCAAGTGTGAGGGTGCCATACAGACCAGACATTTAATTGTGCATTAAATTCAAAGTGCTTTTGTTTTGTTGTTATGAGCATCAGATGTACAAAGATGATGAGATATGAAATTATGAATAAATTAAGAGTATTTTTTGATATTTTTGATTGAAATTTAGCGGTCTTTGAGTGTTTACCGTCTTAAATAGGTCAAAATGGTTCATTATTTGAAATGAAATGACATGAAAACGAAAGACAATGATGATGATAATAAAAATATGTAATGAGTCGATCCAATTATGCTAATTTACTTCCACAATCTTCAATAATCATCATAAAATTAAGTTTTGATTATATTACTTTTAAAGGCATTTTAACATGAGCAGAGATTTTACTGGAAAAATATTTTGTTTTTTTTTCTCTGTCTCTCAAACTCAGTTAAAATTTTTCGGCTATTAAATGCTTAGATGATAAAATACTAATAAAAAAGAAGATAAAATGTTTTTGTTTATCATCAGGCATCATCTTGTTTTTACTTGCACCACAGGTTTCATAACACAAACAGAAGCTTTACTTGTGCAGTTAAAAATGTTATCGTTCTGTTTTTCGTTAATTAAAATTGAAAAAGTTTTTTAAATGTTATTTTTCTAACTTTCTTAGTTTTTATTTCACTTAAAATGGAATTATTATGAAAATGACTTTGGTATTCAAGGAAAATTCGTTTAAAAATATGATTTTTTGTCAAATACTCTAATTTGATACGAAAAACATTGTAGAATTGAAAATAATTTAACAAAAACCAGGCGTCTCCATTTAAAATTTAATTCAAAAATTTTAATGACCAGGCGTCTCCACCATGAAATTGTAACAAAAACTTCAATGACCAGGCGTTTTCATGGTGAAATTGGAAAAAAAACCTTAATGACTAGGCGTCTCCCTTATTAAATTGTAATAATTCAAAAATACCAGGCGTATCCATCATAAAATAGAAAAATCTTGGAATACTCGAGCACTTTAGGTTAATTCGCCATTTTGGGTCAGTCCACCATTTTGGATTACCTCGTAATTTTGAAAATGATACAGACGGACGGACGGACAGCGCTACCGCGCACAATACCTGCTTTTTCAAGAATGCGCTAAAAATATTGAAGAACCAGCCACTTTCACTATACTTTGACTCAACGTGTTTTGTCATTCAAAAACTTTTATTTAAGTATTTTCCATTCAAGGTGAAAATATCAAAAGCTTTCACCTTATCCTTGTCCTCATTACATTAAATTTTTCTTTTTCCCATTATTTAACTTGAAAAAATGAAATAACAATAAAAAAGTAGTAAACAAAATACTAATAATAATAATAATTATTGTTTTTTTTTTTGTTATGATACTCACAAAAATCATATTAGCACTATAATAAGCTACTTACAAGAAAATACTATTTTTGTGTAAAAAAAAAACAAAACAGGTGTTGATTTTCCGTTTTCCTTTAACTATTTTTTTAATATTTTTTGTTAAAGAGCTTTGAAAACTAAATTCTTTCTTCATTCACATGACATGCAATACAAATACTATGCTGAAGTTATCAACGAACTCATCTACGACCTTTCAGCTTCAGAGAGGGGGTTTTCAGACCCCCAGGACCCTCTCTGACATTCAGGAAATTTTTCATCAACTTTTATCCTGATTTTTTGTTACTGTTTTTCAAATTTTATTTCTCCGTGTAATTGACAAAATCAGCTCTCAGTGTCAGACCTTGGTCGGTTTTAAGGCTTTCATGAAAAATTTCCTAAACGTTAGACATGGTCCAAGGGGTCTGAAAAACCCTTCCCCCAGGTTGTCAAGGTCGCTGATAACTTTAGTCTAGTATATTTTTTAATACATATATTTTTTTTGATGTGATTGTTTTTTGACTAAATTAAAATTGGAGTTACGATTTTTACGATTTTTTTTTAGTTAACTCAAATTTATCAGAAAACTTAAAATTTTCGGGTTAAACCTTGACTTGTCCGTTAACCTTCATCTTTTCTAGGGATTTATATAAATTTTTGGCTGTTAAATATTTTAATTGATTCATGCTTCAATTTTACAAGACACTATCGGATATCTTTCATACAAAAAAAAATTTAAAGTAACCGAAATTTTTGAAATTTAAATCCCTTAAAACAGATCTAAGCTTTCCACTAAGATCAGGATGAAAGTTAATTTCAGTCAAATCGGGTTTAAATTAAGATCATTTGAATATCTAATGAAATTTGGCATTTGGAATATCCATTTGGCAAAACATTATGAGTTATATCAAAGCGATGTATGGCAACGTTGTTCTCAGGATGAAACTGAGTCAATTTTACTAAGACAATTTTTTTTTAATGAGAGATGGTCTTGTGAGGGTCGTCAGGTACTGCAAGGATACCACTGTGGTCTCTTAAAGTCGTTTGAAGCGAATTTACGCGCATTTAATGTCGATTTCTAAACAATGACCGAAAATTGTCAGAAATAGAAATTGAGCTTCCTGAATTTTATTGTGATAATGAAACTTGGAACTGAAAACATCAAAATTTTTTAAAAATATCGTAATATTCGAAAAAAAATCGAAATATTCGAAAAAAATCGAAATATTCCAAAAAAAAGTCGAAATATTCCAAAAATCGAAATATTCAGAAAAAATCAATATTTTAAAAAAATTTTAGTTTTCTTTCAACAAAACTGATCACAATTTCAAAAGCCAAACCCACAGTAAAAATGTAATCGAAATTTAATCAATTTTTCATCGATACTGGATTAAAAATTTATTGCATGTGTATTTTACTTCTTCAGTTAAAACGATCAATATTTGATATGATCATGAAAATCCTGAAAAAAAATTAAAATGTTTCGTAACTTTACAGCATTATTTATTCTTGTTTATTTCTGTAAACCATTAAATAACAAAATTCTAATAATAATCGAATTGAATTAAATCAAATTGAATTGAATTGAATAAGAAAGTTAGTCAACAATTTCTTTGTTATTTTAGAAACCACCCACACAGTCTTCGCAAAAGTTTCCTTATTGTTGTCTAAGTTATTTATAGTTTGATTTTTTTTTTGTTGTTCATGGTTATGGATTTTAAGTTAAATAATCATCATAATAAGAATAATAATTATCATAATCATGTAGATAGAAGGAGGAGGAGGCCGTTATGTATTAATAATTTCAATAAATTGATCGCATTTTCTTCAATTTTTCACATCACTTTGCTTGATTTTGAGTTAAATTTGAAATTGAAAGAGGGTTTTGTGATAAGTATTTCAAAATTATTGAATGGATGAGGATGAAAATTTTTTAGAAATGTGAAAGTAGGAGAGATTGACGCCCATCATGTTATTTATTTATAAACAAATGACTGTAAGACGAAGGATAATAAACAAACAACAAAAAAATGAGATGAATGATGTGATTTATTGTTGGAAAATTTTTGTATTATTTATGATTATTTTACTAAACGATTTCCTTGACTCGTGTTTTGCTTGTTATTGTTATTTATTGTGAAAAAAATGTTTTTGGAGGGTATTTGAAGTGTTTTTAATAAAGTAATTTATGTGGTCAAGGTCATTTTTCATTTATTTAAGAAAATTTTACTCCTATAAAGGAAAATTGAAGTGAAAAGTAACCTTGAAAACAATTTTTTACTTGTAAAAATCTTCAAAATTGAGTACGGAGTTATAAAAAGGTCTCTTTATCTTCCTAATTGGCTTCATTTCAATTGCGAGGTCCCAAAACTCAGCATTCGTGTTTAACCTGAAACGAAAATTATCTCAATATTTCCATTTCAAAACTAAACAAAATCTAATCACTCACCGTCAAACTTTCCACTTCATCTCTTTCATTTCCATCAATTTCATATTTTTTAAATGTCAGCACATACCAATTACGAACACTTTCCGCATCCGATGGATAATTAATTTTAAATAACATTTCAACGCGTGACAGCTTATTATCTGTCTGGTCAATGAAATATTTCGTATCCACACTACTATCAGGACTGATACTCGGTCTCGCAAGTTTTATTAGTGATTCATAGACCGGCTCCTCCTCATCACAATAATCCGCTACCGTGTGTTTATGTATCAAGGTCTCTTTCCCTCCTCGTTTTACTTGAATTTGATTTTTACAACTTCCAAGTGGTCCTTGTTCAAAGCAATCCGTTAATGAGTTGTCACGATTTTTTGTGTATTGTGTCATTTTATACGGAGATTCGGGGAATAAGAGTTTTGCTATTACTCGTTTCAATTCAATGTCATTATCGCCTTTAACGGTGTAAAAAGATGAACATTTTCCATCTAATCCTAATCTTATTTTGAATGAATTTATTTCGTTGTTATCATTTTTTTGAATTTCATCGTCTGACCACAAACGTGACACATTTTCAATTTTAACTAACAAATTATATTGATTTTCATTGTTATCATCACGATGCTGTCTAATGCCCCGAGATATTGATTCTTGTTTAATTTTCACATCAAATGTCACAAAATTCATTTCATCACCTCTACGCTTATGATGATTATTATTATGATTGCCTGAAGGACTGCCCGTACTCCGATTTGATACATGTTCAAAATTCCAAATTGTATAATGGTTTAATTTAATTTTGGTCGTTGTAGTTGTTGCTGCTTTTACTGCAAACAGCATTATTATTATTGATGAGATGACAAAAAAGTGTGCAATGGAGGTGTAACGTAAGTGAAAGAATTGGGTCATGACTATGATATACAATGAAATGTATAATAAAGAAGTACTTTGAAAAAGAGGCTTTTTTCACTTAAAGTGTTTTGCACTTGAAATGCAATAATGTACTAAAATGGTAAAATTCTGTGTAAGAATCAATTGAAAATGACTTTGATTTTTTTTACATTGAAGTTTTTTACTAATATCTAAGTGGTGGTAGTGCAAAAGTGGTTTTTTTTTTGGCTGCATGTATAAGTGTTTTGTGTTCATACGAATGTGACATGGAATGGATTCTTTTTTTACCTTGAATTATGAATGATTGATGTGAATTTGATGTTTTGTTATGTTGAAATTATTGAATCAAGAATCAAATAATCAAGAACGAGAACAAATAAAGCTAATTCAGATTTTTTATCATTGAGACTAATTCGATATTAAACTTATGTCATGAATAGACCATAAGCGTATTTTCGAAAGAAACTGAGGATTTTTGAAAAAATCACGGTAAACGCGAAAAAGCTAACCGTCAATGTGAAAACGCTAACGGTCAATTTGAAAAAGATAACCGTCAATTTGAAAAATTTAGCTGTCAATTTGAAAACGCTAACAGTCAATTTGAAAAAGCTAACTGTCAATTTGAAAAAGCTAAATGTCAATTGGGAAAAGTTAACCCTCAATTTGAAAAAGTTAACCGTGAATTTGAATAAGATAACCGTCAATTTGAAAAAGCTAATCGTCAATTTGAAAAAGCTAAACGTTAATTTGAAAAAGCTAACCGTGAATTTGAAAAAGCTAAACGTCAATTTGAAAAAGCTAACCGTCAATTTGAAAAAGCTAACCGTGAATTTGAAAAAGCTAAACGTCAATTTGAAAAAGCTAACCGTCAATTTGAAAAAGCTAACTGTCAATTTGAAAAAGCTAAATGTCAATTGGGAAAAGTTAACCCTCAATTTGAAAAAGTTAACCGTGAATTTGAATAAGATAACCGTCAATTTGAAAAAGCTAATCGTCAATTTGAAAAAGCTAAATGTCAATTTGAAAAAGCTAACCGTCAATTTGAAAAAGCTAACCGTGAATTTGAAAAAGCTAAACGTCAATTTGAAAAAGCTAACCGTCAATTTGAAAAAGCTAACTGCCAATTTGAAAAAGGTAACCGTCAATTTGAAAAAGCTAAACGTCAATTTGAAAAAGCTAAATGTCAATTTGAAAAGGCTAAATGTCAATTTGAAAAAGCTAACCGTTAATTTGAAAAAGCTAAACGTCAATTTGAAAAAGCTAAATGTCAATTTGATAAAACTTAATGTCAATTTGATAAGCTAAATGTCAATTTGAAAAAGCTAAACGTCAATTTGAAAAAGCTAAACGTCAATTTGAAAACGCTAACAGTCAATTTGAAAAAGATAACCGTCAATTTGAAAAAGCTTAACGTCAATTTGAAATATTTAACCGTCAATTTGAAAAATTTAACTGTCAATTTGAAAACGCTAACTGTCAATTTGAAAACGTTTAACATTGAAAGTTTGAAAAAGCTTAAAGTCAATTTGAAAAAGCTAAACGTTAATTTGAAAAAGTTAGACGTCAATTTCAAAGAAATTCATGAAAAAATATTCAAACTAAATTCAAACTGACCTCATAATAGCATTTTACACAATTCCTATGAAAATTAAATTAAAATTGGTGTTAAATTACAATTAATGAGCATCGTAAGCACATTTTTTCAGGTGAACGACGACACTTTTTATATTTTTTATGTAATTAAATAAGAGCTCTCGTGTCATTACAAAAACACTTATGATATAAAATTTATAAAATAATTAATTTTTTTTTCTAATTTTTTTTTTACAGTACGATTACATGACAGTATACAAGAAGAAAATTATCACTACCTCGTATTCGATTTGTAAGTACTTTGTTTTCCCAATTATTGATCAGTTGATTTTTTATCGAGATCTGTCGTGTCATTTATTCGACTTCAATGTTAATATGGAATAAATGAGATGGCGGAAAATTAAGATGTTTTAAATGAATAAAAAATCAACAATGATTGCTTGTTGCAAGTATCAAATTTATATATATTTTGATGAAAAAAAGGTTTGTTTGCTATGTCGTTTTTTTCTATTTTTTTTCTTTTTATATTCCATTTCTTCAAAAAACATTACATTTTTCAAAAAAAAAATTCTTTTGAATCTGCATCCAAAAATATATTATTATGCTAAAATCAATGCGCATATAAACGTCAATACGTGCTGTAAATGTTAAATTAAAATGTTCAATAAAAAAATATACAGAGTAACTGGCGGTGAATTATTTGAAGATATTGTAGCTCGTGAATTTTATTCAGAAGCAGATGCGTCACACTGCATTCAACAGATACTCGAGTCTGTGCACCACTGTCATTCAAATGGGGTGGTGCATCGAGACTTGAAACCAGAAAACTTGCTGTTGGCCAGTAAAGTTAAGGGTGCTGCTGTCAAATTGGCCGATTTTGGCTTAGCTATTGAGGTACAAGGTGATCAGCAAGCATGGTTTGGCTTTGCTGGCACTCCAGGCTATTTGTCGCCAGAAGTATTGAAAAAGGAGCCATATGGCAAGGCGGTCGACATTTGGGCGTGTGGTGTTATTCTGTATATCCTACTAGTCGGTTATCCACCATTTTGGGACGAAGATCAGCACAGATTGTACGCACAGATCAAAGCAGGAACCTATGACGTAAGTATTTGTCGTCCGCTTTAACATGCTTTCAATATTTAAACAATATAATAAAAAAATACACGGAAAACTCACTTACCTACTTTTTGTCAATGATTTTGGCGACCATTGACAAAAAGTCGATATGTGACGCTTCCATTTCCTTAAAACTCTTTCCAATTAAATTTTTCCTTTTTCATACAAAAAAAAAAAACTTCCTTTTATATTTCCTTATTAACACATTTAAACGTAATGTAATACAAATTTAATGGAATGCTCGCTTTAATTTATTTTTCATATTTTTTTTTCCTCTTCTCTTTATAAATAAATACTTTCAATTGCAATGTCCCAAAAATACAAAAAATAAAAAAAAAATATTTTGCTTAAATTTTCTTTCATGATATTTTTTTTTTTTTAACATCGATTTTAATCCAAAAATTGCTTATTTGTTTATTGTACTTATTTGAATTTAATTTCATAATTTTTGAATTTCAAATAATAATAATAATTAAATTTTTTTTCTTTATTGGAATATTTAACGAAACATTTTTAATGGTTTTGATTTATTTTTTCACAGAAGATTTATTTATTGTTTTTTCTATGAAAATTCAGTGTTATGTGTAAAATAAATTGTATAAAGTTTGTTTAAATGGGATTAAATGTTCTCCAAATGTGTATCGATTTGTTTTGAAATGTTAACGGTAAAATTATGAATTTTTTATTTAAATTATTTGACGCAGAGATGGCGTTGTAGGTCAAAATGGAATCACTTCGGATTTGGGTGCCATGTTTCTCAAATTAAGTCATCCCGACGCTCAAAAAAAGGATTTCAAGAAGTTTTGAATCTAAAAACTAAATTTCAAGGACTTGAATAGTGAAATTAAGTAGAGACATCTCTCGGGTTTTGTAAAAACGTTTAAACGATGAGCTTCGTACTGGCCTTTTAAGATCATATCCTTACATTTTCATCTAAATCTCATGGATATCTTCTGAGAGATGTTCAGAAATTTCATTTACAGACGCTCTCTATCGAATTACTTTCAAATTAATCGTTTCCCTTACTGACGAATATCAAAAAACCGAGAAACACTTTTGAAAATTGTACCAGCCTGAAAAAAATGTTTTCGTTCATAGCATAAAAATCCAATAAATTATCAATTAATTGAAACTTTGTAACAATTCCTGACATTATCTCTTGGTTTCATTTCGTGTTTATTTTAAATCCATTTTAGTACGAAGAAATTTCCATAAACGTATCCACACACAATTATAATAATGAAATACTTTTAAAGCTTTGGCAAAGCCTATTATTTTATTATCATCATTATTATTATTAAATAAATTACATTGTTTAGATAGATATGGCGTGTGTGGAAATTTTCTGGGTCATCTACATAAAATCGATTAATTTGAAATAGAAAAATGAAGAAATAATCGTATTTAAAATTTTAAATGAAATTAAAGTATTCTATTAAATCTGTATCATGTTTTCCTGTCCTCTGATCCCTTTTCACACACACACTTTCTTTTTTTACTAACAATGATCTCAATTCATTCGAGAAATAATCGATTTTTATCTTTATTTCACTTGAATGCTCATTTTCTTGAAAAAAAATTACCAAAAAAAATGAAATGAAATGAAACCCTCACTAGTATCCATCACCTGAATGGGATACCGTAACTCCTGAAGCTAAAAATCTGATCAATCAAATGTTAACTGTAAATCCATATAAAAGAATCACAGCATCTGATGCCTTGAAGCATCCATGGATTTGTGTAAGTATTGTCTTACAACATTTTTATTTTTATTTTTTTTTGTGAAATTTTCTATGAATCTAATTCAATTTCTCCCATTTTTTATGTATTTACAATTCAAAAAAAAATTATCATAATCAAAAAAATTATGATTATGTTAATGCAGCAAAGAGAACGTGTTGCTTCGGTTGTACACAGACAAGAGACCGTGGACTGCCTCAAGAAATTCAATGCACGTCGTAAGCTTAAGGTACGTGTTATTTCATTTTTTATGTTATGCATATATGTTATAACTTAATTGAAAATCACAAGGGTATTCAATTTTTGTTGTTTTAAAATAAAATTCTGGATTAAATTTGATTCTTTTTTTTCGTAGGGTGCTATTTTAACAACGATGTTGGCAACTAGAAATTTCTCAAGTAAGTATCACATTTAAAGTGAATGTCAAGAATTTTTTAACGCATTTGAATGAAAGTTTGTTGAATTTGGGATCAAAATTCACTAGTAAAATAATATTTGGAAGTTATTCATGTAAGGAAAGGCAGGACAAAGCATTGGTGATGATTGACAATGCAATGTGAGATTTTGTATGATTTGAACTGAGACTGAGACTGATGACTGATATTTGAATTTAATTGAAGTTTGATTGATTTAAATTAATGAAAATTTGAATAAGGATGAATCATCTTCAGATCGTCTGAAAGCACCTTTCAGCAGATTCTACGCTGTAAAGGCTACGGTATTGAATTATCAATCTTAAGGTTGGCAATTCAATCCTGACATCGGTTATGAACTTTGTTTCTGTTAATCAGGCTAATAAACTAATTTTCTGGGCTATTAACCTGTAATAATTATGATGAGGTATCCGAGTCCGTTTGGCATGAGTCAATTTTGACTATTGCAGACGTTGAGCATCGTTTTGTCTGAAAATATACTTTTACTTTAACTAAGTACAAAATTTCTCAAATAACGCCTTATCCAAAAACTTACCGCCATATGGTTGGTGTCCTTGCTATGATGCGAAAACTTTACTACATTACAGGTCTTGGTTCTTAATTTTCTGGTCAATTCCGTGGTGACTGGAACAAAAATTAGATTTATTATATTGTCAGCCTCAGGGCTTGAACTCAGTTTATCCATTACCGTAATCCGATGCCTTTACCTTTTTATTACCATAAATGCCTTTGATGAAATGGACCATGGATTCATAGCTCTCCATTCAGCTCAATGCACGATGTTCCTTTAAATATTTCATGACCTGAAACAAAATGAACAACTTTAATCAAATTGAAAGCATGTCAAATCCTCTGTTTCATGTATGATTGCATGTCAATAATCACCTGTGCTTGTACCTGCCTCAGATATCCTTCAATGGTGCCTTTCAATCAAAATATGGATTTGACCCAATTTCAACCAACTGTTATCTTGTCACGTAACCCCTCATGATATGCATCTCTACATGTGTCTCTTTTTTTTCTTCCATATTTTCCCAGGTAAAAGTATGATAGCTAAAAAAGGTGACGGATCTCAAGTCAAAGAGTCTACCGATTCTAGCACAACAATTGAGGATGATGACGTTTGTAAAGGTAAGTTTCAGTTTTTTTTTTATTTTCTTTTTAAATGAAGTCATCCTTTACATTTAAAATTCATACTTTTAAATTAAATTGCTTTAAATTTCAACTTTTTAAATAACTTTTCATTAACATTAATTTTAAATTTAAAATGAAATAACGCCAAATAATAGAATAAAAAATTTTAAATCATCCATCATTCATTTTTACGCTAAAATGATAAATAAAAATTTAAATTGATCACGTGATCAAATTTCAAAAAATTTCCTGTTAATTTCAAATAAAACTTCTAACTGTATTTTAATTTAATTTTTCTTGCTCAAATTTTCAAATCATTTTCTATTCAAATTTTAATTTTTTTTTCACTTTTCAAAATATATCGTCTCGTGCTATTTTATTTTTCTAATTATTTTTAAATTAATTATTCATTTCAATTAAAATTAAAAAAAAAATCATGTCTTGCCATCTACAGATTTTTTCTGTGTCTCTTTTCTATATTTATTTTTCTTCTTGATTCATGTAAATTTTTTTTTAATTTTTTTTGTTTTTAATTTTCACTGCACTTTTTCTTCAAATCTTATTAACATTTTAATTTTAAGTTTTAATTTAATTTTAATTTTATCCTGAATTTTCATGATCATCCCCCAATAAATCACCATTAATTCGCAATAAAAATCACCAAAGCTTTTTATGCCTGATTTTTGTTTAATTTTGATAATTTTTTTTTTGAATCGTTTTTACTTTAAATTAAATAATTGGATGCAATTAAAAATTTTTGATGCACATTTTTTTGTAATATATTTTTTTTGATTTTTTTATGATCAATGAAATTTGAAATTCAATTAAAAAAAAAGTAGATTTTTTTTCACTTTAAATTTATTCACATAGTTTTTCTTAGAATGAATGAATTTTTGTATGCACGCTTCTCAGAATGAATTTTAGAGAAAATCAAAAATTTTAAATGGATGTTTGTAATGTGGGCTTTTTTTTAAATTTAATTTAATTTCATAGTAACTGTAAATTTTATTTTTGAATTTCACGTTTAATTTACTGTAATTTGAATGAATGCTAGCTGGGTATGATCTGTCAAAGAATTCGAAGAATGTAGGGATGTCCAAAATGAATAGCAATTTATTTATTAAGTCAAATCAAGTGAGAATTCAGAAATCTGAGTAAGTGAGACTTATAATTATGAAAAAAATCCAGTTTATTGAAAAAAGTCTTTATTTGACTTATTTTCATGAATTTCATTAAACTTTTCAAGTTTCCTGATGAAAAATGTCGCATAATGGCACATTTTTCTATATGACATGTTTAAATGGAAGAAAGAAACGACAAAATGTACTAAAAAATGATTAAAAAAAAAGAAATAGAAAGAATTGTTGATACAAAAAGAGAAAATGAAACAGGGCCACAAAACAATTATTACATCATGTTACTGTGAACCACAAAAAAACGTAAAAATGACAAAAAAAGTATACGAGTGATCATGTAATTGTGTACGTTCCTTATCTCCTTTCATTTGTTTCATTTAGCACTAAGAAAAATTGGGATGGAATTTTCCATAAATACTGAAAAACATGAAAATATTGTGCAAAACTTAATTTACTTTTTCATATCTATTCAGATAATGTTACATTGTACATTGTGAAATGAGAAGAAGAAGAAGAACATTTTAATATTATTATTACATTTAACAGACCTGGTTATGTTATTTTTAACATGTCTTGGAGCGAACACACTATTTAAATTTGAAATTAAAAGGAATAAAATGGGAGAGAAGCGTTTCAATGATCCTGAGCCCTGAAAATTTAAATGTCAATTCAATTCAATCTGTTAATTTCATGACATGGGATAGCTTTTAAAGGGGCTTCGTTTTGACTGGATCCCAAAATTTTTACGTTCAGCTCTATTTCCTCAGTGTCCTTGCCCCAATAATCGCTTAAATGAAAGGTGACATCCATACACGTTAAATGGATAGTACGAGAAGAGAAAAAGAGGCAAAAAAAAGTACAATATTTAGAATTCAAAGTCAGTCATGCTGAACATTAGATTTTGGGTTTATCTTTTCACATTTTATTAGCTTAAAATTACTTCCTTCACTATTTTTAGGTATTTTATATGACAGATACAAGACAAGTAAAACATAATTGTTGTTTCTTCTCTCCCTCTTTTTACTTCAAATAGTGTTATTCCTTCAATTTAACATGAGCAAACAAACCCACACACAGACATAGATACATACACAAAGACACTAAATAGGTTACAATTTTGTGTACTTTAAATGCAAGTACATGTTTGAACACATTTTGTTTGTGTCTTGAATTACAAATTATTTACGCTGCTTTTGTTGTATCTTATTATTAAATTTGAGCTCGGAATTGTTCAATTTTTTTTTTCTTTTCTATTATTTTGGTGTGTAATGTTTTGTGTTAGTGTGTAGGAAAACATGTCACATATATATTAATATTAATTGAATAAAAAAATGGAATGAACTTGATATCATCAGTGATTAATCAAATTTGATTGGTATGACACGTGTTTGTTTCCTTTCTCAATTCGATTTTGACCTTTGTCATATCTGTCTTTATGGAAATTTCCTGCTCGTGACATTGTGATTTCATTTTTTACATCACTAATAAATCCATTTCGTCATCCAATTTTACATGCCTAATAAATCCAACCCTGATCACTTTACGTCTCACTTTATACATCCCTAATCACAAATTGACTGATAATTTGTACAAAATTCATTTTAATTCCATTTTAATTAAACCTAATAATGTAATTAGCTCCATTCAAATAATAATAATAATACTAATTTATTCTATTAGAAAACATGTCATACAATAATGTACCTGGCACATGGCACACACACACACAGAAATAATTTCAATAAATATTCAATTTTAATTGTAGCATATAATAATAAAATAATAATATTAACGATTCACATCAGTAATTTCAAATTGACTATCACATAACACATTAAATATTAACTATTTTACTAGAATTTGAAGTGTATTTGAGTTAGTTATTATATAAGCTAATTTTATGTTATAATGCGCATCTCTCTCTTTTTCAGTGTTATCCCTTTTTGAATCCAGTTATATGCCTTTTATAAAATAAAATAAAACAGTAAGCTTTTGAAATGTAAAATAAATAGGTCAGTCACTTATGTAAAATTCACATATTGAGTAATCCTTTGTCTATTGATGTCAATCATGGACGATTTATGTGTGTGTGTGCATGTGAGTTTATATGTGAAAGCTAAGGCAATTTCATTTGATCTAACATGAGAGAAAAAAGAAGATTATTTTTTTTTCATTTTATTTTTTAACAGAACATTTTCATTTGAAATTGCAATGCACTTTGCATCCATAGGGAAATTTAATGGAAAGTTTTCTTCATCTTCTTCGTTTTTTTTTCTATTGAAAAATTAAGTTATATAACTTACTTAGGTTAACTTTGATAGAACGATAGAAAGCAGAAGAGTTTACTTTGTAAAATGGAATATAAAGTTTTTTTTCTTTATTTTGTGTTTGGTTATACATTAAATTGCTTTCAAGTTCTCGTAAATTTATTGTAAAATAAACTATTTATTGAGGCAATATTCTTTGAAATGAATTTTATGTATTTTGTTATTTTTTGCTGGTAAATTTTGACCATCTTCTTTCTTTGGTGAAAGTTTGATTGAGTTTTGATATGGTTAATAATGGTATGAGTTTGTATTCAAGGCTGAATAAAATTCATATTGAAAATTAGTAGTTTGTCCAACCCTGAACCGAATTTCTATCAAAATCGAAATCAATATCGAATAAAATGAACAGTTTTTCCAACCCTGATACGAATATTTTTTCAAAATCGAGAGCTCATCAAATTATTTTTGAATGAATCGAATTTCCATCAAAATCTAGAACTAATCACTTTTTAGCTTTAGACTCGAAATGAAAAGTTTCTCCAACCCTGAATCGGACTACCATCAAAATCTAGAGCTCATCAAATCATTTTCCAACATTAGACTTGAAATGAACAGTTTGTCCAACCCTCAACCGAATTTCTATCAAAATCGAGAGCTCATCAAATCGTATTTTCAAATTTTGACTCAAAATGAACAGTTTGTCTAACCCTGAACCGAATTTCTATCAAAATCGAGGGCTCATCAAATCATGATACAACTTTTGATTTAAAATGAACAGTTTTTCCAACCCTGATACGAATATTTTTTCAAAATCGAGAGCTCATCAAATAATTTTTGTATGAATCGAATTTCCATCAAAATCTAGAACTAATCACTTTTTAGCTTTAGACTCGAAATGAAAAGTTTCTCCAACCCTGAATCGGACTACCATCAAAATCGAGAGCTTATCAAATCATTTTCCAACATTTGACTTGAAATGAACAGTTTTTCCAACCCTGAAACGAATTTCTATCAAAAACGAGAACTTATCAAATCAATATTCAACATTTGACTTGAAATGAAAAATTTGCCCAACCCTGAATCGATTTCCTTACCTATGAACAAATATTTCATAATTCCTTCCAAGAATTTTGTAATACCCAAGACCATAAAATATTAATTCTTCTTGTATATTGTACTTAAAACTTCATAAATTTAACGTAAGCAGGCAGTCCGCCGTTTGGTATACGAGACAAAATCGATTACCAAACACTAAAACTTAAAAAATAATTAGTTAATCAATATGAAACCAAAATCAGTGTTATTTTTCTGTAACAAAACATGTTAGAGCATAACTATGCAAAGTTTCAATGTATGAACAATTAAAATATGAAAGTTATTAAAGTTCAAAGTTGGTGTTTGGTATACAATCGAAATTAATGACAATTTTGACTTGGTTAAAACATTTTGATTTTTCAATTCGAATTTTGACTGTAGAAAAAAACTGTTCAAACATAAGCCGTAAAACATTTCAAAATTTTATAATTTCATTTGTTTGAAGCTTAAAATACAACACTTTTCACATAATTCCAATTTTAGTGGCGTTTGGTATACATGTTGGGTATACGCAAAAGTTCTCATTTCAAAACTCATAGAATTTTCATACAAATTCAAAAAAAAAAAATTGATAAATTTGAATTATTTCATTATTTCAAACACCAAATAAAAATTTCAAACACTTGTTTGATAAAAAAGCCAGTACATGAAAAAAAAAATTGTTTGGTATACACCAAAGTCAGTAACTAAATTTATTTAAATACTTTTTGTGGCTTCGAATTGAAATGCTTATCATAAAAATCTTTGAAAATTAACGGTATATTCTTAATTTAAAGAAGTTTCATCTTGTAAAAATAAAATAAAATCAAAAATTGTTTGTTTTTGCGTTTGGTATACACAACTGAACAAAATTAAAACTACCGTAAAAAGGTCTGAGAATGGCCGCCGGTTGTGAGATTGGCCACCCTATTTTTGGCTAAACTACTAGACTTTTTTATTGTTTAAAAACATGTATGATCAGTTCAAGATATGTCTATATCAAAATGATAATCACTATTTTAAAAATATGGAGCATTCTCATTAAAAATGGGTGGCCAATCTCAGGTTGCGCGGCCAATCTCAGACCATTTCACGGTATCGTTGTAAAACAGCTTTTTTGGTTTGAAGTGATTGAATGGAACTTCTAGGGCTACGAAATATGTAAAAATGGAATATTAAATTATCATAAAAAATAAGAGAAGGGTTAGAAAAGGTGGTTTTTTGTCAAAAATTTTTAATTTTTTTTTTCCATTAATTTCACTATTCATAGACCGTTGAGTTGATTGTACAAACATGCCCAACAAAAATTAAGTTTTCTTACTTAATATAATTGATTTGGATCTAGTTCTATGTTTTTTGAATAATTTAGGACCCTTTTTATTATTAACGAGCAAACTCAGTTTGAAAAACAAAGTTTGAAATTTTTCGATTTTTTAAATTTCTGGCGGACTGCCTGTAAGTTGTATTTTGTGGGATAGAAACACAATTAATTTTATAATAATAACACAGAAACTGATATAATTATAAAAGTTTTTCAAATAAATTTAAAATGAGGCAAGAAATTTAATGAAGAAAAATTACTTTGTTTTCCTTACAAAGCAAAATACAAAAGTTCAATAAAATAAATTTTTCTTTTAAACTTTTCCCTTAATATAAATATATTTGTAACAAAAAAACTCGTCTTCAAACAGTTTTCATTGAAACACGTTTTTTAAGAACGATTTCTTTTACATAACACCCAATAATCGTTATTGTAAATCCTCTGCCTTTAGGACAAGATTTCCCTTTGTATTACTTTGAATTGAAAACACACAACGAATGACGATGATGACAAAATATCTTGTAAACACACACAATGTAATACATAATAATGATTTAATAATAGGAGGAGATCCGGATTCTTTTTTTTCTCCATTTCCTTTTAAAGTTACATATTTATTTTATTCATTTCATTACTTTGTATATTTATTTATTGAGTTTATTTAGTAATAGTCCATTTTTTATTGAAAAAGTAAATAAAAATAAAATTTAATACGAACTTTGATATTAAATATCATTTTATATTATACAAGACTATAAAATTTGACGTTAAATTGTGACGATACAAATAGGCGAAGAGAATCAGATCTGAAATTTTAGTTCACAATGTGAAATGTATTAAAAAAATATCAAATATAACACTTCAAAGCAAACATTTTGTTTTGTGTTTGTTTGTTGGTGCGCTTGATAATTCAACAAAAATGTATCCAAAATGTTTTGTGTCTTAGGCTTTGTTTTATTGTGACATTTTTACACAGACACAATCAGGATGAGAGGGAGAAGTAGAACACGACAGACAAAGTAATGTAAATATATTCAAAATACAAAGTAAACAATATGTAAAATTTAAATATATCACAAATTTTCTTGTTGAGGGTGGGAGTAAATGACATTTAGAAATGTAATACAAAAGAAAATTTTAGGTGCCATATAAAAAGACAAATAAAATTCAAAATGTAATGTAAAATGGAAATTCCTAGAAAAATGTGAAGTGAAAAAAAGTAATAGACGGTGAAAAATATGTTAACTGTAAATTGGATAAACGGATGATGATTGTGATTGTGATGAGACAGACAATTAAGTGACATGGTTTTTGTTTTTGATCCAATTTTTCATTAGATAGGAGGAATTTTTTCATTTCAAAGCAGTTTTACATGAAATTCAGATACTTTCAAAGTCTTAAAGTAATTTTTTTTCTCATTTTAATTGAAATGATATCAAAAAAAATGTTCATAGGGCACAAACATCGAAAATTCAAAGTAAAAAAAATGTTCAAAGGGATGAACTGTCAAGCTGAAATCTCTTGTTTACAATCAACAGATCATTTTCAGATTTTGACGAGTAAAGAACTAGAAATTGAAGAAAATTAAATTTATACAAATTAAAGCCCAGAAAAGGAGATGACATTGCCATGTCAATTAAATTGATATGAAACCATTGCAGAAGCATTTTTAATACAAATTGAGGTAATTAGATAAAAATATTAATGAAAAGTGATAAAATAACAAATGAAGCGTGTTGGACAATCAATCCTAAGGTTTTCAGTTCGATTTTCGGCCATTTTTCGTCCATGAAACTTTAAAATCTCAAATGTTACATTTTCCTTCTTCTCAACTTAAAAATTTATCAGAACTCGAGGATATAAGAGCTGGCCTTGATTCGGATCAAGCTACATAAAAATTCTCATTAGCCCACTTTGCTAGTGAATTGTTAAAACCAATTCATGTCATTTTCCAGCCACAGATGGCACTGAAATCGCATTTTCCTTCATTAAAAGGCAAAAAAGCCATAACAAAAGTTCAAAAGTCACTTACATAAAATTAAAACAAACCCCTTTCATAACTTTCATAACAAAAAAACTTTGAATAAATAAAAATATTTTTTTTAATTACATTGTAACTTATTGCAATGTCCTCATTTTAACTTCATTATAAAGTAAAAACTAAAAAAAACCCAAACAATACTCGTCTATTAAATTTTCCTGTTACAATATTCATAAGCTCACCACAGCAACAACATTTTAAACTCAAATAAAATACAAAAAAAAAAAAAATTCTCTTGTAAGTGCATATTTAATAATGTTGTAAAGTAAAGTTATTTAATATTCATAATAATAATAATAAAATAATAATAAATGAAAAATAAAATTAACATAACAATGCACTTTCCAACCATCCTCGATTCTGTTTTCCTTGCCTCTTGCTCCATTACCGTGAACATTTGCATTTTGCTTACAATTTCAACTCAACTCAATAAAAGTTTTGTTATGCAATTTTTTTTTTTTGAAAATGACGTTGTTTTTGTTGTTGTGTCATCGTCATTGTGATTGCTTTTATTAATGTTTTTATTAGTCAAAAAAATAAAAATAAATATTCCTCAATAATGGAAGTAAACATAATAATAATAATTAAATAACATTATTATTAAATTGTCGCCTTTTTGCTATTGCTATTAAAACTGTACTTTCCTCTTAACAAAAGAAAATGAGAGAGAGAGAGAAAATGTGTTTTATAATTTAATTTCAACATTTTTTTACCAATGAAATGCATTTCATGAACTTTTTTTTCTATTTATATGTAAAAATATGAAAAATTCTGAGAATGAAAAGTTACAGTTTAATGTAGGGTCGTGCAACTGTCTATCGTTCGTAGCACCCTACCGTGTATTTTAAGTAATTTTGACCAAAATAAACAAGTTTTTAATAATTTAATTTAATTTTTCAATTTTTTTTTACTGATGATAATTTATGAATAAAATCGAAACGTCGAATCAAAATTAAATGAAAATTTATTGGCCTTATCCTACTTATTCAAATGAAATTAACGATTAAAAGCAGTTCTCTAACAAAATTGGTCTTTATTTTTAATCTAGAGTAGTTTTTAATTTCATATTAAGGTTAGGTAACGATAGCCGGTAACTCGATCCTAGTTCATATGCTGAAAAATAAATGATGTAAAAAGTAAGATGAGGCCTCTTCACATTTTTGTTGTGAAAATATTTGTAAGTTTATCTCATGTCATGTATGAAATTTTGTCAAGAAATGACATAACATAAAAAATTCAAATTTTATGTTTTGTGGAATGTAAAGTGAAGGAATTTAAGGACGAATCCATTTTGTGATTTGTTGAATTTGTTTCTTTAAGTGATTTATTCATCTAAAGGAGTTTTCACTTCAATTAAGGCTTCATTTGCACTCTCAACCCAAAACCAGTGGGACTTCAGTGGGAACTAGCCTAGTAAGGCCACTAATCGATCGACTGGTAGAAGTTAAGTTTAGCGTAAATTTTAAAGAAAATCAAACAGGGCCGTTCATAATTTTCAATCCGCTCCTGAAGTTGGTGTGGAATTCGGAAGTTCGTTCAAGGGAAATTTTGTGATTTGGTGCTAACAAAATTTTAAATGGTGACCCCGCCCAAATTCATGTAAATTCAATTTTAATGGCTTGCATCGTGTCTTGAGCTCTAATAATTTTCATCTCTCGTCTCAAGCCACGACGTGAATGGCTCAGAGACGTTACTTCGTAGTCCTAGTTCACTTCCCAAATTGGTGTTTCATTTTCAATTCAAATAAAAATCGGTTTCATTTTCCTCTTTTTTTCATTTCACATCTTACATTACAAACGTCTAATCAGCGTAATTGTATCTGAATCACATCAGAATTTTATTTCCTCTTAATTTCACTCCTTTCATTTCCTTCTGTAAACTACAAATTGCTTTTTGTATCTTCTTACATGATCTCAGCAACAAACTATTCTTCCACACTTAGTTAACAACAAATTTTTTCCCTTTTCATCTTTTTCTCTCTCTTGTTCAACGTATCAATTCAATTTAAAAATTATACTTTTTATTTAACTTCATACTTTTGTGTTGCAATTTTTTTTCTCTTTTTTCCTGATTTGATTCAATTCAATTGAATTCATTTCACATAAGGATTTCAAGGAAAAAGAAGAAATACACACACCTAGTGCAACACTTGATTACTTGCTTGGCCTTTTTGTGTGCTGTCATATTTGTTGCAGTTATTTTACTTCTTCTATCTAAAAGTAACAGGATCATTATTTATTTAGAAAGTCATTTGTTGTTACAATTTTCAGAGTAATTTAAAGTGTAAGAAAAAAATGTGAATGAATGAGTGATTTATGGAATGAAATTTTCTATGAAAATACAAATGAACTTTTGTAACAAGATTCAATTAAAATTTTTTTTTGTTTCTTTGTTGTTGTTTTCGTCTTGAAAATACATCCTATTTAAAAACACTTGAATTTTCATTTTAACTCTACAACTAAAATTTAAAGCGCTTCATATAAAAAAAAAATATATTTTATTTGCTTAGCAATATTTTTTTAGCAGAAAATGGCACACGTTGTTAATTGCTTGTTCTTTCTTTTTCACTAATCACTATTAATTTCAACATAATTTAAAAATAAAATACATACACCAACTCATGAGCTCATATTTCACACATTTCACAGACATTGTTATGAAAAAAAATTGAGTTAAAAGTTTAATTTGCTTAGAATTGCTTTTAGATGCGTTTTAATTTGAGATTAAAGTTTTTTTTAAATTTAACGGTTTAACGGTTGAACGGAATTTTAAATTAAATTCAAAATATTTTCGAACGAAGCCCTAAGGAAAATAACATGAAATCTGTATTCTGTGTAGTTTCAATTTCAGATTCCTTTGAAAAGTCCTTAAAATTTCATTTTAAATTCCATTTTTACGGAAATTTAATTCGGATTCGAGCAAGTCTATAGTGAGTGAGAGATTGTTTGAAGAATGTCGAAAAGGTGTGTTCGAAAAACTCTTTTAATGATTAACAATTTTAACGATTAATGATTTTTCATATTTTCACTTTTCATTTTATTTTTAATCAATTTAGTGTTACATTTTTCATGTCATTACCATTCATATCAATAAATTACGTTAAAAGAATGTTCTTCTTCTTCTTCTTTTTCATTTATCTTTGACATATAAAAATAAATATTTATATCCTATTATCCTTAAAAATCAAAACTATCCTTTATTCCTATACAAAAATAGAATTTATTCGCAAAATTAACACACTTGTATATGTTTAAGACCTGAATTCGTTTGAAAAAAAAAAAAGTAGAAAAATATTAACACTTAAAATATCTTAAACTATGCAAAATGTAATTTATTAAAGTAAATTACACTTAAATTTTAACACAGTTAATTGATTGATTGATTGAATGTCCTTTGAATTATTATTATAATCATATTTTTATTATTATTTATTATTTTGCTCCATTACTATTCAATATACAAAAAAAAATAATTAAAAATAAACCATTGAAATTCAGATTTTTTTCTCATTCTTTGACTCTTTTCTCTCCCTATCTCCTTCTGTCTGTCTCCTTTTTCTAAGAAAAAAATATTTTTATATTTTCTTTTAAAAACATTTCAATTGAAATCCTGATCTTTAGTTTTGATTTAGTTTAATATATAATTTTTTTCTTTGTAATGCTACACTGTGTAACGAATAATTGAAAGTCGAGCCTTGAACGAAGAGCTACAAGATTTTTTTTATATCAAGATTTCGAATAATACGAAAATTTTTTCTAATGAATTTCTCTTTGGAGATTACTATCGTTGGGGAGCTGGTTGATCAAGTTGGTTAAGTGCGTGGTATGATTGGATTGGATTTCGAGTTCCAAATGTGCTCAGGTTTTACTTAGTATACACAAAAGTCCTTAAGAGATTTTTAAGGGGTGCTGAGTGAAACCTGAGGGCGACTGTATCGGATGATAGTATAAATTGTAGGTTCCACGTGGTAAGACCTTAGAATAAAGGTGCTTATTATGAAAGCTCCGGCTGAAGTAGTATGAACACAATAGGACCATTGGGTCCGCGGTGGAGCTTGTTCATATCTAATCTAATCTACTAACGTTCACTTTCAAGATCGTGATAGACCAGGGTGGGAGCCTGCATTACTTTAAAAGTGCTGTTTTGTAGCTCTTTCTTTCGTTCAGGTAAAAAGCTGTCCCAAACGTTCATTCTCGGTTCCAAAATGGTCTTAGGGTAAAACGTAACCCTTATACTATCATCTAAGAAAAGTTTTCAGGACGTGCTTCAAGTCTAAGTAAAAATATCAGGTAGATCGTCATCGTTTCATTTAGTCGTCGTTCTTTTGCAACCAGGTGATCCGATGAAAACAGTGATATGTATTTTAACAGGAAGTAATCAGGTCACGCCAAATTGACCAAATTGACTAAATGGCAAATTCGCCAAATGCGCTTAAATGAAAAATGATTTTTTTTCTTGGCAAGCGACCTGACTACCTCCTGTATTTTAAGGATGGCTTTCAAGTTTAACTCATACTCAGATCTACAAATAAATCCATTTTGTAGGAGTTCAGACCTTGTATAATCAAATTTTTAGATGTACTGCTAACCGACTCTCAAAAGATAGTCCAAAAATTTGGCGAATTGGCCATATGGGGAATCTGACAAATGCCAAAGAGGCCGCAGGTGACTGTCTTGTAAAAGTAAATTTTAGTGCAAATTTTAAAGAAAAATCATGTAAAATGCCAGGGCTGTTGAAAATTGTCAATCCACCCCTGGTCCAAAATCTACTTTATCGACCATGACATTTTATATAAAAAAATACCAATTTTCAAGGCTTCACATCTCAATATCCTGACGTCCTGGGACTAAATTTTATAATAGTTCACGTTGCTTTGAATTCCAATATTTTTTTTTTTAAATTTAAACCCTAAAATTTCAGCATCGATTTTCATGAATTTGTTGCACAGTGTAGTATTCATACAATTTTCATTGTAATTCCTTTTACAAAAAAAAAACCTTTAAAAAATCATCTGATTTCATTCAAATTATTATCTTATCTTAAATTATTATCAATAAAAAGCGAAACATTTCATTGTAGAAGTAAATTAAGAAAAAAAATCTCAAAAGTTTTGTAGCAAATCATCACACCCCATATCACTGTTATATTATTATAATAAAAAAAAATGACACAGATCATCATTATTATGTCTTAATTTTATTTTGATTCATTTTTTATTTCAATCATCTTCTTTTTATTATTATCATTATTATTATTTGTACTTAACATTTTCTTTTTTTATCATTTTATTTTTTTATTGTGTGTATTTTTAATACACATTTCATCAAGTTATTTTTTTTCTTCACATTTTCAATAAAAAAAATCTCTAAATCGATATAAAAAAAGAAAAATAAATAAAGAAAAAGTGCGACAAAGAAAATAAAATTACATTTTTTTCATATTCCTTAACATTTCTTAACAATTTCATTTGAATCTTTGAATAGAAACACGTTTTATTTTTCATACGACTTCTTCTCCTTATTTTATTTTATTTCATTTCATCGTCATGTTTTATATTAAAAGACATTTTTTTGTGTTACTTCTGTCACACTTTCTGATTCAATATTAAATAATAAAATGAATATAAATGATGATAAATAAAATATATATAAAATAAAATAATCAACTCAATAATAAATTTACAGTAAAAATTTGATGCTAAATTTCTATCACAATACAATGCAATACAATTTAAATGCGTAAATGAGCGTTTTATTTAAAGTAAATTGTTTAATTTTACATTTAAATTGATACAACAATGTGATAATGGTCGTGTAATGGAGAAATTTTATCAATCAATTTCAGTTTCAATGAATTTTGTATGAAATTGTGAATTTGAATTACTTTTAAGTGATAGGGTTGCCAGATTTCAATTAAAATAAAAATTTGCGTTTTAAAATACATTTAAGAAAAGGAAATGGGATATTTTGATGAATTTAAATCAATTTTAATTGTTTGAGCTGAAAATTCATAGAAAAAGGTCATTTTAATGGTTTTTTTAAAGTTAGGGTTGCCCGAGTCCAATTTAAAGTTAAATCTGGAAAAGGAGCTGCTTTTATGCTGCTTTTCATGTGACATTGAAAAGATTCATTTACGATTATGGGACTTTAATGAAAGACAGTGATATAAAATCTTTTAATAGGCTTAAATAGAGTCTTGGGCACCTTATGGTAACATTACTTGCCGTAATCAGTAGTGAAGGCTATTGATAGAAATTTTTTGGAAATTTTCAATCGATACCATGTGATTTTATCCAGATTTTTAATGGGCTTCACCACGATGAGCTATCAAAATTTAAGATTTGCTTGTACCAGGTCTAAAAATAGTTTTAATCTAAATTCATGTCATTCCCAGCTATCGCAACCATTTTATAGGCCTTCGCATCACTTGAATAGGAAAATTTCAGTGTTCAGGTTACAAATCCTTTAAAATTGAAGCTTTAATCCAGTCAAGCGTACGATGAAGTTAACACTGAGTCGATTTATCGTCATTTCAATACAAAATTGACTTATTTTCAAATTTTATTGACACTGGCAACCCTATTCTATTAAAATTTATGAAGATTTTCAAATTACTGGCAAAACTTTCAAATCAAAAGACAAATTAAAATTCAATTTTATATTTCATTTATTATCATTATCATCATTGAACCTCTTTATCATTATCATCGAAATTTAGTATTAAAAAAAAGCAAAATTACTTTTAATTTTATATAAATTTAAGAACAAAAAACAATTGGCAAAACATTTTTATTAATTCACATTTGCATATTTTTTGTACCTTCTCTTCATATCTTTTTTTTATATAAAAAAAAACAAAAAAAAATCAATCGACTTCACTTCAACTTTACTGCAACTTCCATGATCTTCCTCCACGTGATGTTGTGACATAAAAAATTATAAAATTGAATCATAAATTTAATTAAATCAATCAATCAAAATTATATAAAAAAAAATCATGCGATTCGCAATCAAAATTAGAAGGCAAAGGAGTTGTTGATCGGAGCTCAACTGTAATTGCTAAAGATCCGGAAGGTAAACATTATTTAATTTTATTACAATTGAAATCCACACACAATTTAATGAGAAAAAAAATCACACACATCCATACACACACACACATAAAAGTAAAAAATGTCCACCCTTCCCATGCCCAACCCTGTTAAAACCCAAATCTAGTCCCATTTTATGGTTTTATTTAACTTTTGAAAACAAAAAAATAATTTTATTTAAAGTACACATATAAATAAATAAAATAAAATTAAGTACACACAAAAATTACCCTCAAAATTACCCTTGTAATGCAAATACACGTTTCCTTGTATGTAAAATGTTCGTTTCCTTAATATTCAAAATTTGGTTGTGACTTTAAAATTAAAATTAAATTAAATTTAAGTTTTTTTGGTTTTTTTTCTGTTTAATTTAAAGTGAAATCAAAATTATTGGAAATTTTTTATGTAAATTTTTCCTCTGTTATTATTTCATTCCTTTTTCAATGTAAATGTGGAAAAAAAAAGTCTTAGACTTTTGCTTTTCATTTATAATCTTAATTTTTCTCTGTATTTTGTTCCTTTTTTTCAACATCTATCTAATTGTTAAGAAAATTAAATCAAATTGGACATTTTTTTTTTATTGTTATAATATTTCATTAAATTTTTAAAATAATTTTCATGAAATTCGAGTAAAATGAATCAGAATTAATTTGAAGTGGAAAATTGACTTGAAAATGAAAAATATTACATTGAAAGTGGAGACGACTGGTTACTAGCAAAATGGCCAACTTTTTCAAAACCCTTGGAAAATCTTGAAAATTTCGGGAAATTGCGAAATTTTTTTAAATCGAGGAAATTCACGAAACTGAGAGAAATGTAAAACGTGATCGTCAACGATATATACAAGCGCATTTCAATGTAAAGAATTTTCTAATTTTATCGAAAATTTAACATTGACTGAAAAGAAATCTTTAAATTTTAGTTTTATCGTTAATAAGGTGAAAATATCGTTTATATCGTTTTTGGGTTTAATATCGTGTTTTGAATTTTATTTCGTGTTCGTGTTGAAGTTTATATCGGTTTTTAGGGTTTTGTATCGTTATTTAGGGCTTTATTTAATTTTAAGGTTTTATCGTTTTTTTAGAATTTTTTAATCGTTTTTTGGATTTTATATCGTTTTTAGGGTTTTTTTTTATCGATTTTGGGTTTTAAAACGTTTTTGCAGTGGACCATTTTGAGTTAGTTCGTCATTTTGGGTCCATTGGAACAGACAGAAATGCGCTAAAAATATTCGAAATTTCTCAAAAAATTCTTAAACTTAAACTCAAGTTAGTCAATCGAAATGCGCTTATGAGGGACTTTCAAGATTACGTTTCAGACTTTAAATAAAAATTTTTGATTCGAAATTCAAAATTCATTAAAATTTTATCAATTTTAAAATCAAAATTTCCTTAGCTTATGAAATCTACATTGGAATTGTTAAAATTTATCACACAACATGATCCAAAAAAAATATCACACACATTTCATATGTAAAAAATTCCATGACAAAAATTAACAATTACAAAAAAGCACTAAAATTGATTTTTTTTTTAATTTTATTTTTTATTTCCAAAATTTTCTTCCAAACAAAAAAATTTCAATATAAAATTACATCAACATTGAAATTTAATTTTTTAATAATTACGCCTCAATAATATTAATTTAATAGAAAATACAATAAATTCGTGCCTGCCATTTTCCTGCTTCAAATGCTGTATATAATAAAAAAATTAATAAAAAATTAAAAATAACAATTAAAAAAAAAAAAAAAGAAATTTTAACGAAAAATTGGAATGTAAAATTGGAATGCAAAAATTAAATTTGAGAACGTCGCTTACATTAAAACAAGCATAAAAATCATCATGAAGAATAATTTTTTGTCATCTTAATCGCAAATCATCGCATTGCATCACATTGAAATCATCATTTTCAATTAAGTCAATCACGTAGTTCAATTTGACATTGAAATTGAAAAAAAAATTGTATTTTTATTATTTTTTAATGAAAATTGAATATTAAATTTAAGAAAAAAAATTAGAAATAAGTAAAAAAGTATTGAAACTAAAAATGAGTGAAAATGAAATTAATATTAAAATAAATTTGAATTAAATATAACTTTAAAATGATATCAAAGAATGTGTTTTTTTGATGTTTTTTTGTGTGTGTTTGTGTATGCTCGTGTATGTGTCAGTTTAATAGTGCTTGATGTTAAATTGTGAAATTTTTAGTGATATTTAACGTGTGAGTGTTAAATTTAAACGTTTAAAGCGTAGAACGTCTCACAGTAGAGTTCACAGAACATCAGCACTGTTCACTTGCACGATTTTTCGTGAAATATCTCACTCAGGTCCCGTCATATGTCTCGCATGAGTCATGGTCCATGAATCTTGATGTGTGTCAAATGATGTTTCGTCTCATGTCTCGCAAAAGTCCTATGAACTGATTCGCAAAGGGCCCGTGTCATGCCTCGTTCAGGTGACTTACCATCTTAGCTTGAATCTCCAAACATAAGTCATTGAAAAAAAAAACTCAGTCCAAAATCTAATGATATTCTATTTTTTTCTGAAGTTTACCAACTTCAAAAATTACAAGTTCTTTGTAAGTGAACTCAAAAACGAAAAACAAGTGAAAAAAATATCAAAATCTAGAACTTGTCCAATTTTTGTTCTGAATAATCTATCAAACATTGTTCTAATCAAAAATTGCACAAGTTCTAGATTTTGATATTTTTTTCACTTGTTTTTCGTTTTTGAGTTCACTTACAAAGAACTTGTAATTTTTGAAGTTGGTAAACTTCAGAAAAAAATAGAATATCATTAGATTTTGGACTGAGTTTTTTATTTTTAAGTGTTACTTTTGATTTATAACACTCAGAATCATTCGATCCATATTATTGATTTTTAACTTATTAATGACTTCGATTCTTTAGAAGTTACAGTGAATATAATAGATATCTTGTAATAAATATTAAATGCTAGTCGTTTGTTGTTTGTACATAAAGCACATTCCTTTAAGAGGGACATTGTGATGAATGTGAATGAAAAATGACTTGTATGAGAAAAAAATTTTTCCTGTTCGTTTTAGGTATACGGTGTCTTCTGGAAAGTTGCTCAGAATGATGAGGCGGAAATTTTGGCATGAAAAAAATTTTCCATTTTCTTGGAAAATTTTCGGAAAATCGGTTTTTCCATGGTCACCCTATTTTTTTGTATGGACACCCTAATTTTTTTATAGCCTATGTTACCCGGGCTTTGAATGGGTAAATATGCCTAGAACATACCATAGGTCTATTTTGAGCCGTTTAGGCGTAATCGAAAAAGAAACTTTTTTTGTGCATAAAATACAAAGAAGAACTTGTAAAAAAATAACTTAGAATTATGAATTTGAAATTGAAAACAATTTTCAAGCCATAAAACTTCTTCCACGTGTATTTTTTCAAAAAAAAATTCTAGTTAAAAAAAAACACAATTTGACTTTATAACATTTAACTAGAAAAAAAAACAAAAAAAAAACTTTCCCATATAATCTCCAATGATGCTCGTTAAAATATGTATTTTTTCTTCACTAAACAACCAAACAGAAAATTTGAAAAAAAAATTCACTGATAATGTATTAAAATAAAAAAATACGAAGAAAAAAAAACAGAAAAGCAACAAGAACATGAAATGGCATATGGTTACCCAAAAAATTTACGATTTCTGGAAAATCAGCGATAAACTGTAATTTATCGAATATTACAATGCCAGAGAAAAAAAAAACGTGGAACACACACACACATGACGCATTATTCGTAAAATATCATCAGAAGCTTTATTTCAGCTTTAAAGTATCAAATACACACATTTTTTTCCATATCATAAGCATTTTACATTATTTATCAGTGTTTTATTCAATCCCATGTGGGACTTATTTTGTGTGTGTGTGCCCGTACGTCTATCATGTATTCACTTATAATATATTGATAAATACTTTGAATGAAATGAAAAAAAGAAAACGCGCGACTTGTTTCCATTTAAAAGTTATGAAGAAAAAAAAAATAAAACATCTTTTTATATGATTATGACTGTCATAACTTAAAAAAATAAAAAAAAAATTTGAGGGAAAACCAAAAAAATTGATTTAATGGTTATTCATGTGAAAAATAATGTGAAATTATATTGGTTTGGTTGCGATTGGGTTACACTCTCATTTTATCTTCAGTGTAATATAAAAAAAATGAAATAAAATAAAACCACGACCAAGTCAATTTTGCGTGTGCGTGTGTGTGTGCGTGCGTTTGATAATCATATGCATCGTTTTTCTTCCAAGTCATGCCGAAACACCCCACAAAAAATTGAAATGAAAATGTTTGAATTTCATGTGAATGTGTTTTCAGGTCATCATTTGAATTCGAACTTTAAAATTTTAACTCAAAAAAATTCAGACAGATGATTTTCAATGCAAAATAAAAAACAAGATCTGATAAAATGAAAAAAGGAGAAAAAACACACAAAAAATATCTGTTTTATGGAAAAATTATTGTGCTCTCATCTGTGTAATGAATTTCTGGTGGTGGTTTCATTTCATTTCAGACACACACACACACACACACACAGAGAGCGAACAGGATTTTATGTGTTGAATAGGGTTATAACCATATTTTTTGTCATGTGTCAAAGTTTATCATGAATGGCTCTTTTGTTTTATTTTACCATTTTTTTATTATTATTTTTGTTAATCTTCGCTGATATATTTTTTTGCATTGTTTTCTGTTAAAATAAATTGGAAAAAAATTTGTCAGGAAAAAAAGTCAATATTATTTATTTGAGCATGTGTGGCTGTGGTAATTTTTGTTTGATGAAGATAATAATTACAATGATAAAAGATAAATAGGTTCAGAATTGAAATTGAATGTGTAATTTTGTTATTATAAGTCAATTGAGAGGAAATTTTATCAGTTTATTACATTGAAATGACTTAAACTTGAAAAAAAATATTAATGTAAACCCGGTTTACATTTCAACGAAAAAAAATTTCTCACTATTTTTTTAAAACACATGTTTTACTTATCTGTAAAATTCGTAACCGATTAAAAATTTAAATTTTAAGAGTTTACATTGAGTCAAAATCTTAGTTTACATCTAGGGTTTACATTGACATTATTGACGAGTTCACGGAGGTCACATTTCAGTTAAAGATTTTTCATTAAACAAGCTTAAAGAGCTCAGTTAAGGAATATAAATTAAATGTAAACCAAGTTTACATCTCGTTTACATTTTCACATAAACAAAGCCAGGAAAACCAACACATTTAATCTTGACATTCCATAATTTTGAATTCAGTCAGTGAGACTCAAGTGAGATGTCGTTAAATAGTGATCTGAGTCTCCATAAGGAATATTTACATTCAAGTTTACATTTTGTGTATATTCAACAAAAAAAAAACTTCTTACAATTACTTAAAAATTCATTGCTTAATTTCCTTTCAAATTCATAACCGAATAAAAATTCAAAATTTAAAGGTTTACATTCATTCAAAATCTTAGTTTACATCAGGGGTTTACATTGTCAATAGTGAGGAGTTCACGGAGGTTACATTTCATTTAAAAGTTTTTCATTAAATTAAACGGCTCAGTTAAGCAATATAAATTAAATGTAAGCCAAGTTTACATCTGGTTTACATTTCACAATAACGAGACTTGTCATGTAAACCATCACATTAAAAAATGGCATTTCATAATTTTTAATTCAGACAGTGAGACTCAAATGAAATGTCATTAAATAGTGATTTGAGTCTCGAAAAGTGAAGTTTACATCCAGGTTTACATTTTTTGTAAATTTAGGTTTACATATTCAAACAATTCAAACTAGGATCGGTTTTTTGTGGAATTGAAACCCAAAGCTCTTTGATTAGAAAAAAAACGCAATGTAAATTTGGTATACATTTTATTGTAAACTAATTTAATTTCACATTTTACTAGGTTTACATTGTGTAAATTTTAATAAAAACCTTAAAAATCTTCCGTTCAAAAAGTTTTGTTTCATTAAAAGAGTTTACATTGAGTCAAATTCAAAATAAAATATCGTTAAAAACGGTTTACATTATGTAAACTTTTAAAATTGACGTTAAAATCAGTCTAAAACCGAATAAAATTTAAATTTCAAGTTAAAATTTCACATTTCCTTCTAGTTGTCACAAAATTTAGATGAACATCTCCTTGAAATTGCATAGAAAATTTTTTTAGAACAAAATTTCATTTCAATTTTCTCTTCTTCTTCTTCTTCTTCTTCCTAATTTCAATTGAACAGCTTATTACAATGACCTTCTCACAGTGCCCGAATTTTACATTTAACAATTATCAGATCCTCGTGACACAAAAAAATTACCTGAATTGAATGTCGAATCAAGTGAGTGAAGAATTAGATGAATGTGCACATTTTTAGGAGTTCTAGGAATTTTTAGGCTGCAAATGAATTTAAATTTAAAGGAGTTTGAATTAGATTTTAATTAATTAGACAAATTGAGTTGAGTTAGAGGAAGTTAAATGAATTTTTTGTAATGTAAAATGAGTTTAAATGAATTGAATTGTAGGGATTTGAAGCTGTAGATGATTTAGTGGATTTTTTTCATTAAAAGGAAGTTTTCATTAGAATTCATCAACGATAAAATTTAATTTTTTTACCTGATTTTGATTTAATTTTGAATTTTTTTCTCTAGCTAATGTAATGCTTTCAATTAAAAATATTTTGAGTTGAAATTCATATTTTTTTTTTTCTTCATTAAAAATTTATTAATGAGTCTAATTTCCTTTTTCATACCTTCATGCGCCAAATTTTAATTAATTTGATGATTGCTGTCTTGCGATGATAAAAATATTAAATTTTTTTTTCTTTAATTTTTATGACAATTTCATTTTATATACATTTGTGTGTTGTTGCTGCTGCTGTTGTCGCCGCCGCCCCCTCTCTATTGTTGCTGCCAACATATTTAACGTGTTACAATACAAATTAATTTTCTGCACATTCATCATAAAAATTGCTGTGAATTAAATGTTAAAATTAAAAAACTTATCTATTGGCACAAAAATTACAAATACACACACTCACACATTTTGGGCTTAAATATTGTCCGTGTCACGTGTCCTGTTCTGTTATCTGTGCTCGTTGTTAATTTTCTTCAGCTCAAACCGGAAATACGCCACCAATGTCACCGGCCACGACGACTTCGAGCACTGGACCAAGTGCTGCTGCTGGAGCTCTCTCATTACTTTCGGCTGCTGCTGCATTAACAGCAACAAAATTAAGTTCAGCAGCAGCTGCTGCAAGGGCATCATCACCACCACAATCAACAACAAATAATAATACCAATAATAATAATCATACAAATAACAGTGCAAATGCAAATAGTAGCAATAACAATAATAATAATAACAATTCTAGTACTAGTTTGAATATTAGTAGTAGTGTTTCATCGATTTTAGCAAATGCATTTAGCAGTAAATCACAAAACACAATTGTTAATACAGGCATTGTGACAACCACAAATACTACGATGACACAACAACAACAACAACAACAGCAGCAAATTGGGGCCTCGTTATTGCAAAGTGTTCAAGGTTAGAGAAAAAAAAACAATGATTTTGATTTTAATTTTTCCCCTTTTCCACTTTCCTTGTATAATTTCATTGGTTTTGAATTTAACGTAACTTTTTTTAAATTTTAATTTAATTTAAATTTAATTTAAAATTTATTTTATTGCTAAACAAAAAAAAATGAGCTATTGAGTGTTGTTAATTGAATGTGTGCGATTGATTGTTTTTTTCCTTTCATTATTTTGAAATTATTTGAAATTTTTCTTTGAGTTTTGATTTTGAGTGTATTAACATTTAAAATGAAATGCGTTAAATCGCATGCTAAACATATGTAAAAAAAAAATATGGAATTTTTTACTGTTAAACTTTTTTTTTTCATATAATTTTATTTTGGATTTTAACGATGTTTGATGTGTTTCGATTTCCTTTTATATTATAAATTTTCTGTATCTTCAAAAAAAAATTGGAATAAAGTAAAATAAGATAAACATGTAAATTTAAAATGAAATCAAAGCAGAAAATTGGTAGGTACGAATTTAAGATGATTTTTAGACGAGAGAGAGAAAATTTATGTAAGGACACGTTAAATAAACAAAAAATGAACGTTCTCATGAAAGAACCTTAATTAACTTATTGATCCCAAAAATAATAAAATTTACTTACTTGTTCTGCTGCTCATGATGATGATAAAAATTCATCTGAATACCTTTGACCTAATAAAATAAAATGAAAAAAATAAATAAAATACGTTTGAATTAAATTGTACCCAAAAATATACATATAAAAGTATAAAAATAGCAATATATTGAAATTTTTCCGTGATAATACCATTTGTCAATTTATTTAATCCTGAAAAGCTTTCTACAAACATCTTTTTTCCATAAAATACACACATACATACGAGAAATTTATATAAAAATAGACTAAAATCAGATTTAGATGTGCGTGTACTACACTGTACAAGGATCATGAATGGATACGAGAACGTCATGTGATGAAATGTGATGTGAAATTTATTGTAAAAGCGCATTTTAAGATTAATTTTGACAGTAAGGTGACAGCTGTCAAATGATTTTTGTTCCCACTTTCTTTATTATGATTTTAAATTCATTTGTTTTTTAAATTTGAAGTTTAATTTAAGTTTTTGAAAAATGTACATTAAAATTAGGGTTGAACAACATTTTGAGTTGACAGCTGTCAAATTGAAAGTATTTGAAGTTGACGTATGACATTTAAAAATGTATGACATGATCAGTGAAAAAAAGGCAAAGTTAATTTACGATTTAAAAAAATTCTCTTCAAAAATTTAACAGGCCAGCTAGAGTCAAAATAATACGTTAATTGACAGCTGTCAAAGTTAAAATTGTCAAAAGTGATGTAAATTTGTTATTTTTTCATTGATATGTAAATATTTTATTTACCTTAATCGGATGTGGTTCAAAAAGTTTCTAAACTCTTGCTTTTATTGTGGCTTAAGATCATTTCTGTCAACTTTTAAATGTGATAGTAATGACAGCTGTCAAAATTTGAAGTTCACGTATGACATCTCATAATTTATGTCATAATCATAACATAAATAGGCAAAGTTAATCAAAGTTAATAAATCAAAAAAATCGTCACAAATTTAACAGCTCAGCTTGAGTCAAAATTATAGTTTAAGTGACAGCTGTCAAAATTGAAATTGTCAAAAATGATGTTTAACAGTAATTAAAATATTTTTCTTGATCAGAAATTTTTCTAAAAGTAACTTGACTCTTACTTTAAAATTCTCTCTCTGAGCCTGTTTGACAACTATCAAATGTGACAGCTGTCAAATTTTAAAAATGACATTTGATCATCAAAATTTAATTTAACAATGAATTTATGAAGTTTAAAGTCAGTTGAAATCTAAATATGACGCTCCTTGGAAAATTAAAGTTTAAGTAGATTTAACATTTAAAATTAAATGACAGCTGTCAAATTTGTCAAAATTAGTTGTATGACATTTATTATACATGTATCATAAATCAGAAACTCTTCTAAAATTCATTGAATTTTTCTAAACGTTTTTTCAAGGTCTACTGTTAAATTTCAAATATAAAATTAATGACAGCTGTCAAATTTTAACTGAAATGTCATAAAATTTGAATTTTCCGTTTAAAATTCATCATTTTATATTTCAACTTACTTTAAAAATTTGCATCGGTATCAAATTGTATCCAAAATACCATTTAAACCACAATTTTTCAACAATTCATACTAAAAATAAGTAAATCCTCTTAATATTAAGCATCACATACCATACATGAAAATAAACACATACGATTTTTAGATAATTTTCATTGAGGGGATTAAGTAAAAGCTGTAAATTGAAGATATTATGAAAATGAAAAAATTTATTAATAAAATTACTTAAAATCAACATGTCATTTAACATCAAAAGTCACTTAGGTTAAAATTAAATGACAAATTTTGGGTGTTTAATTTAAAAAAAAAACTAATCACATTGTAAATATTTGTCAGTTAAATCTCCTTGCTTACACCTTGAATACAGTCCAATTCCATTAAATGACGTAATTTTAATTGTAAATATTCCGAGCTAAAATTCCATGTAAAATTACAACAACAACAATTCAAAAAAAAAACTTATTAGGATCACAAAATTTTTTTTATATATTTTTTTCTTTTCTTTTTTTTCATTTTACTTTTATATACAAAATTTTCCTTTTCAACTACAAATGATTTGATTTTCGATATCCAACTAATTGATGATTGACAATACAATGAAATTCACTTCAAATTCCAAACTAATGGCAATGGTTTTCAAAAAACCATGAAATCAATTTTCTCCCAATTAAAAGACAAAAGTTTTGACGCAATACGCAAAAAAATGAATTCGTTGGAGAACGATTTTACGGGAAGTGTCATTGAAAATGTGAAAAATAATAAGAATATCGATGAAAAGTTGAAGCAAAATTCAACACAGAGTTTTCCGAGTGTTGAGAGCTTACACACGGGTAAGGCAAAATTGAAATTTATTACGTAGATTTTTTTGAAGTATTGCTCAAATATTAGCTCATGTGAGTATTTTGTAGTGAAATTTTCATGAAAATGAATTTCAAAGTCTAGAATGTGATATAAAATGTAAAATTATTCTGTTACTATGCTTGTATATTTCCTTGAAATGAAAAAAAAATTATATGAACATTTTAGTGCAGTAGACAGGTCGACAGTATTTACTTGTTGTTTATATGCTTTATGTAATAAGAAGGTTGAGTGAAAATGACAAGCTATCTCTTTTTTGTTTCATTTCATTTCTTATTGTACATTGCAGAATATGAAATGAAATTTATGAAACAGTTTCTTTGAATAAAAAAAGAAAATTCAGGAAAATTTTCATTTAAATTTCTTTGAATTGTAAAACTTTAGAGAGTAACACGTGAATTTTCAATAAAATTCATTCTGTGATAATTTTTGACTAAAATGAGTGTGAAGTTTGCTACATTTCAATTCATTTTGGTATCTAGTATCAAAATTGGAACTCACTCATTTCGGTATCTCATTGAAATTTGAACTCATTTTCAAGTAAGAGTTCACAATGAAAGAGATTTTTGAATTTATTTTCAAAATAAGATCTTTAAATGTATTTTAAACTCATGGTCATTAACCTGTCATGTGTCAACTCAGCTGTCATTTGATAGGTGGGCTCACATTAAAGACACTCAACCTCAGAGTTCCTTAAGGACTTTTTTTTGAATGGTAAATCAAAAATTTCACTCAATACTTGAAATTTAACATTGAAAAGAAGAGAACATTCAATTTAAATGACAGCTGTCAAAATTGAAATGTCACTTTCCATATATTTTACCTTGTTATTTGAATTTCACAAGCTTCACACTCAAACAAAAATGATATTAGATTAAATTTTTGAATTTTTTTTCAAAAATTGATCTGTAAAATTATTTTAACTGAAAATTTTGACATGTGTGAACTCAGCTGTCATTTGACAGGTGGCCTCATATTGAAGACACTCAACTTCAGAGTTCCTTAAATTCTTTTTTTGTATGGGAGAGTAAAAGTTTCACTCAATTTCTTGTAATTTGGCATTCAAAAAAGGAAAACGTTTAATTTAAATGACAACTGTCAAACTTATCAACCAATTTTTGACAGATATCAGTTAAATGCCACTCTTTATCACTCTTTAAATGAAATTTTTTTCATATAAACGATCAAAATATCTTCTTATTTCCAAATATCATTGGACTGAATAATATTCAATAGATATTGTCAAAAATGACAGCTGTCAAAATTGAAATGTCACTTTCATGTAATATAACTTTCAGTTTTAAGTTTAACAAACTTCACACTCAAAATAAAAATGATTTAAGATTCAATTTTTGAATTTCCTTAAAAAAAAGGCGCTTCTAAGATTTCATTGTAAAATTTTATCGCTCGTGTACATGTAAAATTTCCTTTGAATTTTAATTCCATTCAATGTAATAAAATTCTAATCAATTTTATTTTAATTTTAACTTCAATTCAACTTAATTTGATTAAACCATCAAAACAAATGAACCACAAACCAACCTCTGTATATGATGATGCATTTCCATGTGTTTTGGATTTGACCACAAAAATTTTAATAACATTATCTGAAATTTGTTACAATTTATAATTGAAATCAAAATTTTGTTTGTGTGTGTCCTCAAATTAACTATCAATGTGCATTGTTCGTGTCAACCTAAAAAAACGCACCAATTTTAACCACAAAACCAAAAAAAAAAAAATATGAAATTAAAATTCACACACACACCCATTAATACAAATTGGTATCACTTTTGATATGAAATATAAATGAAAAAAATATTAAAATATTGCGATTAAACAGAAGATTCTGATGCAGGTCCAGTTTACAAACAAATTGATGACTGGGCTGACTTTAGTGAATTGCATGCGGATGGTGAGTTGAAAAGTAATTATTTTTTTTTTCATATAAAAATATTTTACGTAGTTTGATAGAAATTGACTAAAATTAGGCTAGAATACGTGTTTTTATGCAGTAAAATGCACATTTAAACAAATTATGTGATAATATTTAGTGCTAAAAAAGAAAAATTGTAATTAAAAAATGTCTGTTTCTGTTGTTTGTAATGATTTGTATGTGAAAAGGTGTAAAAATCATGTTAAATTGTGATAAAATCTTCATTCATAGAGTTTTGATAGTGAAATTTGACGTTTAACTGTCAAATTTTGACATTTAATTTCATTTCAATTTGCTTTGTTTCAATTTTATGGCCTTTCCTTTGAAAATATTTGAAAAAATTAAGATTTGCATTCAATTTGATCTCAATTTGACATTTAAAAATATCGGTAATCGATAAAAGTGTAATAATTTGACTTTTAAGTGTCAAATTTTGACTTTTAAATTTAATTTAGGTCCAGTTTTATCGAAAAAAATTTAAAATTTGACCGTTATTTTTTTGAAAAACTTCAAATTTGCTGCATTTTGACTTTAAAATCAAATTTTCAATGACAGGATATAATTGTCAAAAAAGTACTGTCAAAATTTTGACATTTGATCACACATAAATTTGACTTGCAACTTCAAAAAAAAATATTCTATTAAATTGTAATTGACAAAAATTAAACTTGCTTACCAAGTTACGGTAATTTTTTGACACTTCTGATTTTTTTTTCTTATTTTTGACGTATCTGTCAAAGTAAATTAAAATAATTTGACAATAAAGACCTGTCAATTTTGACCTTCTTTTTGAGATATATTTGAAAAATCTAAGAGTTTGATTCAATTTGAATTTATTTTGACATTTAAAATAAATTTTAATCAATATAAACAAATTTTATGACATTTACTGTCATTTTGACATTTAATTTCATTTCAATTTGCTTTGTTCTAATTTTCTGGTCTTCCCTTTAGACATATGTGAAAAATATAAGATTTGCATTCAATTTGTTCTCAGTTTGACATTCAAAAACAACAGTAATCGATCAAAGTGTAATTTTTTGACATTTAACTGTTAAATTTTGACGTTTAACCTCTCAAAAGGTATTTTTAGGACTGTTATTGCAAAAATTGTCTTTCATTAATTACATGTAAGTAAAATTTCAAGAAGAAATTTGAAGCCCTTTCATTTTCGGATCGTAAAATATTCAAAATATTTGACCGTTATTTTTTGAATTTTGACCGTTACTTTTTCAAATATGACCGTTACTTTTCAAAGCATCTGAAAATTATAAATTTGATCAATTTTACTTGAAACTTCGTCCACTGTCGAACATTTTTTTTACATTAAAATACTTTTCATAACCTTGGGAGATAACTTTTCGTTAAAAGTAAAGTACATTTATTTTAATTTTCATTCATTTTACTTTAAAAAAAAAACAAAATTTAACATGAAAAAAGTAACCAAACGAAGCAACCCAGACCGAATATCATACAAAATGAAATAAAAGCATTTTCTCTTATTTTTATATGAAAAGTTTTTTCTTTTTACTTTTTTTCATTATCATATTAACAACAATAAATGTATTATTTTCTTATTTTTTTAATAATAAAACACATTCCTTTTAATGGAAATGGAAATTCCATTATGATCGTACTCTGAACACCTGTTGTTGTGTCTGGGGAATATTTTATCCACAAAAAGTAAAGAAATTTTCATTTTTCTATATTTTGAGTGTAAATTTCATATAAATACGTTAAATTAAAGAAGAAATAATTTTTCATCATCAGCATCGTTATTTTTATATAAAATTTATCAAACAATTACACATTCATTTTCCTTTTTTAATGACAAAACACCGTCATTTCTTATCATGATGAGTCTCTTTACCTTACATTTATGTCACAATTATGCTTTGAAACATTAAAAAGTAAAAGAAAAAGAAAAATTATTATAAAAATAAAAAGCAGAATGTGTGCACATTGTTCCATAATTGAAATTGAGTAAAGTACCATCTCAAGACATACCACGTGAAAAGAAGAAAATGAAAGAAAATTGAAAATGTAATAATTTTATAAACAATTTACGTAAATTACACACACACACACACTTGCAAGGAAAAATCTGATTCAAACATGTGTTTTTTTATTGTGTAAAAATGATAATAAAGAAAAGGGAAGAAAAGAAATCTTTTCATTTTGTAATGACGACAATTATTATGAGATATTAATTTTTATGACATGAACATTGAACACATTTGTTGAATTGAGAAATTGAAAAATTGAGCTTTTTCTTGGAAATTTTGAGTTGAAATGAAAATTATGATGAATTTTCAAGGAATACGTTCACTTAAATGCGTTAAAATTTTCTTTGACTTTTTACATACACACATGTATACACTACACACGTTCATACACACACACAGACACATACAAATATTTTTAATATAAAATTAATTTAAATCAATGTAAATTTTTCGTCCCTGGCACCCAAGTCTCTTTAGAATGTCTTTTTGTCCCGTCTTGATCTAAACACAATAAATTTTTACAAAAAATCTTTTTTATTAAATTTAATTCACACAACAATTTATTTATATTCAATTTTTTTCTTCTTCTGTATATTATCTTCATATTCAAATTTCTTCTATATCTCGAATGTAAACCTTCAAATCATGAATGAACATTGTACAAAATTCAAAAAAAAACCAATAAAAACTTTTTCAATGTAAAAAAAATTGAAAATCAGACATTAGGATTGTCTGTCCACCATCCAAGCAATGTTCAACCAACTCGCAAAATTCAGGTATGTATTGAAAATTAAAAAAAAAAATTAAAAGAGTATTAAAATTAAAATGACACATTTAAAAATATTTTTACGAGAAATTGTCTTGATTGATATTTAATTATAATTATAATCACCCTTAAATATTTTCAATTTAAAAAATGTAAAAAAATGTAAACTTTTTAAAAAAAGTATGAACAAAAAAAAACATTTTTTTTTTTGAGAATGAGTTACCATTAAAATTTAAAAATATAAGTTAAATAAAAAAAAAACACGTGAATGAAGTAAAACCATTTTGTTTTTGAGTATTTGACCGTAAATTTTCCTCTTAGATGTGTGTGTTTAATGTAAATTTAATGTACAAAACTAAAATTAAAAATTAAGATCCTTGATTATGTGTGAAATTTGAATTTTTTTGTTTTATTACCTAAAAATTTTTGTTTTTGATTGTTTTCAATTTTTTTTTTTTTGAGTTTTCTGTATTTAAATGTTAAAAAACACCTTTTTCTTGTATTTATGTAAAAAATGCATGTAATTTTAAAGCTTTTAGATGAATGTTCTTTTGATATTACTAGGTTTTTTTAGAATTTATTTAGAAAAAGCACAGTTTTTGTTTAAAAATGTTTGCTTTGAGTGTTTTTGTTAGAATTTAGAAAAAAATTACATTTCAAGCATGGTTTTTTGAAATTTCAGAAGTTTTTTTAAAATTTTAAAACTGAGTAACTTCATTTTTGACTAAAAATGGGAGTTTGACAAGTTCTATGAGAGGTTTCCAAAATTTTCTAAAGATTTTTAACGTTTCACAAGTCACTTGGTTTTCGATCAAAAATGAGAGTTTTACAAGTTTAATGAGAGGTTTTCAGAAGTTTTCAAAAGTTGTTTAACGTTTCAAAACTCAGTCACTTGGTTTTCGATCAAAAATGAGAGTTTTACAAGTTCTATGAGAGGTTTTCAGAAGTTTTCTAAAGTTTTTTTAACTTTTCACAAGTCAGTCACTTGGTTTTCGATCAAAAATGAGAGTTTTACAAGTTCAATGAAAGGTTTTCAGAAGTTTTCTAAAGTTTTTTAACTTTTCACAAGTCACTCACTTGGTTTTCGATCAAAAATGAGAGTTTTACGAGTTCAATGAAAGGTTTTCAGAAGTTTTCTAAAGTTTTTTATATTTCACAAGTCAGTCACTTAGTTTTCGATCAAAAATGAGAGTTTTACAAGTTTAATGAGAGGTTTTCAGAAGTTTTCAAAAGTTTTTTAACATTTAAAATCTCACTCACTAAGTTTTCGATCAAAAATGAGAGTTTTACAAGTTCTATGAGAGGTTTTCAGAAGTTTTCTAAAGATTTTTAACGTTTCACAAGTCACTTGGTTTTCGATCAAAAATGAGAGTTTTACAAGTTCTATGAGAGGTTTTCAGAAGTTTTCAAAAGTTTTTTAACATTTAAAATCTCACTCACTAAGTTTTCGATCAAAAATGAGAGTTTTACAAGTTCTATGAGAGGTTTTTAGAAGTTTTCAAAAGATTTTTAACGTTTCAGAACTTAGTCAATTGATTTTCGATCAAAAATGAAAGTTTTACAAGTTTTATCAGAAGTTTTTCAATGTCATTACTTCCATTGATGATTTCCACGCAATACGAAAAGTACTCACAAATATCTTCTTACAAGGACACTCCAGCTGAATTTTAATCCTTTTCATTTTTGTTTTCCTTGTCATCTGACTTCAGTTTTTCAATACTTCAAAAAAAAAAAGATTATCAGATTTAAAAAATAAATAAAATAAGACATTGCAGGATATCAAAACGTACTTCATTTTAATATAAAAATATGATTTTTTCATCTTCCCCTCTTTCATCATCATCATATTAGCGTAGGTAGGATTCTTGAATGAAATTCCTAGAAATGGTTTTAAAAATGTATTTTACTCCTCATTTTCTACTTGAAATTCATTCTATTACCATCTTCTTTTGCTATCCATTTCAACCCATATTCAAATTATCGTTGTTTACTTATGTAAAAGAGAAAAAAAAAAGAAGAAAAAATCTTCTTTTTCATATTTTTTTTTCCTGTAAATTCTCATCTTAATGATGCGAGAAACGTATTACTTCATTCTTCTTTAAACTTTTTTTACTTTTATTTCAAGTCTTTCCTTGAAATTGAATCTCATGAACTTTTATTACTGTGCTTAACTCTTTTATTGTGTCTGATGTTTAACAAACTACTCATTTCAAAACTTTTCTCTGTTCTTTTTCATTGTTTAAGACTGGAAATGATCCTTATTAAATGTTTTGAAACACTTTTCAATGAATTTTTTCAATGCCTCTTCAATTTCAAACAAATTTTTCTTTTTATTTCACTTTAATGGTTAAAAATGCATGATTTGCTGTAATTTAATTGAATTCTTTTCATTTCACAAATGTAATTTAATGTAAAAAAATGCATGAAAATGAATGAAAATATTTTTTTAAAATAAAATTTTTTGATTAAAGTTACTTTTGATTTAAAATGCTTTTTGTTTAATTTAAAGTAATATCAAAAATAATAACCTCCAACGCCTTCTCATTAAGAGAGAGAAATAATAATAAAATAAAAGTAAATGATAATTAACGTTAAAAAGCATTAAAAAAAAACGTAGAATAGATGGATGCAATTATTTAATTACAACGCTTGAATATTTAAAACAGTATTTAATATGAAACACCTTGTTTATGTTTGTATAAGAGAAAAAAAAGAAAAGCAAAACAATAACAACCATTTTTCACTAACGAACGTAATGATACAAGAAAAATAAAATGAGTGTCATAATTAGATTTATAATCGTCTCCGGTAAATAAATATAATATGACACTTTTACCCATACAAACAATAAACAGAACGCTAATGGAAAGGTTACTAAAAAAATAATGTTTAATATCTTTCAGTAATTAAGCGACAGTAATTTAATTGATTTTTCCTGTTTTTTTTCTTTCTCTTTTTTTCTTCACTTCTTCGTCATCGTCTTGTGTACCATCATCTTATCGTATTGAATTGAACAGCACGCCGCCAGGAGATCATTAAAATGACTGAAAACGTGATTGAGGCAATCAATAATGGAGACTTTGATGCATATACGTAAGTAATTTCAATGAAATTCAAATGAAATTTATGATATTTTGATTTTTTGTAACCCAGTGCACATTTGACAGTAGTAAAATTTTCATTAAATGTGTACTGGGTTGTTTTTTCCTTCATGAAAATTTGTTTAAAGGGATTTGTCATTAAATTTGAATTGGGTTCTTTTTCTTCATGAAAATTTGTTTAAAGGGATTTATCATAAAATTTTAACTGGGCCCTTTTTTTCATGAAAATTTGTTTAAAGGGATTTTTGATAAAATTTGAATTGGGTCCTTTGCTTCATGAAAATTTGTTTACAGGGATTAATCATAAAATTTAAATTGGGTCCTTTTCTTTCATGAAAATTTGTTTAAAGGTATTTTAATTAAAATTTGACCTGGGTCCTTTTCTTCTTGAAAATTTGTTTAAAGGGATTTGTCATTAAATTTGAATTGGGTTCTTTTTCTTCATGAAAATTTGTTTAAAGGGATTTATCATAAAATTTGCACTGGGTCCTTTTGTTCACGAAAATTTGCTTAAAGGGATTTACCATAAAATGTGAACTGGGTCCTTTTCTTCATGAAAATTTGTTTAAAGGGATTTATCATAAAATTTGCACTGGGTCCTTTTGTTCACGAAAATTTGCTTAAAGGGATTTACCATAAAATGTGAACTGGGTCCTTTTCTTCATGAAAATTTGTTTAAAGGGATTTATCATAAAATTTTAACTGGGTTCTTTTCTTCTTGAAAATTTGTTTAAAGGGATTTACCATAAAATTTGAACTGGGTCTTTTCCTTTCTTGAAAATTTGCCAAAAGAGATTTATCATAAAATTTGAACTCGGTCCTTTACTTCATGGAAATTTGTTTAAAGGGATTTGTCATAAAATTTGAACTGGGTTCTTTTCTTCTTGAAAATTTGTTTAAAGGATTAATCATAAAATTTGAACTTGTTCTTTCTTCAAAAAAATTTGTTTAAAGGGATTTGTCATTAAACTTGAACTGGGTCTCTTTTTCATGGAAATTTGTTTAAAGGGATTTATCATAAAATTTGAACTGGGTCTTTTTCTTTTTGAAAATTTTTTTTAAGGGATTTATCATAAAATTTGAACTGGGCCCTTTCCTTCATGAAAATTTGCTTAAAGGGATTTATCATAAAATTTGAACTGGGCCCTTTCTTTCATGAAAATTTGCTTAAAGGGATTTATCATAAAATTTGACCTGGGTCTTTTCCTTCATGAAAATTTGCTTAAAGGGATTTATCATAAAATTTGAACTGGGCTTTTTCTTTCATGGAAATTTGTTTAAAGGGATTTAACATAAAATTAAAATTGATAGCGTTTAAATCCCTATTTGAACTCAAAACGTTAAAAAAAACTAAAACATTACTTTCAAAAGTAATTTATTCCTCCTCACAGGACAATCAATTTAAACTCAGACAAACAAACAATCGAACAATCGTTGAAGAAAAAAGTTATCTCATTATAAATTTTATACTTTTATTTCCACATAATTCTGAATGTAAACTTAAATCGACAATAATTTTTAACAAAAAAAAATTGAAAAAAAAAATATTGAAAAAATTTGCTGCACTTTTATTTGAACACATTTTTATCCTAAAGAGACACGATATCAATCTTTATTGATAAAATATTTATTTTACAATTTCTCTTCAATTTTTTATTTGGAATTTAAATTTTAACAGTATTCCAGTAACATCAATTTATCGTAATTGAATCCCTTTCGACGACGTTACCTTACATTTATTACATTCAAAATTTTTTTGTCCCTTATCTCCAATTTACTTTATTTGATTTTCTCGTCCGCACTAAATTTTTAAGCATAAAAATAAAATTTTTAATACTTTCAGTAAACTTGTTGATCCCCATTTGACTGCATTCGAACCGGAAGCATTGGGTAATTTAGTAGAAGGAATGGATTTCCATAAATTTTACTTTGAAAATTGTAAGTAGTATTTGCACAAGTGCACCATTCACCCATTCACAATGATGCAAAAATATTGAAAAATTAAATTCAAGAAAAAAAAATGTATAAAAAATTCACACAATTTTGCAAAAAAAAATAGTCATTATTTTGAATGAAAGAAAAAAATGTGCATTTAAAGATTTATTTTTTAACTGAAATTAATTTTAAATTTCTTTTTGTATTTTTTTAAATAAATTTAATGTAGCTGTACTTGGTAAAAATTGTAAGGCGATCAACACGACAATATTGAATCCACATGTTCATTTACTTGGTGATGATGCTGCCTGTATTGCCTACGTACGACTAACACAATACATTGATAAGTGAGTACTTACTGTTTACCTTACTTTTAAATTACATTACATTGAAAGGGTGAAATTTCGAACGAAGCTAAAAAATCACTTTTCAGCTTCTAATTCAAATTAACGTCTTGAATCTTAAAGTGATTCATCAAAATTGATTTGATCTCAGGTCATGCCTCCGCTGATTATGATTGAAAAATCTTGAAAATTGAAAAATTATTTTAACACTCATTTCATTGAACTCATAGACACCAGCTTTGTTTGATTGATTCGAAAAAAAAGTTTAACTTTTAATTTGATTGATTGATTTTATTTTGTTTTGACGAAATTTTACCGTGTATGGTCTTGTTATTAGTATTTTCACAGTAAATCTCAAGGAAAACAACAACAACAAGTATAAATAAAGAAGAAAAACAAATTTTTTTGTTTTGATATTCCCTTGAAACTTAAAAGCTGTTTATTGCCTTATGGATTGTGTGCTATAAGAAAATGAAAGAAGAAAAAATAAAAAAAATATCTTGTCAGCTTATGCTTTGTCTCTGCATTTCATATGGAAAATCAAATGGTAGTACCAGTAAAATAGGAATCAGACCATTAAATATGAAGAAAAATATGCTAGTGTTAAATTTCCTATGGGAATTTTATTTGTTTTGTTTTTTTTTGATGTTTTACTTTCAAAATAATCTCCTTACAATTATTTAGGACATGATGAAATGATAAAGTACTCGACACTATCCGATTATGGTTGGAAGGGTCCTTGACATGACATTACTGTGACCCTATGACCCATGTCAGTGAAGCGTCATGATAGAATCGTTTGTGATTGATTTTTAAGAATTGATAATTGAATTTTAATTTGACGTGCGGATCTTAAAAAGTGGGTGCCGCAAGCCAACCGCAGATTTATTAAGTAGCCGACTTACTGTTTTAAGGTGGCTAAACAAATTTTTTGATTTACTTGAAAAATTGAAGGACTTAACGTCCATTTAATAAATCTGCGGGTGGTTTGCGGGACTCAATTTTCAGGATTTGTATATTCAGACTGGATCCATTGAGCACTTTGACGCATTTTCGATTTACAGTGAAAAAGAAAAATCAATCGGATTACCACAACTTACGTTTAAAAGCAAAGTAAAATGAAGAGCATCTTTACATAGAATGAAAATCACATCAATATTTACTTTTGCGATTATTTTCTCCCTTTTTCATTTTTTTCCTTTCAAGTTAATATTTTATAATCCTTTGAATTTCAAAATCCTTTAACTTAAATTTTTTTCTCTCTTTTACATTTTTTATCACCATTATCATCACAGACAAGGCCAAGCTCATACTGAACAACGAGAGGAGACTCGTGTGTGGCACAAACGGGATAGCAAATGGCAGTTAGTTCATCTCCATCGAAGCGCTAAGTAAGAAAAAAGGAAACACGTTTAAAATTATATAAATAAATAAATTTAAAATTAATTGATAATTAAAACAAAAAAATAATAATAATAAAAAAATTTCACATTTACACATACATACATACACAGATACAGTCAAATACATACATAAAACATAATATTTTATTATTATTATTATTGATATATTCTGATAAAGTAAAAAGTAAAATGAAGGAAAAAATAAACATTTTTAGCTAAAATAATAAAAAAAATATAAAAAACATTGTAAATTACATTAAAATGATAAAGTAAATGAAAAAAATAATATAAAAATATATAAAAAAGTGTCATTTTTCCCCTCCAACTAAATTTAAATGAAAAAATACATAAAATATTACATAAAACACAGTAAATGAAAAAAATACCGTTATTCAGATAAAATAATAACAATAAAAATAATATAAAAAACGACCATTTATTAGTTTAAAAATATACACAATTTATCAGATTTGCGCTCTCTTTCTCTTAATATTTAAATTAAAATAATCCCGATTCTATTACTATTAAAATAATAAAACTAAAAAAACAATGAAATATCAGATTACATTTAAAATTTAAAGTAAAATAGCAGTTAAAAATATTTACCATTAAAAACAAAAACAAAACAACAATAGTTAAGAAAAAAAATATCAATTTAAATTAAAAATAAATAAATGGAAAAGTGAATCTCAATATGTAAATGAATTGTAACTGTGAAAATATTCAAAAAAGAATTCAAAAAAAAAATTAAAAAACCGTTAAATTTTAAGAGTGAATTTTACTGAATTTCGTTCAAGACAATTTCATATCAATGAAGACAGAGTTACCAATTTAGCTCTTTCGGAGCTAGATCTGGCTCTTTTTTAAATTTTTTGGCTCCCAACATGGTTCAAAAGCCCCTTGGAGATGTTTTAGCTCTTTCATTACATAATTTTGGCTCTTTCAGCTCTTCGCCTTAAATTTTTTGTTCAATGAAATTGTGACTTTTAATTACATAAAATTTCCTGGATCGAAAGTACTTCAACGTTGAAATTTTGGACATAAGTGTGCAAATATCAAGATGCAGCAGGAAATAATTCGTTTGGCAATATGGCGACCGTTATCTAGAACGAAATAAAATTGCTAAGCCAATTCTGATACACAGCAAATATTGTTGTCTTTGCATTTCGGGGACGCAAAACGGCTCTTATTTAGGTAGCTCTCAATTTCAAGTTATCCTTTATATCAAAATTTTTACACCTGTCAAAAGGTCGGTTAAGAAGGTTTTTTAAAATTTTGTCTGAGAAGCAAATTTTACTGACACACTTCGATATGATGCTCTATAGGGTCACATTTCTTCAAAGGGTTCAATTCAATTTAAAAAATTGACCCTATGCCCTTTAATTATTTTAATTCAGATATTAATGGACTTTAATCGTCTTAAATGATTCCAATTCCAATTTTTGGTCCACATCCATGAAAAAATCTCATTAAAACTGAATTTGTCTGAATGAATGAATAGAAAATTTGCTCTTAAAAACGAAATTAAAGTTAAATTTACATGAATTTCAAAACACAATTTCAAATTCAAATCATTTCAAATTCAAAAAATTCAAAGTCATTTTCTTAAATCTCTCATTGTAATCACATAGAACCTTAAAATTCTCGTACTTAAAAATTAAATATTTTATTTTTTCAACTCTCGACTGCCGTGTTAAATAATGAAGTAATTTTTAATGTAAAGCAAATTTGGAAAAAAAACAGATTCTGCATTCATATCCCTTTTTAATTAAATAGTTATTTAAAGTGTAAGAATCTTGTAAGGAAATAAAAGTAAAAATTAAATTAAATTAAATTGAAACAACAACAAGAAAAAAAAAGAAGAAGAAAAACACGTTTTTTATTGTTAGTTTAGTGGAAAATAAAAGAAAAAAACTTATAAATTAAGAGTTAAATAAAAAAAAAGAATCATTAAGATAAAAAGAAATGAAATAAAAATCGTAAGAGAAAAATTTTTGTCATTTAATTTTAAATTTAATTATTATTATTATGATTATTAAAGTTTAAGGAAATTTTTTTTTTGTTTAATTTATATTTTTTTTTGTTTTAAATTCAAATTTCAAAAGAAAAAAAAATAAAGAAGATTATTGTTTAATTTTTTTGTTACCTTTCACATTATTATTGAAATGAAAATATTTCATATGATTTTTAATTTTTCAAGGTAAGTTCCCTTGTTTTTTTTATTATTTTATTTTTTTAACCAATTTATTTTAATTTTAAATTATTTTTGATTAAAGATTTTACATGAAAAAAGTGAGAAAAAAAATTAAATTTTAGGATACATTTAAAACTTATATTTGAATATAAATAAGAGTAAAAAATACCAACAAGGAAAAAAAACCAAACGTTAACTTTAAAATTAAATAAAAATTGATAATATAAAATTAATTAATTAAATTTAAAATAAGAAGAAAAATACATTTATTACTTAAAAAATTTATGATTATTTAATGTTTAAATTTAGAATTAATATGTATAAAAAAGTATTATTATTTGGGGCTCTTAAATAATAATACCAAAGATATGAAGATAAAAAGGACATGAAAAGTCAAATAACTGTTTTTTATTAAAGGGTAAAGTAAAATTAATTTTAAAAAATACAAGTCGTCCCCACCATTTTTTAAAATTTAATTATTCGTATCATAAGTTTATTTTTTTTTTTTTGGTATGGAATAAAAATTTAACTTAAAATAATTTAATGATACAATTTAAAGATAAATAAAATAATATTAAAATAAATTTTAAAAAATTGATGAAAATTGTAGATAGGTCGAATACTAATTAAAATTATTACATTGAAGTGAATGAAAAAAAATAACATTGATATTAAGAAGAAAAAAATTACACGGAAAAAATTTACTTTTAATTGCAAGCTATTCATTTTATTGATATTTATTTTTTAAAAATTAAATGAAATTTCATTGAATTAAGAAAAAATTTGGTGGTCAAGAATCATTTTTTGTTATTTTAATATTAAGATAAAAAGTACAATTCTTTAAAATATATTTTTTTGATTGTTAGTAGTGCAAAAATGTAGTGCATCATTTAACCCGCCGTTTAACGACGGGGTCTGGCCAGACCCCTAAATATATTGTACAAAAAAGTCATATTTTTATGAGTTTTAGGCAAAAGTGATCTGAAGAAAAGTTGTAGAGAATATTTTAAGCTGCAACTTTGCTGAACTGACCAAGTCGATATTTTCTTAAATAGGAGGCCAAAAATTGAGCAAATGAGCTCAAAATTGCGTATTGCGCCATTTTTGGGCTCTAAATTAATGAAACATCGACTTGGTCACTTCAGCAAAGTTTTAGCTTAAAATATTCTCTACAATTTTGCTTGAGGTGATTTTTGTCTAAAACTAACAAAAACATGATTTTTTTTACTTAAAATAGTTAGGGGCCTGGACCGACCCCGTCGCTGAAAGTAAGGGTAAAAAGTTATCGCTGAACGGAAGCTTAAATATATTTGGTTCAGTTTTAGATAAGAAAAAATTAAAATTCTTAGGAAAAAATTGAGATTGTTATCTTTAATAGGGACCATTTATATAGAAAAATTGCATCAAATTGGCCTTTTTAATTAAAGTAGAAAGAAAAAGTGAATAAAAAATGCAAATTTCTCTAGTTTTGAATAATTTTCAATGAAAATATCAATTTTTGTACATTTTAGTCTTAATTTGAAGTGAAAATTTTATAAATTTCATAAACTGAATTTTACTTTGTATATAATGAGGCCTAATCTGCATGATTTTCATAGAAATTGACACCAAATTTTTTCAATTCAATGAAATTTAAGTCAATGGAAAATTTTCAGTTAATAATTTAATCATAAAATTTCAGTAAACATTTATTTTTCTTTTTTTTTTAACATTTAACAACAAAGTTTTTATTAAAATATGAACAACTAATAAAATATTGAAGTAAATGAAATAAAAAATATAATTATTATAAATTTAAATCATCCCTCTAAATGTTCGATATGTAAACAGAAATAATAATAATAAAAAAAAAATAACAACAAATAATAAAATATACAAAAAAAATCAGTTTTCATTTAATTTTAATTTAAAACTAAAAAATAATTAATAAAAAATACAAAAATGATAATTGAATGAACTGTTTTAGATAATAAAAAACGCATAAAAAATTGATTATTTAAATTAAAAAATTAAATTTAAACTTTAAATACGATGTTTAATAAAAATAAATTTATAATAAAATAAATGAAATTTAATCTTAAATTTAACATTATTATTATAAATGATTAAAATTTATTATTAATTATGATGTAAAATAGTTAAGTAAAACATTTTTTTATCATCATATTAAAATTAATATTAAAATTATATTAAAATAAAATAAAAAAAAATATTGAATAAAAAGTGTTATAATATGAAATGAAAAAAAATTAATTTAAATTTAGAATCCTGAATAAAAAAAAATAACAAATAATAAAAAAAAATCTTTTACTAACTATTTCTTATAATAATAATAATAAAAATAATAAAAATAAAACATTATAAAAAAAAAAAATATTTATACATATAAAATAAAAAAAAAATATGATAATTAAAATTATAATAATTGTATAAAAAAATTAATTAAAATGTTAAGAATTAACGGAAAAAATGTACTTTAAATTTAAAAAAAATTGATAAAATAAAAAAATATGGTCTCTCACACTATTTATAGTTTTTAAAATTAAATTAATGATAAAATTAAAAATAAAAAAAATTAATGTTAAATGAGATTTTATTACATTCGTATATTTAAAAAATAAAAGTAAATTAAATTAAATTAAAATTTTTAAATGTTAGGAGTGCGCGATAGAATTTTCAATGTTATTTTTATTGTGATTAGGTCTCGTCAATAAAAATTGTAATAAATTGAATTGAGAACTTCAATGTAAATCAGACTCAAAACTGACTTGAACCTTTTAAGATCATTCGTAAAAAGTGAGAGATTACAAAACCGTTAAAAACGATTACAAAATTTAAAAAATAAATTTTAACTCATTAACTGTGAGGTGGGGCTCAGAAATTGGGCTTCAGAGCCTGGAAACGGTCAAAAGTTTTAAATCCCACATTTTCCCAAAATGGCTGGTTTTTTTCTAAATGACAAACTTTTTTCAAAAAAATCAAAATGGCCGATTTTCAAAAATGGCCGATTTTCAAAAATTGGTGATTTTTTTCAAAATAACAAACTTTTACCAAAAAAATTCAAAATGGCGAACTTTACAAAAGTTTTCGAAGGCAGCTTCTTCAAATTCCGTTTTTTCAATATAAAAACTGGATTTTCCAAATATATTAAAAATGTATCTCAGCTCATTTAAGCTCAGGTACCTTCAAGACCCCAGAGCCTAGAATTTTAGCTTCAAGTAAGATTTTTCCATCATCGTCTCAATGAGTCATCTTCTGATTCAAGGTCCTAAAATTCAAATCTCTTTCATTTAAAATGAGACCTTTAACAATAAAATTCCTTGAAAATTCTATAGCACACCCCTAATTTTAGACACTTATAAAAAAAAGCTTTATGATAAAAAATACACATTTTACAGTTGTCTCAGCTTATTCATGCTTGAAAGTTAGAGTAAAAAAAAAATATTTAAATTAAAAAAAAAATAAAATAGATTCAAATCCAAGAACTTTTTTAAAAGTTTCAATTCATAAAAGAATACAATAAGAGAATCATCAATATTTTTCCATTTTCCCTTGAAATTTATACAAAAAATGAATCAATTCGCATTTAATCAGTAAAATTTAAGCAAAAAAGAAAAAAAATAATAGCATTTAAACCCCCTTTTTCTCACTTGGAAATAAAAATAATAGAAAATAAGTCGATTTAATTAAAAAATTTATCATTCAACCGTAATTTTAACGTAACACGTGACATTTCTGATCAAAAAACACTCTCGTAATAAAATTTCTTATCAATAAAAAGTAATTAAAGTCAAATTCCTGCACCGACAAAAAAATTCATTTCACACATTTCAAGTCATCGTCTCATTGTTGTTTGTTCCTTGATAAAAATTGTTAAAATTAAATTAAAATTAAAAATTTTTGATACAATTTTTTAAAAGAAAATTCCGCGCAAATTTCAATCAAAACTCGCTAAAAAAATTAAATCGATTAAATGGCAAATTTCTTTTCAATTTCAATTCATTCATGTTAAAAATAAGATGATTCATTCTTATATACATTAAAAAAAAAGAAAAATTATTTGAAATCTTTTGAAAAAACAAAAAAAAATTGTATTTTAACATTAAAATGATACAAAAAATAGATTAAAAAAATTAATGAAAAAATTTAATGAAACTTATAAAGTTTAAAACAAAAAGAAAGAAAAATCGTGAAAAATAACTCATTTTTAATAAAGAGCTTCTAGTATTTACTTATTATATATAAACATATTTATATGAAATTAAATTATATATATTTACTATTATTATTAAATTAAAATTAAATTTAAATTAAAAATTAAATTAAAAATTAAAATCTAATTATAAACATTTAAAATAAAAAATTATAATAAAAAAGTAAATTATAGTAACAAAAGATTAAAAAAAATAAACATTGAAGATGGAAAAAAATTAAAAATAAAAATATATCCTTAAAAATTATAATAAAAAAGTAAAAAAAAAACAAGAACAAACATAACGCAACATAATAATTGTTATAGAACAGAGAAAAAAAACCAGAAAACACACACGAAATATTTAAAAATATTAAAATACAAAAAAAAACTTTACGATTCATGTTTAAAATGTATATTTGAATGTTTAATAATAAAAATTAAATTAAAAATTAAATTAAAATAAAATTACCTTTAAATTTAATAAAAATAAAAAATATAATAAATATGATAAAAAAAATGACAATGAAGTTTTTTTTCCTTAAGTTTTTTTTTGGGTAAAAATTAACCAAATAATGATACAAACAAAAATTTAGTATTCATGATGATGAAAATGAAAAAATTAAATTAAAATTAAAAAAAAAAAACATTATTATAATAATTATATTATTAATAAATTATATTATTAATTATTATGTTTGTCTAAATAATGTGAATAATAAAGAAAAACAAAATATAGCTATTTCATTTGAAGTTTTACTGGTTTTTTCTTTTATTTTGATTAGAGATTTGAATTTTGCTTTGAATGTCAGCCGTTTACTTGGATTAAGTGTAGCTCACAATGAAAAGAGAAAAAATTTCGATATGAGTAAATTCGAAATGAATTCTAGTATGAAAATAAAAAGATGGTAAGTATTTGATTTGATTGTTTTTTCCACAATAAGTAAAAATGGAATATATTCACTTGAGTTTCGGTTTACGTTTCTGTAAAATTGCGCATTTTTCGAACATTGAAATTTTTTAAAAATCAGCCTCCTCATGTTTATGTTTCCCTGCTACTGAGCTTCAGATTTTTCACCATAAATTTATTACTTTTTTTTAGTCAAAAGTACCAGGAGAACATAAACACGAGGAGGTTGATATTTAAAAAACAGTATAACAGTTTTTTTTTGTATAACAGTTTTTCGTATAACAGTTTTTTTGTATAACAGTTTTTTTGTATAACAGTTTTTTTGTATAACAGTTTTTTTGTATAACAGTTTCAAGTGTTCCATTTTCCATTCGTTTCATGTGTTCCATTTTCCACATGTTTCACGTGTTCCATTTTCCACTCATTCCTCGTGTTCCATTTTCCATTCGTTCCTCGTGTTCCATTTTCCATTCGTTTCACATTGTTTCATTTTCCACTCGTTCCTCGTGTTCCATTTTCCATTCGTTTCAAGTGTTTCATTTTCCACACGTTTCAAGTGTTTCATTTTCCACACGTTTCAAGTGTTTCATTTTCCACACGTTTCAAGTGTTTCATTTTCCACACGTTTCACGTGTTCCATTTTCCACACGTTTCACGTGTTCCATTTTCCACACGTTTCACGTGTTCCATTTTCCACACGTTCCAAGTGTTCCATTTTCCACACGTTTCACGTGTTCCATTTTCCACACGTTTCACGTGTTCCATTTTCCACACGTTTCACGTGTTCCATTTTCCACACGTTTCACATGTTCCATTCGTTTCACGTGTTCCATTTTCCATTCGTTTCACGTGTTCCATTTTCCACACGTTCCACTTTGAGTGTGTTTCATTTTCCATTCGTTCCAAAACCTCCTCATGTTTATGTTTTCCTGGTACTTTTTAATTAAAAAAGTAATAAAAATATGTTAAAAAATTTGGAGCTCAGGAACAGGAAAACATAATCATGAGGAGGTTGTGGAACGAATGGAAAATGAAACACATTCAAAGTGGAACGTGTGGAAAATGGAACAGCGAAACGAATGGAAAATGGAACACTTGGAACGTGTGGAAAATGGAACACGTGAAACGAATGGAAAATGGAACACGTGAAACGAATGGAAAATGGAACACGTGAAACGAATGGAAAATGGAACACTTGAAACGAATGGAAAATGGAACACTTGAATCAAGTGGAAAATGGAACACGTGAAACAAGTGGAAAATGGAACACTTGAAACAAGTGGAAAATGGAACACGTGAAACAAGTGGAAAATGGAACACTTGAAACAAGTGGAATACAAAAAAACTGTTATACAAAAACTGTTATACAAAAAAACTGTTATACAAAAAAACTGTTATACAAAAAAACTGTTATACAAAAAAACTGTTATACAAAAAACTGTTATACAAAATTTTTTAAAAATTCACCTCCTCATGTTTATGTTCTCCTGTTACTGAGCTCCAAATTTTTTACTATATTTATATTACTTTTTTGATTCAAAAGTAACAGGAGAACATAATCATGAGGAGGTGAATTTTTAAAAACTTTCAATGTTCAAAAAATGCGCTATTTTACAGAAACGAGAACCGGAAATGAAGTAAATGTAAACCGGAAGTGACGAAAATGTAAAAAGAAACACACTTAAAGAAAAACGAAGGGAAAATGGAACAGACTCAAAGTGAATATGAAATGTTTTTTCCTTCAAGGAGCAATTTTTTCCAAATCAAAGCTTAAAGTCCAAATTTTAATGTTTCAATTTCAATTTTTATTTTCTTTATTCAAGCATTACATAACATTTGCAATGTATAAAATCTAAATTTATCAATAGTAAAGTTAATTATTTTTGGAATTTTTCGGAGAATCGAGATTTGATTTGAAAATCGAAATTATCACAGTCAAAAACACAATCAGAGTGTCTTCTAAAAGCTACGACATAAAACTTCAATCAAAATTATAGGCTTTTTACCTTTAATTGCTATAATTCCACCAAACTTTCATTGATGAACTTGAAATGCATTAAAAAAATAAATTGAATCAGTCACTTTCGAACTTTCTCCAAGAAAATATCAAAAAATTAAAAGAAAATCAGTAGAAAAATAAAAATATTTAAAGGAAAAATGAAAATTGGAACCAAAACTGCTTTAAAAGAAACATTTTCAGAGTATTGCAGTTCAAGTTCAGTTCATGGCGTCAAATACATTGGCATAAGAAAACGCTTTGATAGGTATTTCACACTTTTTATCCTTAAAATTGAATCCAAACAAAAATTTCTCGTTCATGTTCATTTCAGACTTGGATGGATTCTCCTCGTACTTGGATTCCTGATCATTTGCTTCATTAATTTCATTCCAATTCTTGAAAAATGGCGCAGGAATCCAATTGAATTGGCATTTGAACGCAAATTTGTTCCAATCAATGAAATTACATTCCCAGCTATCACGGTGTGTCGACTTCAAATGCCAAATAAGAAGTTGTACAATTATTATGATGCTTTGCGAGATGGAGCTCGAAGTGGTTTCAATTCAAGTGACCGTGAAACGTAATTTAATTAAAATTAATTTGAGGTTAATTTATATCAATAATTTTTCTTTTCAGATTAAAGTTGTTTAAATTGCTGACACAAACCTTCTTTTATCTGATGAGAAAAAACACTTCTGAGATTTACAGGGCTGCAAAACAATTCCCTGAAATTAAAATCGACATCGAGGAGGAAAATCAATTCCTGAGTCATTTTTTACTGCCATCCCAGTTTGTCCTTTACATGTGTCGAGGAATTAAGAGAGCTGACTACTGGAATTGCGATGTTGAGTTTCATCGGCATTACCTTGATATGGGATTTTGTTACACGTTCAACATGTCACCTAAAGCAAAAATTTTTCGCGCTAACGTAACTTATCCATTAGCTCAGGACCCGAATTTCATTCCACCCAATGTAACATTTTTCAATGAAAGCAATTTGAAGAAACGCCGAAAACCTTTCAGAATATTTGACAGAAGACAAGAATTTGAATTTGAAACTCATTTTTACCAGGAATTTGAAGATCCAATTTGCAAACCAGATTTTCATCTTTACATTCACGCACCAACTGAGATTCCATGGGAAGGCTCAAATCGGTTCACGATGCCATTTAATCAACGTATCAGCCAGTTATTCATTCAAATTGAGCCGCAAGTCATCAATTCAGACTTTAATTTGAAGAAATTTGAGGTAAATGACAGGGATTGCTACTTCACAGATGAGCGTCCATTGAAATATTTCCTCGAATATTCAAAGGCAAATTGCGAATATGAGTGTTATGTGAATGAAACTCAGAGGAAATTTAATTGCTCACCTGATTTTATGCCACATTACAAAAGTGATCGAATCTGTAATTTGACAGAAATTTTACTTCTATCCGATATTCCGTCGTTTGAGCAGGATCGCAACATGAAATGTGGTTGCTTGAATGATTGTAATACGATAAAATACGACATTGGAGTGTCTCAAATTCATAGTAGCAGTAAATTTGTGCCCCGTACCTCGGAAGAAGAACTGATTAAGGCCATTCAAGCGAATGTTAGTAGTGATTTCCATAAAGAGATTCTCGATGAACTTGGAGAGAAATTGTATCTCATGAAAATTCCGGCGAATCAAATTCCAGTAAATGTCACAAGTGAGCGAATTCGATCAAAGGTATTATCAAATATCGATGCATTTATGCCTGAATTTAATATTTTGTCATGGAATTCGTCACGCTTACACATTTTCTATGCAAAATCCCTTTTTTTGCCCATGCGGCGATACACGCCATACAATTTCGCTGACATTGTAGCTCAGTGTGGTGGCATTTTCGGTGGAATTATGGGAATTTCCTTGCTAAGCTTCTGCGAAATTGTCTATTTCTGCACTATTCGATTACTGGAGAAGCGAAAATTGACTCCAATCGATGTAATTCAAGATGAACTAAAGGAAAGGCGTTAATTGTTAAAAATGGAGTTTATTTTAATTGAAATTGTATTAAAATATATTTGAATTTGAATGTTAAAATAAATGTTTAATTGAAAATAATTTTCATTTTTAACTCAATCCAATACCAGACATCGTCGCATCTAATTTTGATCTCTTTCAGTGTCATCAAAACCCATATTTTCTCCACTTACATCAACATGTGCCAGTTTTCTCTTCTCCAAAAGTCGAATTGTACAAAAGTATAAAATTTCAAAGATACTCAAAAATGAAAATCCCATCATCCCGCCAAAAATTCCACCACACTGCGAAATGAAATCAGCGAAGGTGTATGTTGTGTATCTGCGCATTGGTAAATATTTCGATTTTGAAAAGTAAACATGAAAAACCGTTGAGTTCCATTGTGACGTATTGAAATGTGGCGCGAATTTTTCTATATTATTTCTGACGATACCATCAATTTCTTCTTCAGTGATATTGTTTGGAATTTCATCGGGTTTCACTTTCATCAAATACAATTTTACGTTGATTGCACCTCTGTGTGCTTGTCTAATATAATCTTCCTTATTTTCATCCATCGGCTCATTAGTGAATTGCAATCTTTTTTCACGACTACTATGGATATTGGATAATCGGATTTTGTAGTCAATCGAGTTACAGTCATTCAAACAATCGCATTTTGATAAGTGATCTGCATCTAATTTAAAGGGTTCTATGATGATTGTTTGTGTTGTACTGATTTTGCAGATTTTTGAATCGCTACTGCGTGGCATGAAATCCGGTAAACAATTATGTTTTTTTTCAGTTAAGTTAACGTAACATTCGTAATCACAATTTGCCTTTGAATATTCACGGAAATATTTTAGGGGACGTTCATCGGCAAAATAACAGTCACGATATGCAGGTTCAAAACTCCTCAAATTGTCATCTGTCAAAATGACGTCTGGCTCGACACTGAAAAACATTTCTTGTGGTTTATCCTTTAATGGCATTTGAAATCGGCTGACGCCTTCCCATGGAATCTCATTAGGCTTGTGGATGAAGAAAAAGAAATCTGGATCACATTTTTCGTCTTGAAACTCCTCGAAAAAGAGTGTTCGCAATGTAAACATATCTCGATTACTGTAAACACTATACTGTTTTCCTCCTGCTCTTATCTCTTTTTCAAAGAAACTTATATTTGGTGGGACATAATTAGGGGTATCACTTAACCCATAATTGACATTTGGCCGAAAAATCTGCGATTTTGGAAGCATATTAAAGGAGTGACATAACCCGATATCAAGCAAGTGTTGATGGAACTCCATATCACATGTCCATGGGTGTTTATCTTTAACTCCACGACAATTGTACAAGGAAAATGGGGTTGGCAACAAATAATTTCCAAATTTATCAGAATCATTCAATGTCACATTCAATGGAAACATTTTAGCCGACTTGTACTTTTGATAATCATTTAAAGAATCCTCATAACATGTCTGACACATTAATTTGTATAACTTTAATCTAGAAATAATAAAAACAGTTAAACGGAAATGAATAAAAGATAACGTTTAGCAATAAAACTTACTGTTCAAGTGTAAAATCATCAAATCCAGTTTTATATGCTGTGTCCAATACTTGTGAAAAATTGTAAATCTTTTTGTTTGGCAAATGAAGTGGACAGACCGTGATTGCTGGGAATGAAATTGTTGATATTGACTCAAATGTATGTTCAAAATTCAATTCAATTGGATTTTTTCGCCATTTTACAATGATAGGACGCACGTAAAAGACACAGAGACATAAAAGGATTATCACAATGAAAATCCAAAAGCATCTGAAATTATTTTTTTTTTTTTGATTATTAATTGTAAATAAGTAAAATCTCAAAAAAAAAACATTAAAAGTAAATACCTGTCAAAACGTCGTCTCACCCCGATGTATTGCACGCCATGAATTGAAGTGCTGTTACAAAATTCCAAAAAAGTTGATTTGGCAGCGGTTTTTGTATCAATTTTCGGCTCCGATTTTGCATTTATATCCTGATTTATATTTAATTGAGAATCACTCGCTTTTTTTGATGTTTTCATCTCCATTGTTCTAAGTCGACTGTTGCAAATTTTTTTTTCAGTTGATATAAGTCATGTTACGTTTCCGGTTTTTTAACACTCACAGGTCCTTCTAAAAAAACAACGTTAGAGTCCCTTGGGTTAGATTCAACCATAGAATCCTTAATTTTATGGATTGAACACATTGAATGTTTTCACAACAAAAATTAAACAATAAATTTATTTAAATATCATTTTTTTATTATCTCTTTTTGTCACGCAATTTTTTGTGCTATAACGGAAAAATACTGGTAACTTGTCAAAATCAAAACAAAACCCAAATATTTTATGCAAAACTATGTTTCCCTGAAAAATTCATAATAAATTTTAAAAAAAATCTAAAATCGTTTTCACCGTTTGCAAAAAAATGTTAATTGTACATGGAATTGGATCCAGAGGCCCGTAAGTGTTAAATGTGTGATTTATATATAAAAATAAAAAAAAGGTAAACAAAAAACAATAAAAAATATAATAAATGATTTGAAAAAAAAACCTGTCTCTCAAGATAAATAATCATAAAACACAAAATTTTAATGATTTTTGAATAATTTTTACTAAAATATATCAAATCGAGCTAAAATTAGACATTTCAATTCAATATTTCAATAAATTTCATAAAAAATATGAAAATAATTCAATAAAGGAAGTTTGATTCGGAGGAAGAACCCCCTCTTTCCCCTCGAATTGATGTTTTAGGTTGTTAAAAATTATGAAAATCGATTTGAGTCAAAAAATATTTAATTTTACTTGTTTATGAAAAGGTTCAAGCACCTGCGCCTTTTAAATGAAATTTTTTCCTCTATAAATTTTGTTTTGTACGCTACTCACCCCTTATGTTACGTCGTAGAGAGAGCAAATGAGTAAGTTTTTTTTTTCAATTCATCGCGCTATGAGACACTTAGATTGACAAAAACCTTTTTTGAGAGAGTGAGAGAAAAAGAAAAAAAAAATGAGAGACGCGTAGAACCAAAATCTACTTTCAACCACAATTTCATGGACCAAATTTTCTCAATTAATTTTAATAATATGCGACTTACTTATTAAAGGTCGACTGATGGTGTTCAGTTCAGTTCAAAATTTCATTCAATCCAAAGGACTCGTAAGTGTTAATTAACCGGAAACATCACATGACTGATATGAACGGAAATGTGATATAACGGTATCTCATAGTCACATGGGCAGATAAGGGACGAAAAAATGACCTTGAAAGTACGTCAAACTGTGAAATTTATCAAAGCCTGTCTCTCAAGGTCATTTATCATTTAGTATACTTTTTTTTTAAATTTTAATGATTTTTAACAAAAGTACTTAGGTCAGTTTTTCTTGAAACGGTTCATGTCGAGCTTAAATTTGACATTTCAATTAAAAATTTCAAAAAAATCGGAAAATGATTCAATAAAGGAGGCTTTGATTTGGGGTAGAACCCCTCCTTTCCCCCAAAAAGATCTTTTATAGTGAAAAAAAAATTATCAAAATCAAAATTTAATAAAAAAATTCAATTAAGGAAAATTTGATTCGAGGGTAGAACCCCCTCCTTCCCCTCAAATTGTTGTTTTATAGTATAAAAATGATCAAAATCGCTCCTGACTCAAAAAATATTTAATTTTACTTCTCTATGACTTTTAATGTATGGATCGTTTGTAGCCCTGAACGGTACGGTACTGTACTGTACGGTGCGAAATCAAAATTATCAAAAAAAAAATAAAAAACTTCTAAGATATATTCTAAAAGAAATAGAAAATGGTGGAATTTGTAATAAAAAAAATTTCAAAGTGACAGGTTATTAAGAAAAAATGAGGCTCCAGAGCCTGAAAACTGTCAAAAGCCCAAAATGTCTAGTTAATTAAACATTTTTTGAATTTTTTTAATAGCAACTTTTTCAAAATGGCGATATTTTTAAAAAAATTCAAAATGTCGAAATTTTTTAAAAATGGCAGATTTTTTCAAAGAAAATCGAAATCGCGCCCATATTGTAAAATTCAGCCATTTTAAAATTCAAAAAATTTTTAATTAACTAGACATTTTGGCTTTTGTCAGTTTTCAGGTTCTGGAGTCTCATTTTTTCTTTCGAAATGCACTAAAAATGTATTTTCTGAATCATCTGGAGATTTTTTTTCATATTTCGAATTATCTGGGTTGATTTTGACTAGGTTCAAATCCCATGCGCCCCCTTATATGAAATAATTTGGTTCCAAAAATTTTATCTCTTATTCTACTCACCCCTAATATTACGTCGTACATTCTAATGTTTGATCTTACTTATTACCATTTTTTTTAAGTATAACTTTTTTTTTACTTGCTTTAAATCAAAAATTTTAACATCATAATTATAATTGCTCGTTACTCCGTCATCGTACAATGTATAAAATAAAATTATTATTAGTAATGTAAAATATTAGTACTCACATTAATCCAAAAAATACAAACCGGTGTCTTGGCCAGTATTCACTCAACCTTCATACTGACTCGACATAATAAAAACTATTGTTTAAGTTTACATTGTACCATCAATTACTTTAAACTAGTTTCATTTTTTTTTTCATTACATTTTTATTTATCTTTACATTTCAAACAAGTAAATCATCATGAAAATAGCTGTAAAATGATTCGAATTTTCATTTTTATCGGAAGAATTTGGGGTTTTTTTGTCATCGGACCAATTCTCCGAGTAATATTTTGGAGACGAAAACACATACCGAAAGCGGAAAATGCACTCTTAGATTATGCAGCCGTTGATTTGGCAACAAAAATAAGAAATCGTGAGGTTTGTACATTGAAATATGTGTTTCAAGTGTTGAGATATGTGTTGAAATAAATGGTAATGTGTGTTTAAATTTAAAAAAAAAAAACAGTGAAGAAGTAAAAAAAAAATTGTAATTGAATGAAATTTAACGAGTCATTTAACTTTATTCAAATTATTATGGACTTAGCACAAGAGATAAAAAATATTATTATTGATTGATGACATGACATGACATTGAATGTGTTAGAGAAAAACAAAATTAAAGGAATTTTTTTAAAGTTGTCATAAAAATGTGAGATTTGTATTGAATTTTAATGTCATTCGTGCGATTTAAGAGAAAAATTTTACTGGGTCCAATTTTTTAACGGTTTTTGAATGAATATGTCAGAAAATGAGCTTAAGAGCGTCATGTACATGGAGTTTCAATGAGAGAGAGAGAGAGAAAAAGGAAATCAAATTCAATTTCACGCATTAAAAAGGCACTCGGAGAAACAAAATACATTGAGAGAGAGAAAGAGAGAGAGCAATTTTTCTCAATTTCACGAATTTTCATTCACTTGGAGAAAAAAAAGAACATCAGGAGAGAGGGTGAGAAAGAGAATAAAGCAAGTAAGAGAGGAAAGCAAATGAGTAAGTTTTTTTCCCAAGTTTTCGCTTTCAGAGGCACTGAAAGACAAATTTTTTACGGAGAGTGAGAGAAAAAAAAATGAGAGATGTTGAACCAAAATCCATTTCTAATCTAGTGCTTTTTTTATATTAACCGGACCTGAAGAAAGAGAAAAGAGAGATAGACAGGAAAAAAGAGAGAGAGAAATAGAAAAGAGAGAGAGAAAGAGAAAATAAGAGAAGAGAGCGAATGAGTGTATTTTTTCTCAATTCCACGCATTGAGAGGCACTGAGAGAGACAAAAATTTTCAGAGAGTGAGAATCAGAGAGAGAGAGAAAAACAATGAGAGAGGTTGAATCACAATTTCATGGTCAAAATTTTCACAATTAATTTCAATAACATGCGAATTACAATCCAAACCATAACACATCCAGTTTTTCTAAGCTCGACTGCGCACCATCTCAATTTAAAATCTAATTTTTTTCATTTTAATTTCATTTCAGATCACATCACAACGCCTTGTCCAAGCATACATCACCCGAATAAAGGAAGTAAATCCCATCATAAATGCAGTTGTCGATGAGCGTTTCGCCAAAGCCCTCCTAGAAGCCGATGCAATTGACCAGCTTATCTCCCAAACAGATGACACTTCACTTTTTGCCCTCACAAAACCCTTCCTGGGCGTTCCATTTACTGTCAAAGAAAACATCGGAGTCGAAGGCATGACACAGGGAGTTGGTGTCGTGTCACGTCGCGATATAAAATGCACATCCGACGGCGCTTCCATCAGATTACTCAGAGAATGTGGCGCAATTCCATTGTGTGTTGGCAATACACCTGAATTCAGTTTAAATCTCGAGTGTTACAATCACATTACAGGGCGGAGCCTGAATCCGTATGACACGCGACGGACATGTGGCGGAAGTACGGGAGGAGATGCTGCCTTGGTAGGAGCAGGTGCCTCACTCTTTGCAATTGGGAGTGACATTGCAGGGTCAATTCGATTACCTGCACTTAATAACGGAATTTTTGGACTTAAACCCACTCCTGGACTCATTTCATATGAAAATTATTATCCCATTGTCAATGATCCCAATTTCAATAAATTTTTCTCGGTCGGAATTTTAGCCCGCTATGCAAATGACATGAAATCCATTTTCAAGGTCATCCTTGCAAATAAAATCAATGAATTGAGCTTAGATAAGGAAATTCATTTGAATAAATTGCGCGTTTATTATGCAGAGGAATTCGATAATGATTTTAAATTGAATCCAGTGGACCAGGAAATCAAGGAAATTGTGTTAAAAACAGTCAAATACCTTGAATCACAAGGCTCGGCCGTATTTAAATTGGAAGAACACCTGGAAAATTTGAAATTTGCACTGGAAATCGGCACAACAGCTTTAACTGGCATCTGTGATCCACAAGTGTTGGAATGTAATGGGGTGAGTAATGAAATTTCAATTCAAATTCGGCAGTTTTTTCATTTCAATTCAATTCAAATCAACAGAAACAGAAAAATATTGGAATTGAATACTTGAAATCACTATTTGGATGCTCAGATAACTCAATCGGAATGTTGCAGTTCGAGATTATGCGACGAAATCGGGGCTTTATCAGGAAATCTAAATTACAGCGATGGATGGAACTTGGACGGAAAATGGAATTTGATGTTATGGTAATTTTTTCACTTAATTCACACTCAATTTTAATTGAATTTTACATTTCAGAACCTTTTAGATGACAATGCGATCATTGTATGCCCAACATTTTGCAAGCCAGCTCTTTATCACTACGAATTGACACATCATGGCAGTGGAGCGTCGTATCTCCTTCTCGCAAATGCATTTGGATTGCCCGCTATTCACATTCCAATTACATTTCACAAAGGAACTGGCCTTCCAATCGGTGTCCAAGTCATTGCAGGACCGAAACAGGATCATATTTGCATTGAAATCGCGCGAATCCTTGAAATGAAGTTCGGGGGATGGAAGCCACCAGAAAATTAAACATAAAATTGAATAAAAATTTACCTTAAATGAATCACAATGTGTTTTTTTTCTTATTTTTCGGGGTATCTTCGCAACGTACCGTGTATGACTCATAATTTCAATATAAATTCATGTCCCATCGAACATTGCAGTACATTCCAAATTTTACTATCATACCGTACTGAGCTAGTAAGAGACGATTAAAGTCAATATAAATGAGTCACTTACAAAATTTATTCCAAATTTGTCGGACATGCGCGATCTCCAGCACAATCGTTTATCCGATAATCGGGAACTTCAACATCGATAAAATCCTTGAAACAGTTTTCCAGATTTACGTGAGGGAAGATGACAATTTACCGAAATTTGTGTGTGAGTCGTGTTTCAGAATCATTACGAACACAATGGCAGTGAAACAGAGTTTCAAGGCAGCTGAAATGTTTCTTGCGAATTCCCTTGCAAAGAGATTTCAATATCGACTTGTACCTTCCCAGCCGGCAGCGCCACCTATGGTCCAAATTCCTGTTAAAAACGTCGAACCTGAGTCGGAAATTGAAATTCAAACAGTGATTGTCAAGGAAGAGGAGGAAATCGTCGAAATTACATCTGAAAATGAATCTCAACCCGAAATGAAGCCAATTTTTGATGATCCAGGCAAAGAAAACGTCGTGACATCAACAACCACAACCCAGATGACACCTGTCAAATCACAGAAACGACGTTCAAAGCACACATGTCGCCCTTGCAAAATGCAATTCGACCGTGAATCATCCCTAATCAAGCACAAACGCTTCCATGCCAGTCACGCCGTGAAAATTCCAGGAGTATCCTTTGAATGCCAGTGGTGCAACGCAATTTTCGATACAAAACACAAACATAACACACACATGTCAACTGCGCACTGGGACAATTTCCCTTATGTATGTAGCATGTGTGGCAGTAAATTCAAGCAACACACCATCCTTAAAAGGCATCTCCTGAAAGTGCATGACTTGTCAATTAATGTCGAGAAAGCGAATAAAAATACATTTAAATGAATATTTTTTTTCAATTTAATTTTTATTATTTTCGACCTTTAAATTAATTTCATATTTTTTATTATTATTTTATTTATTTTAATTTTAATACATTTTATATTTAAATATATAATTTTTTTGATTTTAACTTAAAACTTATGTTTACATTTAAATTTAATTATTACACAGCTTAACAAAATAAAATCAATGTGCTTGGTTTGAGAAATCCCGAAACACGTCAAAAAGATTTTTGAAACCTGATTATTTTCCACTTTGAAATTTTAAAATTCACTGATTCGTGTTTGTTTTATGAAATAATGAAATTTGTATGGAAAAGAGCCATTTTCCCTTTAAGTTGAAATTATTAAATATCAAAGTTTACTGTGACTTCAGGTGCTTAACTTTTAGCTATGCGCTTCGTGTACACTACATAGGTTAGCGTTGGTTAATTTTTATTTTGTGTGAGTGTATACGTAGCGCATATCTAAAAGTTAAGCACCTGAAGCCGGCCTTAAACTTTTCTGAGGTTAATTTTGTTCCAAAGTGTCAAGTAATTTATATTTTTAGAAAGAAGGCAAAAAGAGCTAACATACATTAGATAGTGAACGTGCTATGGAAATTCATTTAAATTTAATTAAAATAGTTTTCAGTTTTACCTAAGCTAGGTTTTTTTTATTAATGGTGCTCTTGACCTTTACTTCATAAATTTTGTAATATAAAAATATAACTAATGCACGCTCATAAAATATCAATGAAAATTTTAAATAAAGGATTTTTTATCAAAATTCCGACGAAAACTAGCTGAACAACTTCCTTTGCGGCATATGGGAGAAATATTGGACATGATTTCAACTTTATTATATTATAAAGGACTTTTTGTGCTCTGTAGCTTAAGGCCGGCTTCAGGTGCTTAACTTTTAGATATGCGCTACGTATACACTCACACAAAATAAAAATTAACCAACGCTAACCTATGTAGTGTACACGAAGCGCATAGCTAAAAGTTAAGCACCTGAAGTCACAGTAAACTTTGATATTTAATAATTTCAACTTAAAGGGAAAATGGCTCTTTTCCATACAAATTTCATTATTTCATAAAACAAACACGAATCAGTGAATTTTAAAATTTCAAAGTGGAAAATAATCAGGATTGAAAAATCTTTTTGACGTGTTTCGGGATTTCTCAAAGCAAGCACATCGATTTTATTTTGTTAAGCTGTGTTATTTTCATGATAAGTATAGACAATGATATGAAAATTGAAATAAAATTCGAATTTTGAGTCAATTTAACGGAAATTGTGATATTTTTATTTGAATTTCAAATTTTATTTAACTGAGTAAGCATGTAAAATTTGACATGTCATTTTGTATAGACACACATACGGAAACTTCAAAATTTCTGTACGTAACAAGTGACTGTCAAACTTTCACGTGCTAGCCTGGTTATATGTAATTTGAATGGAATGATGAATTTAACGGTTAAATTTTGACAGTTAATGTCAAAAATACGTGATTTTAAACGTCAAATGTCTGTTTGAATACTGTAAGCTCGATTATTGATTGCTATTGGTCATTTATATGCTTTTTTTGGTATGAAATTTCAAATAATTTTTTTTTTTGAAATGAAATTGATTCAAAATTTAAACAATCTTACATTTTAATTGAGTAAAGTCATAGAGCTAGCCATAGAAAAGCTACACAAATATAATCACGTTAAGTTACAAGTTAAATTTATAAGCATTTTAGTATAAAAAAGCTGCATTCTAAGTTTCAATTAACGCTATTTTCGCTAAATTTCTTCAATTTTTATATGAAATTTAATTGAATTTAAATTTAATTTTAATTGAAATTTGATTGAAATGAAATCAAGTCAAAGCAATTACAATAATTTTTAAGTCTTTTAATATTTGTTTTTAGTTGTATCAATGTAAAATTGGTGGAGGTGTCTGGTTAATTTCATGTTTTTTTTTAATATTTTTGTTTGAAATACTTTTTTTTTTGATATTTTTCATTACAATTTTTTTTAAATATAATTTCAATTAAATGTGTAAATCGTATTTTTCTTAGTCTTTTGTTGTTGTTATTTTGGGATATTTTTTTTGTTGTTTTATATTTTTTAATTTTTAATTTTTATTTGACATTTTTAACGGTTTTTTAGCACAGCTTCATAAGGATAAAATTCAGATAGGAACCAGACAAAAAGTCACATTTCGATTTCAAAACTAGAAAAAAGCGAGCATGGAAGTGAGCTGTCGTGCTCTTTACAAGGCTGTAAAGTCAGGTTCGTAGAGGTTGTAAGCCGTAGAATCTTCCGGAGGTCAGAGGACTCACAAAGAGCAATGGACTCGGACTAAAATATTTCCATGACTTTATTTTAAAGGTCTTTAATCTCATTTTACCTTTTGATCCCCCCAAACAATAATTTCGGACTCAGGCTCTGAATATAAAAATGAAATCTTTAAAGAGATTTTAAAAATTCTAAAATATGACCATCAATTTTCAAGCCCCTATCATCATGAAACACTAGGCGTAATCGAAAGGTCACAAAGAGTGTTAAATGAGTACTTAAGATCATACGTGAATCAAAATCTGAATGATTGGGATAATTATATTCCTTTCTTTCAATTCTGTTTCAATAATACACCTAATTCATTTACTCCATTGATACGAAATCCAACTGCCTCTAGAATTAAGTTAGTAAGTAAGAATTAATTCCATGAAACGTAAGAAAATGGCCTAGTTATTTTATCCTCACTTGAAATTCAAATCGTTTACATCAACATTTTAAATATTTCAAAGTGAAATTTTAAGTTAAATTAGTTTTTCATCAACGACGAAAATCATTCAAAAAAGTTATTTCTCCATTATGAAATCCGGAGGAAGAGGAAATGGTATAAAAGGTATAGAGGCAACTCAACATCAAGAACAAGTTATCAACATTTTACAGGAACACAGCGACAATCAAAAATTCATGCTGTTCCTAAGTTAAGGTGAGTTAATTCTGAACCATAACCCGATAATGTTAATCAGTAGGTTAAGTCGGTAAAACATAAAATTATAATATATAGTGTTAGTGATAAGTGAATTATATTATAAAGTTAATTTAAGAAAAGCTACGCAACAAACTGGTGCCAAACACAAAAAACTGAATTAAAGAAAATATTTTTTTTGTGAATAGTGCCAAATTTAAATGGGTACTTCCACGTCGCACGAAAACAAGATTGTCTTGGTCGAAGCCGAAAATCTTGTTAACATAAGTAATATAAAAGAAAACCTTCAAAAAAAAATATATATATAAGTTATAGAATCTCATCCGCGACACATTAATTATGTTTAGACTAGTTAGTTATTATCCATTATGGAATTCAAAATAAAAATAAACATAATATTTATAAGAACTAAGGAATTCAAAATAAAAAAAACACAATATTTATAGTAATCCAATACTATAGAAAAGATAAACAGGTTGAAGGTATAAAAACAGATATTGTAACAAAAATTCCTTTTAGTTTAATATCAGAGCTCAATAAATATAATATTGTTCAGCTTTTAAAAATTAAATTTTTTATTGCTGACACATTTCTTATATATATATATAAAAATATAAATGAGTTAAGCTACATCGAAAATATGGTGATAGTAATAATGATTTTATTAGTTCTAATTTTGTTTTCAATAATAATTAAAATCATTAAAAACGAATTTTTCAAAAAGATTAACAAAGAAGTGCAGAAGACGAATACACATCAACTTGACTCAACATACCATATTACGTACCAAGTTAATCGAGTGACAACTGCAATTAACCAAAAACTAACATGGAACTCGCTAGAACAGAAGAGTTCATGGAAAGCTTGAACACTACCTACATTGTTCGATATCTTCATGCTAAACCAATATGAAGCAGCACGGGTCTTCATGAAAAAGCTTGAGGATCGATATGTCATGGAACTTGATACATCGCTGATACCAGAATCAACTTTCAAAGAAGCACTCAACCTTTTTAAACAACAATTGGTCCACCAAGTCGTAATAGAAAGAACAAAACTTGATTTTGAATACACAGTCGAAATTCAAAATGAAACGCTAGCGTTAATATTCACAATTCCAGTAATGCAAGACATTGTTTATGATGTGATAAAAGTTATACCACTTCCACAACACAGATTCATCTTAGATTTCAATCCAAAATTCATCATACGGAACGTCACATGATAGCAGTGGTGATGAAGACCGCCGATCACCTATGGACTCGAGAATGACGGTAGAGACAACAATTTATGACCCTAGGAGATCTGTTGATTCAAATTCGTTGCGCCAATATTGGTATTAAAATCGTTTGAACATTATATTTGTGGACATTGCAGTGATACTCAGAAAAGTTTAACTACTTTAATCGAAAATCAGTTTAAACGAATGCAATGGATGCAATGAACAAAAATAGCCAACATGTCCTGAACAGTTCACGTGTCTTCAGTCAGGACCATGTAGTTGAAGAAATAAGCAAACAATTAGACCAACTATTTATTGTGGGGAACTTATTATTCGAAAAATTGCCGTTCACCAGATCTTTTGATGCTATTTCAAGGTCAAATCGAGTTTTAAACAAATATTTTCGAAAAATCAAGAAACAGGGCAGAAAATTTTATTTATAGAACTGCATATTAACAGAAGCACCTGACATTGCAGTGTCAGTTTTTCGAAAAGCGATTATTATTATATGAAATTTTACATAACTGGCCATTTTCTTTTCGGATATTACATTACATTACATGGATCGAGATAATCAGTTAAAAGGAAGCTAATAAAAAAAATGAGCGTTTAAATTTCGAAATTTTCTTTAACGACTTTAGACCTCAATTTTTTTTGAAATTTGAATCGAAATGTGACTTTTTATCCTTTACTACTACGTACAGAGCGCGTTATAATTTTTCCGCTTTCTATACACATACGTAAATTATAAGGAGTTATACCATGCATAAAGCGCGCGTTAAAATTCAATTTTTTCGACTCAATGTCATTTAAATGTCATTATTTTTCACTTTGTTTAAATTTTTCGAGAATTATTTTTATCATATTTTTTTTGTTGAAATTTTTTGATATGCAGAACCGTTACAATTTTTTTTGAATTTTTCGTAATATAAATCAAACTATTTTTCATTTTTTCTTTTTTAAGTTTTACAAGGACATCACCGCGGTCTCAATGCGCCGTAATGTGATTTATCATTTTTTGTATCGAGTAAAAAGCAGTTGAAATTTGACAGCTCATTTGTATAGATACACATACGGAAACTTCAAAAAATTTGTACGTACATGAAAATGTCATACTTTTACCATCTCTTCCCCCCCTTTTCTTTACTGAGGATGGGGGGAGGGAGAGAAGGGGGGAAGTACTATTAAAATATAATCAATGAGAGAGATTTTTCATGTAAATTAATTTTAAAAAATCCTTAAATTTAAATCTTAAAATTAAAAATAAATTTTAAATAATAATTTTCATAAAATTTTTCTCCTTAAATTTAAATTTTAATTTTTACTTGTTACAATTTTTATCATGTAAAATATTTCATTTATTTTAATTTCATTTTAATTTTAATATTTGGAAGCAATTTGAATGTATAAAAATAATAATTTTAAATATAAATTTCATTAAGGGACTTCTAAAAGGTAATGACTTAGATTTTAAAGACATCTAGTTAAATTTGTTAATTTTTGTCATTTTTTTTGTTCTTAATTTTAATTTTATTTTAATTTAATTTTACTTTTAATTGAACCTTAAAATTTAAATTACACCAAAAAAAAATCTCTATTTTTGTTTGTTTTTCTTATCATATAATAATACATTTATACACATTTGGATATTAATTTGTTGGATTTTCTTATCAATTTAACGATATTTTTAATTTTTTTTCATTTAATAAGGTACACAAAAGTTATCATAATTGTATGTAATTTTTTTTACATAATTTTTAATTTATACTTAAAATTAAGACAATCAAAAAAAAATTGTTGATATGCAATTTTTTCTACTTAAAATCATCTGTTTATCGGATTGATATTCTGCCAGATTTGTCTTTGACTTGAAATTCAAGTGAAAAGTTTGTTAAATGTTGAAATGACGAAATCTCTGATTAGGAGTGGATCGGTGTGTGGAAAGGAAAAGGGGCTTTTTGGCTCTTCCTACACAGCTGATACTTGGGCGTCGTCGTCATCTGCAAAAAAAATGTTAAAATTTAAATTTGAATTGAAAATTGAAGTTTTTTGATGATCCATCACCGTTTCACATTTAAAAGGAAGGGAAAAAAATACATACCATCATCATCAGCATGTGTTGCATTATGAAAATATGTTGTGTTAGTTGTTAGTCCGGTGGAGCCGGTTGTTGTCGATGTAACACCTTCATGACTGTGTGCTCGACCGAGACGATGCAAGCGTGCCATTTGTGCAGCGACATTATATGAAGGTGGAACTCGAACACCAGCACGTGCAGGAGGTGCCATTGTCATGCCTTTTTTATTTTCAATGCAATTCACCCACAAAAGTCGTGCATTTTTTTTTAAATATTTTATATTTAATGAGAGCAGTGAACAAGATGCAATGAGTGGCAAATGGGAGAAAGAAAGAAAAAAAAAACATTCATCATCATCAAATTTTATCATTTTACAAGAAATTTTATCTTAAATTTAATCCTTTTAACCCTCAACCCAATTAAAATGTTAATTTTACATTAATTTCAGCATAAATTTTGTCAAAGTCATTCAATTAAAACCAATTTCAAAGCAAAAAGTTAGCATATTACATTGAAAAAGTTTAAAAGAAATTTAAAAAAAATGACCGTTAAATTTAAATTTAATTTTTTTTTCATACCATTTTAATTTCAATTTCAAATTCAAGCTCAATTCAATTTCAATTTCAATTTGAGTCACTTAAATATTCCTCAATTGTACTGACACGACGAAGATTGCTTCGAATGTATTTTAATTTTAATGTTGACACTTTTTCAGAACTTTGAATATTTTCTGGATGAGTTTTGATTCGTTTCCGGAGTGTTCCGAAAATTCCAGCTTTTTATGTAAAATTTTGTTAAAATTAAGAAGTTTTAAATATTTTTTTGAAAATAATTTGAAATTAAATTATGATGATTTTGTACTGAATTGAAATGAAATGTGAATAAAATTTAATTTTTTCAATGGAAACGCCTGGTTTTTTGTATTTTTTGTACGCTTTTGAAAAAATTTTAATGGAAACGCCCGGTTTTTTTGTATTTTTTGTACTCTTTTGAAAAATTTGTAATGCAAACGCCCGGTTTTTTTGTATTTTTTGTACTTTTTTCAAAAATTTTGTAATGCAAACGCCCGGTTTTTTGTATTTTTTGAACTCTTTTGAAAAAATTTTAATATAAACGCCCGGTTTTTTGTAATTTTTGTACTCTTTTGAAAATTTTGTTATGAAAACGCCCGGTTTTTTGTAATTTTTGTACTCTTTTGAAATATTTTTAATGGAAACGCCTGGTTTTTTGTATTTTTTGAACTCTTTTGAAAAAATGTTCATGAAAACGCCTGATTTTTTATATTTTTTGTACTCTTTTGAAATTTTTTTTTAATGGAAACGCCTAGTTTTTTGTATTTTTTGAAATTATTTTCATTGTCACACGAATTAAAGCATTAAATCCTTTAAGAATTAAATCTAATTTTACATTTTATACAATTAATGAGTTAATTTTAGTAGTGAAAATGCATTTTAATGTTAAAATGTTAATGATTAGTAAACAAATGCATGAAACTGTTAAATTTAATGAAATTTCTTTTCGATTATTTACATCAACACCAAGATGAGAGAAGAGAAATTTAAAGATCTATTTAAGCCATTTAATTTTTCCATTTAAATTCTGATATTTTTTTTCATTTTGATATATTAAAAGGAATTAGAAGACATGGATTACTCATTTTAAGAGGAATTTACTTACCACCATTAGCTCTGGCCATTCCAAGTGACGTCGAATTGTGATGATACGGTGGTAATGGATGTGATTGTTGTTGTTGTTGTTGCTGTTGCATCATGTAAGCAGCAGCAGCATGTGGCGGTAGTGGGGGCAATACAGATGAAACACCATGTTGGACTACACTACCATTGGCTGATTGTGACATTGATTGTGGAGCATGAAGTGAATTTGTGATTATAGCAATTGGATTGGAAGGATTAACAATATTATTTGTATTATTAACATGGACAACACCTAAATTTTGATCTGGACACATTCACATGGAAATGAGAGAGAGAGAGATGATGATAAAAAAATGAAAATGATAATAAAAATTTACAAACTATACTATGAAATGTGAGTGAGAGGGAGAGTGAAAGAGACAGATGATAATTTTCATTGAATCAAAATAAAATTTTACTTACTTTGAATCGAGGAATGCCTTCGTTGCGGCACCTGAATCTGTGTCGGAGGTGATTGTGCATTATGTACAATTGATGATGTAATGTGATAAATTCGATCTGTCTCTGAACAATTGTCAGTTTGGATTGATGACCCATGACCACTATCGTTAGATGTCACAGAGCCTGCGACCATGTGAGTGCAATGATTTGGGTTAATTTTTTTTAAAAAAAGGTGAGAAAAAAAAAGAGAAAAATTGTCAAACTTTGTAAAGGACGATCACAGTACATACAAAAAAAAATTTAAATAAAAATGACATGACATGAAATGAAAAAGGTTTTCACAATCACGTAGAAGGAAAATTCATTGAAAAATATCAGAAAATTTTTGTGTATGTGATTTTGTTTTAATTTTGTTAGTGATTCAATTACGAAATTCTTATTTTACTTGTTTTTAGTGCAGTTTTAGTAGAAAATTTTCTTAAAATTACGTTTAAATTAAAACTTTATTTGAAATAATTACCTGAAATATTTTTTCTCATTGGTAAGCCCGATAAGGATGTCACAGAACTGCTCTCAGCTGAGAGATCTACCGAGGGTAGAATTGGAGTGGGTGTGTCTGAATGAGATCTTTCGTGAACAGCACTTCGAGATGCATGAACTGGAAAACTGTGCGATGACAAGGGGATCGCACCTGAGAATGAAAAGACTAAAAAATTTTCGGTTCGAAGAACGCAAAAGATTTAGAGAGAGAGAGAGAGAAAGAGAGAAGAGAAAAGTTTTGAATTAGTTTGATGTGTTTGTGCAAATGAAACTTAAAATTAATTTAAATTTAATTTTTTGAAATATTTACAAAAAAAAGTATGAGTGGGTGCATTTTTTTTTTGATTAGGAGAAAAAAAATTAGGATTGAATTTTCTCATGTGAAGTTTGCACTGGAGCTGCTTTTGATCGAAATTTTCGAACACTGATGAAAATCAAAATTTTGTTGGTTTTTTAAATTTTTTAACATTTTTTCTTTGAAATTAAAAAAATTGCATGCTGAATATGGCCGAATGCCCAGTTTTAGTGAAATTTTCCTCGAAACACTCATTTTCGAAAAATTTAACGGTTTTTTGAAAATTTCTCATTTCAAATGCAGAATTCGAAGAAACAAAAATCTTGGAATAATCAAAATTAAATTCAAAAATATTTCGAAAATTGTAAAAACCGATTAAAAATGTGCTTAAATGGACCCAGTTCAAAGATTTTCACTTCAAAAACCGAGCTAAAATTAACATTTTCGAAAATTTCGAAAAATCTCAAAATGACTTCAAATTTCATCGATTTCAATAAAAATGTGGACTTAGAGGCATAAATTGAATTTAATTTAAAAAAATTCCCAATTTCGAGCAAAAAATTTAAAGTTCGAATTTCTTCATAGACAAGTGCGAGTGTTTAAATTTAAAATTCAAAATAAAAAGCCGTTAATTTTCTTTTTCGAACATTTTTGAACACTGATGACAAAAAAATTCTGAGGATTTCGAAAATTTTCTGACGTTATCACATTGAGCTTGAAAAATAAAATACTAAATATGGCCGATTTAATTGAAATTTTTCCTGAAAGCACTAATTTTCGAAAAAATTAAACGGTTTTTTGAAAATTTCTAATTTAAAATTCAGACTTCGAAGAAACAAAAAAAAATGAAATATTCAAAATCCAATTAAAAAATGAGAAATTCTAACCACTGGGTGCAAATAACTGTAGTTTTGAAAATAACCGTCATTTTGAAAATAACCGCCATTTTGAAAATTGCCGCTATTTTTAAAATTTTTGGAAAAAGAATATTTGAAAAAATCTGACATTTTGGGCTTTTGACTTTTTTCAGGCTCTGGAGCCCAGAAAAGCCCCAAAAATGTTCGAAAATTGTAAAACCGATCACAAATGTGCTCAGATTCACCCAGTTTTAAGAATTTCACTTCAAAAGTCGAGATAAAATATTATTCTTCAATAAAAAATTATCGAAATTTTCGAAAAATCTCAAAATGACTTTAAATTTCCTCAGTTTCAATGAAAATTTGGGCTTTGCTAAGAAAAATTAGTTTAATTTAAAAAAATTCTCAATTTCAACGAAAAAAATTAAAGTTCGAATTTTTTCATGGAAAAGTGCAAACTTCACATGAGTGTTCAAATTTAAAATTCAAATTAAAAAGCCGTTAATTTATTTTTAAGTTTCGTTAATTTACATTAAAAATTTACTCACCAGCACTATTACTTGAGCCAGTTCTTCTGTGAGCTCCAGGTGATGGCGACGGACTAGTATGCAGTTGATTCAATTGCAAATTATGATGTAAATTCAATCCCGGCAATGGAATGTGTCGTGGTTGGTGTGGTCTTGTTTTTGTCGGTTCTGCTAGCGATAAAATCTTTTTCACCGCTTGTGGGCTTGCGGCTCCAAATTTTGGATTCGCAGCATTTGCAGCGGCTAAGCTTTTCTTGCCCTCCGACGTTGAACTTGTACTACTTGTGGTTGAGAGTGTGGGCGATGGATGTCGTTTTCGAATTGTAACAGTATTTGGTGCGGAATTTCCATGTGGCTCACACTGCATCGATAATTCATGAAGTTTATCTTCGTCTGTGATGACTTTGAGGTTGTTCAAGTACGCTTTAACACGTCGCACCATTTGCGCTTCCTCAAACATTTTCTTTGGATTTGGAGCTGCTGTTGACTTCTTTCGTCGTTTAACTGTCGCACTACCTTGGTGCGAAACAATTGTCGTTAAATTACTATTCATGTTCATTTGATTCAATGCAACCATTGCACTACTTGGTGCTTGACCTTTCAACTCGAGCATTGTCATGATGTCATAACTCGATGAACACATGTGACTTAGGATTCTAACTTCTTTGGCTACCATTCGGAGTTTTTCGAAATTAATGAGATTTTCGATTTTTGTATCATTGCCCAGATGAATGAAGGTGAGATCTTTCTTGACAACGGGGTAAAATGGAATCATGGGATTTTGTGCGATGAGTTCTGTTGTAATAAGTTGACGATATTTTGACATATTCCGACTTGGATCCATCAATTCTTGTAAATCATTGAAAAGTCTTTGGTATTTTGTGGGGACTTTTTCCCATGTAAGTCTTAATCGTGACACCGCTCCATGGCCCAAACCCGAAATTATCGCAAACATTGAATTGAAATTCTTGCATTCCTTGCAATGCCTTGCAATTTTAATGAATTGCTTCACAATTCGCGATCTCTTCACCATATTCGGTTCTGTACAAATTTCCGTGACAACCCAAAACATCTCATGATTCACGAGTTCAGCGAATTCACTTAATTTGGGTGTGCCATAACGACTCTTAATCTCAAACAAATCATCAATATATTCGGTAGATTCAATCGCCCTAAACACACAAAAGTCCTGGAATGTTAATTGAATTGCAATTTCATTGGCGTTCAATTGCAAGAAGTGAACTTGACTTTCACGTACGAGATCGGGCGCCATTTCATCAGGTACAAGTGTTTCGGTGATGCCATTTGTTTTGAGATAATACCGTGAACTCAAGCCAATACGTTCCGCTAAATTTTGCAATTGATCTGGTAATCGACGTTGTTTTATCATCCCACCTTCGCCCACACTCACTTCACACAGCGAAAAGTTACTGCTTGACTCGTGAATGCCGAATTCTTGCAGGGCCAGCATCACAACTTCATGTGCCGTGGTCTCCTTGTTAATCAACAGATATTTACATGTCTGATCGGCTTTGTAAACCTTGAGGACATGTTCAGGGAAATCCGATGCACGGAAATCCTCGTAATAGAGAGTGGTCAAATCAGGATTACTATGCGAATGATAGAGACCGGATTCCTTTGCACCTGAACTGAGATTGTTTGTGTTATTTGAGGGAGCTGTCGAGAGTTTTGTTGAACTTAAATTACTCAATGAAGATGAAGTTGAGGAGGATGAGTCAAGTTGCCCGCCTGTATTCGAGGAATTTTGTCCAGTTAATGCACCGGAATCGGCTGAATCGTGACTTCCACTGCTCAGGGTATCGTCAAAGAAATGTGTGTTCTTTGGCAGGAGATTCATTTTAATGAGAGCTTTTTGTAGTCTCCGTTTTGGACCGAGTGTGAGGAATCCTCCCTTGAGACTATCTTTCTTTTCTTTCATCGGTGATGGAAGGACCGCACAATCAACTTGATCCACTAAATTACTTCCAATCAAATCAACTGTTGACAATCGCGCTCTCGGATCTGCCGTCATGCCAGCTAGCTTTGAAATATCTGAGACAACTTTTCGTCGTGCCGTTCTCGGTCTCGGACTATTTGTGTCTTGTGCTTGCAACATCTCCTTAAACGCCAATAAATTACTTCTCACAGTAATGCTCAAATGTGTTGTGCCCATTAAAATTTCCTGTGCTCTGTTATACGAAACATGCTCAAAACTATTTCCATTTACTTCCAGTATTTGATCGCCACGTTTCAAGCCAACATCTTCCGCTTTCGATTTCTTTACAACATTTGATATGAAAACACCGCAGCCCTGTTCATATCCGCCCATTATCGTGAAATTCAGGTCTTCATCACGTGATGAGCGTGTCAGCGTTATGACACGTGTCCTTGCTTTGTGATGTGCTGCAATGTGAAGGAGTCTTAATTGACCTTCCATGTTCTTCTTTTCAAGTCCTGATTCGAAATTTTCCAGGAATTCCATCATTTGAGGGTCTGTTTCAAAGTCTGTAAAGTGATTGTTGACCCAAAGGAGCACGACGCGCGCTACTCGGTCTTTAATATCACTCGAGCAGGACCCGGATGACGATGTCATGAGAGTTGAACTGCTCGAACTTGTCGATGTGCTGGCAGACACATTTGAACTATTGAGATTTGCCAAATTCTCTTCATTGTCGAACCAGTCAAGGAGCTGCTTGGCCACTAGCATGGGATTTTCAATGAATGTGCGGTGTGTTAGCAAGAAATCTTCGACATATGTTGGATCTGTCAGGGAATTTTCTTCGATGAGTTGTTGCATTAACTTTTCAGCAGTGCCCTGAATTTCAATGAAAATTTAAATTAATGATTTTTACAATTAAAATTGTGTAATCTTTCTTACCCGTATCACGACATGGCCCCTTCGACTTCCATTTTCCATGGTGCCTGGTCGTAATTCTGTCACCATCACCATGTGTCCATCTTCCTCATGTTTCCTTATATTTTCCTCACCCGAATGCTGGATTCTGTAATAGTCCGTTTGCGTGATACACACAAATTGACAGTCATCTACTTTGGTTCGCATCACACCACGATGATACAATTTGTCCATTGTCGGTAAAATACCGAAATCGTCACCGTAATGCAGCTGCTCAGTCTCACCATTGCTGTGCTCTATCTCGACATGCCCGTTTATGAGGACACTCCATGAATCGAGTTCTTCCCCGTCATTCATTACAATTGTTCCGGCCTTTTCAACGACTGCAAACACCATCACGGAGCAGAGAGCACGCCTTACTGCCAGTGTCATGTTTGTAAAAGCCTTGAGTTTTTGCGTAAATTCAAGTAAAGTTTCAATGTCATCCGCTGTACGATCGGATGGATCTTTTTCCAGGCATTCTCGGACTGTGTCACGCACTGTAAGACTCTGAAATGTAAAATTTTATGATTAATATGGTATTTTAATGAAATTATTTGAATTGAAACTCACATCCATGCTCTCAGCGAGATCATCTTCGTCTGAATCGACTACGGATTCGACAAGTCCCGACAAATCAACTTCATCTGCATCAAGGGACGAACTATGTACAGAAGTCATGGTATCTGAGCCACTGTATGCTGAACTGGTATCACTCGAATGTGAGCCCCGATTACACTTTTGATATAATTCTGGTCTAGTTTGTGGCCCCACACCAGGCTGATAATTATTTTCATCAAACACAATGTTGACCCCAGTTCCAGTTAAGTGTTGTCTAATTTGCTGATGATGATTCGTTAATTGATGACCAACACCACCGATATCCATGTTGTTTGTGTCTACAACAGTTGTGTTGGATGTTGTTGTTGTTTGTGTTGTGCTGCGATATCCGCCAACATTAAATCCACAATTATTATTGTTATTAATGAGATTTCCACTTGCACTTGTTCGAATGTTATACTGATATGGGATTTGTTGAAACGATTGATTATTACAATTATTTGTGGCAATTGTGGTTATATTATTTGGCCCGCTACTTGTTGTGTTCAAGACAGGTACTTGCAATGAGGGAATGTGATGCAAGTTTGTATTTTCCGGATAGTCAATCTGAAATTAAATGAAAAAAAGGAAATTTTAATTTCAAATGCTTTACTTTTCATAAAATTTAAGTGTAAAATGAAATGGATTATTTACATGTCACATTACAAAACAAATATTTTTATTTTTTATTTTATTTTTTTTTTTTCAAAAGAAAGTAAGCAAAATATTCAAACACGCAATGAAACCTTCTTAGTCAGTATTTGATGCAACCATGAAAGTGCACATTCAATGAGCATTACAAACGTAATTAAAACAAAGTGCATGACAAAAGGTGTCATAATATTAAATAATCTTACAAAATATTACTCATTTATTGTATTAAAGTACATTTTTTGTTGCAAAATTTACTTTTAACGACGTTTTCTATTGAATACATTGAAACGTAATCATGAAAGATTAACGTAAGCGCATTTTCGGTGATTGATTTCAGTTTAAAGGCAATGATTTAATTTAAATTCAATTGAAAAAGAAATTTTGTGAGAGTGAAAAATTTCATTTAATATAAAATTTCGTCTCAAAAAACTAGTATTTTAAATTTTAATATCCCAAAGGTATGCAATGAATATGACATGACATTGAAAATTTTTGATTTCAATGAAAAAATATTATTTTTGATCCTCAAACTCTTTGAAAATGCTATTTTTCGATTGTAAATAATGAAATTTACGTACTTTAATCGACTTTTCACTGAAGGTAATTTCATTGCATAATGCATTGCATACATTTTGGTGTTAAAAATCTTCTTAAATGCAAAAAATGGGTTTTAAATTCAATTTTCGATCATTTTCTTGTACTTAATCACTATGAAAAAACAAAGTATCGCATTTAATACTTAAAAAGATTTGAAATTACCCAAAGGTATGCAATCACTATCGAATTATATTGAAAATATTCGAATTCATTGAAAAATCATTATTCTATGGACCTCAAACTCCTTGAAAATGATTTTTTTGAATCTTAAAGAATAAAATTTCTTAAATTTGATCAATTTTTACTGAAGGTAATTTCATTGCAATATGCATTGCATACATTTTGGTGTTAAAAATCGTTTTACATTAAAAAAATGTGTTTAAAATTCAATTTTCGATCATTTTCTTGTACTTTAGCACTATGAAAGGTCACAGTATCGCATTTAACACTAAAATAGATACAAAATTAACTGAAAACAGTTCTTTGACTTCAATTTAAATGAAATTTGAGACGGATTTCATTTTGGTAACTCCTGGTATCTTAATGTTATTTTAAACATTCATTTCAATTTAAATTGAGTCATTATTTGACATGTCCAAGACTTTAATTGTCTTAATCTCAATGTAATTTAATTTTAAGACACGTGTTATATCTCATGTCCTTTTATTTCATATTTCAATTTAATCCTTTTATACGCATTTCAAATCCTTAGACAATGAAATCCCTTAATGGAAATGGAAATTTCCTTTTCTATGAAATTTTGGCTTAAAGACGTAAATTAAAAAAAATTTAAATGGACAATGGAAAATTTTAGATTACGACGAAAATTTGTCTTTTATAAATGGTCATAAGCTGTACGGAAAATTCGTTTTTCTTTTAATTTCAATAAGTCACGTTAAGGTTTCACGTTGAAATTCAACAAGTGCGTTGAAAATTTTTCGGAGAATGATAATTTAAAAAAAAAATATCTTTCATTTGACAGTTAATAGTATGAAATGAAATTTAAATGGTTTTAATTAATTTTCTTTTGTTGGAAAAAGTTTTCTTTTCTTTCATTTTATTTTATTTCAATTCAAGCTTTCAAGTGAATTGAGAGATAAAAAATAGTCTGATATCATTTCAAAGAATTTTTTCATCGTAAAATTCAATTTGAAGGAAAAAAATGCTCTTTATAGACCATTTTGTCTGTACGTCATGGAAATTAAGTCAATATTCATTACGAGGACATAAATCTTGAAAATGAGAGCGAAAAAATTAAATTTAAATGGAGTGAGTGAGAGAGAGAAAGAAAGAAAAAATGACTCAAAAGTCACTTAAACGCACTTCCATTGACCATTAAATGCCCTCATTTCCCAAAAAAATTTGACATTAAATTATCATCAATTTGTCTAATTTTCAATTAAAACTCAAATCTTTTCATATTCAAATTCAACCTAAACAAAAAATAGAAATTTCAATGCAAATTAATTTAATATTCAATCAAATGAAAATGTACGTCAATTCTCAATTTATTTCATTACATTTCATTTTATCAACTTTTTTTTTTCAATTTAATTTGATTAAAACTCACTGATAGAAATTTTGTGTGTTAACTTGATTTTTTTTTTTTTTGAATAGGAACGAAAATAAATTTGAATTTGATATCGTTCTGTGTTTAATTAAATTACTTTTTATTTTATTTTTTTGGGCCCAATATTAATTGACATTCAATTTTGTAATGGAAATAAGTGCATAAATACAACTAACATTGAATAGTTTTTCCACCCAAAATTTCAATGAGGATGATGATGGAAATTCAATTAAAAGTTATTTATTTGAGAAAACTTGTTGATTTTGATTTTAATTGAATTTTCAATTAAATTGAATTCAATTGAAATGAAGAAATTTTTAAATCAAATTTCACTGATTTTTAAAGTCAATTTGATTGTCATTGTCAAAGTACCATGAAAATTAAATTTTTTTACTCCCCTTTGAGCTCAAAAGGCTTTAGAGAAACTTACAGAAACGTGTCTGTTTCTATTTTAAAACAAAAGTAATTTCATAATTTTAATGTATAATGAAATTGACGCGAAATAATGATAGCAAAACAAAACACTCATTAAAAAGTTATGTTTAATTCGGATTATGTGTATTAAATGGAGGTTCAACGCAATTCAATTTCATTTGTTTATTTTCCAGTGATATGAATTTAAACAATGCAAAATGAAATTAAAGTTTGTTGGCTTGAAATTTTATTGCTATGACTTATAATGATGGAAATTAACGGTAAATCCGCAAATTTAGGAATTGGTGACCCCGTCATGAAATGAAATAAGACAAAATGGGGTTGAAATGTCATCTGAGGCCATTTATTTAAATTTAAAATCATTTAAAAGAGGAAAAAAGTCAATTAAATTGAAATTATTACAATAAAAGTGAATTTAAGTGAATTTTAATATCCTAAATGTATGCAATCAAGCTCTCATGATATTAAATGAACTCAATTTCATTAAATCGTCCATACTTTTGAACATGAAAATCATCGTTAAATGACAATTTTCATTGAAAACATTGAAATTCATTAAATTAAATCCATTTCAATGTAAAACGAATTAATTTTCAATTCACATTGCATACATTTCGGTGTTAAAAACCTCAAATAATGTAAAAATCTTATTTTAAATTCAATTTTTAACATTTTAAGGTATTACTTTAACTCCAACTGCAACATAAAACCGAATATCGTACTCGAAATTCATATAATTTAGTTTAATCTTACATTTCAATGAAATTACAATCAAATTTTCATCATAAATCCCATTTGAATCCATCTCTCAAATTACACACTTTAAATTGAATTTCAAATTCATAATACAGCTCATCTATCAATGAATTGAGAATGAATTATCTAAAAAAATTTTATTATGAATGAATTCATTGATGATTTCAATTCAACTTCAAAATGCATGAAGTTGTTGAAAGTTTACTTTAATTTTGTTTACTTTTGTTATGAAATTTTCATGATTTTCTGGTTCGATGAACATTGAAATCATCATGAAATAATATGCATAAAATATGGGTAACTGTCACGAAAATCGAAAAAAAAATTTATTAGAGCATTTTTTTTTTGGAGTTTACATTTAAAAGGTAAGCTGACATGATTCATTTAACATCAACATCGATTATTGTTCAAAAAAAAAATTTGAATATCACGTCAATTTAAAGAGAATTTTATTTGAATTTAATATGAAATTTAAATGAAATTAAACACCCACTTCTATGAAATTTAGTTCACATTTCAGAGAGATAATCAATAAAATTTGATGATGTTTTGCTCTATATTTTTATTATTTTTTTTTTGTATTCGTAGTCGTCGTAAGAGATAAGATTTACTCGTCTTGAAATGCGTTGAAATTTATGAATGAATAAAATTTAATACGATTCTATTTTTTTTTGTTGTTTTTTTTTATTTTTATGAATGAAACAACTAATTTTGTATTTTAACTGTTTCTGTTTTGAAATTAATTCGTAAAATGAATAGTTTTGCCTATAAAAGGCATTGTTTATAGTTTGAAATTACGAGTAAGCACGCATTTGGACATAATTAGTCGGTTTTAATTAACATATGAATAATAAATGTGTGTTGATGAATGAAATATTATTCTAATTTGTAGTAATTAGTTAATTAAATTATTAATTGATGTGATAAGAAAAGTGAGTTTTTTTTGTGTTTCATTGATGACTTTGAGATAACGGGACTTGAGGAAGTGGTTTCAATGGAATTGGAGTCATTTAACTTCCTTGAGAAAATTTGAAGGAGATTTAGAGGCCTCAAAAGATGAGAATTGGAATTAGAATCTTATTTTGATCTAATGATGAAGAAGGAAGTAGAGAGAAGGGTCCTTGGGAGCCTCAGGATTTGGAATTTCCAGGTATGGCATTTGGCACGTTTAAACGTTCCTTTTAGCACTTACTGAATTTGGGTTAAGGCCTAGATAAAGTTTCAGATTGCTTAGGATGACAGTATTTAAGCGTAGGTCCTTTTATGATCATGACGAAAAAGCTTGATAGCTCCGATCCATCACTTGAGTGGTTATGGGCTCCTTTAAATGTCGATTGATGCTCTTAATCTTCGTTCAGCTTCAGAAAGCATGAAAGTGACAGTGAACAGTGATAAGAGTCCAAGAAACTGAAACCAAGGGAGTACGAAGTGGCACCTGCATGAAATGCGATTCCTACTTGGCTAAGGTATGAAAACCCAATACGATGGAGGCGAGACATGCTGCTGAAGGAAGACGACGATTCCCTTTAAAGGTTAGTATGAGTTCAATTTTAATAACAAAATTTAAATTTACAGGTCATTTTTTTCTTCATGCAAATGAAGGCTTCATTTAAAACCCTGAATCTAATAGCCCAGATAAATTGATACACAAAACTCTACAAATGCATAACATTTCAAGAGATCTACGATTAAGATGATTACAAGCTGGCATTATCCATCACAGTAATTTCTGATGGCTTTTGCTCAACTTCAAAATCAGAATAGTGACACCCTACCATTGGTGTTGAGCCAAGACAGCACTTAAATCATTTAAAGACTCATTTAAAGCCCCATCTGAGGCCAGGTTCGTGAATCAGACCTCATTTTCAAATCGAAAGGTTTAAAAACTCTTATTTAAAAAAAATCAGTAACAATTTCTTTCCATGAAAGCTATCAGTGCTCTAAGGATTTTATTTCCCCATTTAAATTAAATTTGAATCTCCATCCTCGCATAAAACAAAACCTAAGCACACAAATTTTCCTTATCACAGAAAATCGATCAATATAAAACGTTATCAACCCTATTTATAGGCATATCAATACGAATTATAATAATAATGGCACACACATCACATCCAGCAGCTCTTAACTGTGATTGTTTACTAATTTCATTTCATTCCATTTCATTCTTGTTGATATCAACATTTTTCGATAAATTAAATTACAGTGAGTCTGACATGAAAACACACAACAGCTCATATGTTGATTTATGTGAGTGTGTGTGGTCCCTTTCATGAAAGCAAATATAAATAAATAAACAATAAGAGCATTTTCAAACTTCAATCAAATCATTAAACGAAGGTTAATTAATGCTGTGTGTGTGTCTATACGACGTGTGTGTATGGTATGTGCGTGTGTTCCCATGATAAAAACAATCAATATTTTGTATTCAAAAATAGACATTAAAAGTGCCAGTAGGAGTTCATGTCTTATCTTTTATATAAGTTTCGAGACATTATTTCAATTAAAATTTGACACACACACATTGAAATTTTCATTCCCAGAAATAGTTTTTAGAATCAGTATATCAAATCAGTGTAGGTGCCTTATCATCATCATCCTTAAATTCATTTAAATAACAAAAATGGTTCATCCCATTTCATGATATAATGATGATAATATGCTGATGATTAGCATCCACACAAATTCACCTTTCATATTCATGCTAATAATAATAATAATTCTCATCATCGTAACCATCATGCAGCTTTTCATCAATTCATCAACATGTAACACGTTTATTTTTGCACTGAAACAATGATGTAGGTCGATGAGCTTTTCACATATAACACAAACTCATTTCATTTCATCAAATCTGTAATCAGTTATGTTTAGTGTCGATTTAAGTGGTTTGATTGGTTTTCACATAACATAACATAACATTTTAATAATAATAATAATAATATAACATCGATGTATTTTTAGAGCTGTTTTTGTTTTTGCTTATGATTATGTTGATTGTGATCACAATGATGATGACGATGGTTAAATGTTTCAACAAGTGGTTTTGATTTGAGATTAAAATGGATTTTAAATGTTAGGTAATGAGAGATTTTATCAGTTAATCGGATGGTAAAATGTTTTTTTTAAGTTTTAATTGATATTAGAATGCAAAATTTTTTAAAAAATCCGTTCATTTTTTTTTAAAAACTGTTAAATTTTCAAAAAAATTGAAAATTTTTGAAATTTTATTTTAAAAATTTTCGTAACGGAAAATAATTTGAAATTAAACGGTTTATTTTTTTGAAAAATTTTTTAAAACCCTGTTTTTTAACAAAAACCATCTAAAATTTTTTCATTTTAAAATGAAACGAATTTCTTAAAAAAACTCTCATTTTAAAAATCTTTCCTAAAACTGATTTGTTTTTGAAAAATTTTCTTAAAACCAGCGTTTCAAAAACTTTTTCAAAAATCTGAAAACTAATTTTTGTTCGAAAATTTCTTTAAAGTAAAAAATTTTCAAAAATAAACACTTTTTTTAAATTGAATAAGCTTTAAAATTGCTAGGAACTGAAAAAACTTTCAAATTAAATTCAAAATTTAAGAAACTCTTTCAACTTTTTTTGAAAAAAAAGAAAAACCGTTAAAAAAACTCTAATGAATTCATATGCGAATAAGATAAACATAAAAAATTTACCGGATCACGTCTCAATTTTCACATTCATCTCAATTCAATTCATTCAATATTAAGAACGTAATTCAATCTTGTTCTCACTCCTTTTCAAATAAACTAAAATAAAACAGTCGTAGGTGCTTGTTTAACTTTATTAGCATTTTCAATTATTATTATTATTATTTTTATGGAAGTAACAGATTCATTAAACATGAGTCAAATTGGTATGAAAATAGTCTCTGAAAAGTATAAAAGTAAACAAATTCATTACGTCATAGTTCAATAAAACAAGATCAAAATGTATCAATGAAATGGAATTGTGTGGGATTTGACCGTGATTTCTTCTTTTCTTTAATTAATAGGGAATTTAAATTGAAAAGGTTAAATTTTATGACGTCTAATGAAAAAGTTTTCCTTTTAATTGAAAATGTAATTCAACAAGTGGGCAAACTTCTATGAAATGTCTTTTAATGAGATATTTGAGTTAAGTAATTTTCATTATCTAATAATGCAATTAATTAAAATGCAATACCGATGCACTACCTCGAAGTAATTAATTATTTCATTTGAAATCACTTGAAATGAAATAAACAAGAAAATTCGTGGAAATTTGCAATTAAACAAAATCATGACAAGTTTTCATTTATTTTAACCCAAAGTGTGCGGGAAGTTATATTTCAAGTCAAAGAATATAGTTTTTGTTCACAAAACGTATTTCATGGATTCAGGGACCTCAATTCAAGAAATTTCCATTACAAGAATCTTGATTTAATATTAACCGTCCTTTAAGGGTTAATTTAAAATCATTTCAAATGAATATTCGTTGCATAATCAGAATCTGCTCTGTTTTTTATCAAACTAACACTTTTTCACAACAAAACTTGATAAATAAATTAAGTGTGCATTGAATAATACTTGAATTGAATAGATGACGAGATACGCGCATTCGAATATGTAAATAAAAGTTGACAACAATTAAAACAGAGGTAAAATTACATTTAAAAGTATACCGCCTGTGCCTTGTTTTCTTGTATAATAATAATAGTTAAAAACGCATTTTAATTTAATTTATGTATTTATTTTAGTTTCTGTTAATAGAAAAAGTTAAATGAAGTTTGTTGGGTATGAGTAGAGAATACAGAAAAAAATATACATTGGCAAGTGGATTGTATTGTGTAACAAGGTAAGTCTCGCATATAAATAATTTTATAAATGTTACAAGAATTTTTTAATGAGGAGTCATTTTCAACAGGAATCAAATAGTGGTGAAAGACCAAGTCTGTTCTCTATCATGAACCAAGGAAGTTCAATGCGACGTCTAGTTGGAATGGGAAACCTTCATCACTAGGATATGGAAACCCACTACCTTGAAGGCGAGAGAAGACTGAAGGAAGAGGACTATTCCCTTTAAAGGTAAGTATAAGTTCAATTTTTATAACAAAATTTTAATTTACAGGTAATTTTTCTCTTCATGCAAATGAAGGCTTCATTAAAAACCCTGAATCTAATAGCCCAGATAAATTGATATGCAAGACTCTACACATGCATCACCGTGATGATCCCCATAAGATGATGACCATTATTATAAGATGGCATCCCCCCATAAGATTTTTGTAATCAAACTACAACCATCGAACCATAGCTTTTATCCTGTCATCCAAAGTAGTCCGTCCGGATTAAACTGAGCACCCTTGAGATGGAATTTGATACGTTCGCTACAAAGCTATGACCACACCTCATTCACACACATTGAACATGAGAACTTTACAGGGTGTATAACTCAAAAACAAGCGATATCACAAAACAGGCGATATTTCTTAAAATTGGCCTTGTCAAGAATTGAATTTCAAAGTTGCTGTTCTGCGCTTTTTCTTTCCAGTTTCTCACTTGTAGTGTCCTTAGATCTGCTTCAACGCTATCAATCTAACGCTTTTTATGTCAACTCACACTACGACCACTATCTAGATCGTCTCTGAAAAGTATCGCAGGGACACAGCCTTATATCAATCGTGTTAGGTGGCATATCCACCTCAGTCTGTTTGAATTCACAATATCACTCTCATATCATAATAAAATTTAATAGTCAAGTTTTAAAATTATTGCAAACAGAACATTTTGAATAGTAACCAACTTATTCAACACACAAGCAAGCAAAGCAAAAAAAAATATTATTATTTATTGAGTGACTATAAATTCTTATAAATAAATGAATAAATGACAGATTATGCAATATCTTGTATTTTATTTATTTCATTAAATACTTTAAATATTCTCATATACATACATCCATTTAAATCCAAAAAGGTATTTCATTCGATACAGGTCTTAACAATTTTAACAAATGATGAATTATGATTATTATTTTTCTTCTTCTTTTTCATATTTAAACAACAAGTAAAGACAAGTGTAACCACCATGATGACCAACGATGAGTAACACTGTGTTGGTGTGATTACAACTATTATTTTATTTTTATTAAGTACTGACCTAAAGAAGTCCGATCACTCAATCGTAACACCGTCTCGTCGCGTCATATTTTAATGTTTATTTGAATTGCATTTCAACAGATAATCACAATAATAAGAGTCGGACGCAATCAAATGCATTCCTATGGGACACGGTCTCTTATGTATTTATTATCAAGATAATGTTTGCTCAAGTGTGTTGTAATTTTAAAGTAAATGATGGAATTCACGGAAAACATATTGCAAAAAAAAAAAATATAGCATATTGAAGTAAAATAAACAAACCAATGAATGAATGCAATGAGCATATTAACAGATACCTTCATAACGGAGACCAGAAACTGTGTCACTTGTAGTACGTTTTCTTGCAATTATTTGTCATTACTTATGATATTAGATGAAGAAAAAAAAAATAAATGTATCAGACTGATCGTTAAAAGAGTATAGCATGCGTAACAGGTGTAATAGTAATTTTTTATTGAATTAATGTTATGAATTTGAACGGAAATTGTCTTAGTCTGTTAACTTAAGTGCCTTATGTGATTTTTTTTGCAGAGAGGGACACAATTTGATTGAATTTTTACTAGAATTTAAATTTTAACGTTTTTTTTCTAAAAGTGGTGAATTTTGATTTTAAACGGGCATTTTTTTCAAAAAATATTGTGAATTCGCTTTGAAAGGTGAGTTTTCGAAATCAGAGTTACGAGCTTTAGACAAGAAAATCAATTGAAATGAAATCGCTCGTGCTCTTTAAGTACTCCATAGAGGTGAATTTGTATTTTGTGGTGAAATTTAAGAATTGAGGTGAGTTCGTCAGTTTTGGTGAATTTTGATCGCCTTTAATGAATCCATAGCTTAAGATTATTAATAAAGTAATTTTTAATTGACATTTTTTTCAGTGGTGAATTTTCCGAATCAAGGTGAATTCGTCACTTGAGGTGAATTTTCAAAATTAAATCTTCTATTCAAAATGCAATCAATTCAAAGTATTTCAAGAACATAAACATTAATTTGATTAAACATTTGACCGACTTACTCACCACATGCAAATTCTAACATGATTTAACTTAACTTTTGCGGTTTCTTTCTCTCTCTCTCTCTCATTTAATTTTAATAAGTTCCATTCATTGAATATCAATAATTTATCTAAATCAATACAAACCTCAATTTCATTTCAATGCATGATCTGAATTTATGGTCAAACATTGTCTTTTAATATTTTATTTCAACTCACAACTTGAACACATACAAATAAACACAAATGTGGGAATTAATGTTGACTGACACTGAACATGATTCTTCAATAAAATAAAATAAAATTTATCAGGATTAGTAAAAAAAAACAAAATAAAAAGTAACATAAATGCTTTGAGGTGACTGAACTTTGTCCATATGTCATTCAAGTAAATTAACAGTTAAATTGTCAAAATAAAATTTATTACTTGGACATGTTTTGCTATTTTTTCTTCATTTTTTGATAAGTTACCAGGATTTTCTATTAATTTTTTTTTCAAACAAGATAAGTTTGAATTGTGAAAATGAAATGTCAATTTAACGTGTCTTAACATAACATGGAAAAAAATTTCATAGCCTGTAAATAAATGATTAAATTTAATATAAATTTTTACTTGAAATTGAAGCATATGACGATTAAAATGATTGTTATTTATTATTGAAAAGAGTTTCGCTTTCTCGCACAATTTTATTAATGTTTAATGATCATCATGATTTTATTGCCGTTTAGTAATGATTAGAAATTGTTGAAATGAAATTGAAAGTAAACACAACAAATTTTTAAATTCAATTATAGCATGATTTTTTTTTTTTGTGGTAAGGTGACAGAAAGTTTACAGAATTTCGTTCATATTGACATTAACCATTCTGATAAAATGTACATGAAAAGATAGAAATTCACCACAATCGACGATTTCACCTCAAATGATTTCACCACATTCGTGGATTTTACCATAACTTTGAATATCATATCAATTTATATATGGCCAATTCAAAATTGACACAATTTCACCACAAAAACAGTTCACCAAAATTGACGATTTTCTCAAAGCTTGCAAATTAGAAATTTTCAGTACTAACCAAAATTTTCATCATAAACTTTGTGTGGGCTTCCTAAAGAAAACTCACCAAAAGTGTCGAACTCACCACAAATGTGAAGTAAAATCGGAAATTCACCACAATCATGATTTTTTTTTTAAATTTCATACTAGACTGAAGTTATCAACGACCTCATCAACGACCTCATCAACGACCGTTGCAGCTTTAGGTAGAGGTTTTTTGGACCCCTTGGACCCTCCCCGACACGCTTAATGCTATTTCGAAGATCTTATTGCAAAAAAATGATTCAATATCTCTTAGTTTCAATGTAAAAATCATCATACACACTTTTAGTAAACATTGACTGAGGTCATAAGCAAATAAAATCCACCCAATCACTTAAAATTGAGACCTCAATTCAATACAAATAAAAATCAGAGTTTTATTCAAATATTAGCTTATAAAACAAAATAAATATTAATAATTATGAAACCTAACACTCATTCATGTGTGTGTGTTACTTTAAAACATTTGACTCTAACCACTAATTACGTGTGAGTTGTGATTTTCTATACATAATAATACGGATCTTAATCATTTTAATTACTATTGAAAATAAAATTTGATATCTCAATATGAAAAGATGATTTTTTTGCCTTCTAATATTAAAAGCCACCACTTTATCAAATAATTAATCAATAAATTGAGAGATTGTAATTTCTTGCACAATCATAATCATAAGTCGGCTTGAATGTTATATCATTTCATTTTATTGATGGTGATGCTTTGAAATTAAAAAATTAAAAACAAAAAATAAAAATTTCAATTCAAATGAAGTCTAATCTCTTACGATGATAGATAGAGATGTTTGGCCTTCATACATGTCACTAATTATAAGAATTATTTTTCGAGATGACAGATCAAATTTTATTACGGGTTTTGAGTCGTATCTATTTGACTTGAAATATGCTTTTTACATTACAAAAATTTACTAAACAAGTCCAAAAACGGGTCTAAAACAATAATAAAATATCTTATTTAATTGAATAATTTGTGAGATACGAGTTTTTTTGTTGTTGTTTCGTGAATTGGTATGAATTTTGAGAAGGGCATGTCATGTCAGTGGAAGTATCTTTTATAATCATGTTTGATTAATTAATGTTTTTTTTTCAACTTTTTGATATGGACTGGTATTTTTCGTGTTGAATTTGCTAAAACAAGGTCAATTTTGTATCTTAAAGATATCTTATGATGGTTAAATTTCAAATTAATTTGAACGAATTCATGTGAGTTCATGAGAAAAATTGTGAAGAATTATAAGTGTCAAAATTTTCAAATCGAATTTCCCAATAAGCATATTTCATTTGACCCAGTGAACACTTACATTCTAAATTCAAAGAACGTCAAATCTGAAAATTTCTTTCAACAAAAATTTCAAGTGTCAAAACTTTTCAAAGAAACGTCAAATTTCAAAATTACTTACAAAAAAAATTAAAACTGTCAAAATTTTTCAAAGAAACGTCAAATTTGAAAAACTCTTTCAAGGAGAATTTTATTTGCCAAAATCTTCAAAAGAAACGTCAAATTTGAAAAACTCTTTCTACAGAAATTTTATCAGTCAAAATTTTCACAGAAACGTCAAATTTGAAAAAATCTTTCAAGAAAAATTTTAAATGTCAAAATTTTCAGAGGAACGTCAAATTTGAAAAACACTTTCTACAGAAGTTTTATCTGTCAAAATTTTCAGAGAAACGTCAAATTTGAAAAACTCTTTTAAAAAGAATTTTATCTGTCAAAATTATCAGAGAAACGTCAAATTTTAAAAACTCTTTTAAGAGGAATTTTACCTGTAAAAATTTCCTAATAAACGTCAAATTCAAGTGTTTTTTCATCAAAAATTCCATCTGTCAAATTTTTTTGACGTTTAAACGTCAAATTCAATTAAAATTAATTAAAAACTTCAGTTTTTCTTTTAAAAAACTAAAAATTGAGTATTGCAAAACAGTAAAATTTAAAATCCAACTTACATTAACTCTAATCTTCATCGTGCCCTCCAATTATTTACCGTCAAATATTTACATTGAACTCGTAACACTTTGAATTAAATTAAAATTTGCCCAAATTCACTTTAATTTAATTTTATTGTTTGTATTTCATAATAATTGTAAAATATCGCAATAATTTCGTTATTTACATGATTTTTTAATAATAATAATAAAACAAAATTATTTAAATTCAAAATTTTAATTTTTTTTGTTTTGTTTTGTGTGCAATTTAAATCACTCATCAAGAAAACAATCAAAACAAATCAATAATCTGTGAGCTGTAATAAAATAAGTGAAGTAAAGTTAAATTGACTTGTTTTTTTTTATTTTTATTTGCACTTAATATGATTATTTAACATTTAAAGTAAAAAAAAAATACGCTGAGTGATGTGTGTGTGGGATTACTTTTAAAGCACAATTAAATGAACCGATTCAGATTATTTATTTTTATTTTTTTTTGTTGCAATGTAAATTATTACACAAATTTGTTTGTACAGTCCTTGAACTAAAAGTTGAATAATATTTTTTTTAATTTTAATTTTCAGGGAGTTTCGATTAAAGTCGAAACATCATCATCATTTTAATGTAACAATTAATCATTTCACGTCATTTTTCGTGTGTTTGGCTGTAAAAGTCAAAAGAGTGACATCTTGCTCAATTTTTATCTATTTCTTAGATTTATGACACAATTTCATGATAATTTATGACTTTTTCTCTTCTTTTTATCTTATCTCGTGTCTTAATTCTTACATAATTCACTGTTAACTGTGTGTTACAGGTGCGTGCACCTTCAATTTTGTTGCTACACTAAAATTCTTGTTGTATCATTAATTATCATTTACTTGTAATTTTTTTCCTCTGTCTTTGACTCTCGTAACTGGTCTTTTAAGATACATTTGTGTGAATGTGTGTGTGCTTGTTTACTTTCGATGTCAGTTGAGTCGATTTCCCTTTCATATCATGATAAATTTTTATTTTTTTTTATTTTTACAAGTTACACCGTTATTTTACTTCGAATTACTGTCAAATCAGATATGAAAAAGTCATATATCACAGTCTCGTTGCACAGTGTCTTGTGATGAATTGTTTCTCATAACTTTTAATTATGTTCACATTCCTTTCTTATCGTTTTATTTTCATTTTCTGTATTTAATTCTCATATCATGATAAGACACTTAAGGGTAAATAAAACATTAAACATGCGTAACTAAATATTTTGGACATTTTTTCTTTGATCTCCTTCGTTTAATGAATGAAAATAAGGCAAAAAACAGAATTAATCTGATTAAATGATTTCATTTCAATTTCAATTTCATTTCAATGTTACATAAATTCACTTTTTAAGTTTGTATCATGATACGTTACATGTCTCATTACTGACCAATATATAATTTCATCAAAATTTCATGGAAAAGAAATTTATGTTTAAATGAAATTTATGGCGAAAAGAAATTTAACGTTTTTGTTTTAAGCTTTTTAAGTAAAAAACCGTGTAGTAAGTTACTTTCTCACAAAAAATTAAAAAAAAATTTAAACAGTGATGGAATTGATTCAATTTAAAACTGTAAACAAAAGTTTGGGACATTTGATTTGTTTATAAATGTCCTTTGACGTTTCATTTCCCAGTAAGCACATTTCAATTTAACCCAGTAAGCACAAATATTCTAAATTATGACTTTTCTATGTAAAGAGTCTTTAAATTATTTTTCATTGGCAGTGTTGCCAAATCATGAAATTTTATTGAAGTTTTTAGGGTCTCAGAATTTGTTTGGGGTCAGGAGGCATGTCAAAAGTCATGGAAATATTAAATGAGGAGTAAAATTCAAATTTTGTGGTTAAATCGATAATTTCTTTAAAATTTCCCGGTATATCGAAGTCTGGCCAAGAAATGATCCTTCAATTGGACGAAAAAGTCATCAGAAAACTGATGGGTCTCCTAACAGCCATCTTTAAAGGATAGGAAGGAGTGATTGAGGCACCTGCAGCCTCTGTCTAGAAGCGGATGAAACATCAAAGCACATCTTCTGTGAGTTTGAAGCATTAGCTAGAGAGAGGACTTGCTACTTCTAGGGAGGGGGGTCATTCCATCTTCCTCTACTGTAGCTGAAAAGATCCTAAAGTCATCTGAAGATTTTTTGATCAATTGAATGTATTGAAAGAGAACTAAGTTCCCTTCGTAAGGAGAATCACAAAACCATAAAAGTCGAAGTGCGAGCATTCCATTAAGGAAAAAAAAGTCTGCCCAAATTTTGTTTACAAACTTCAGAATTGGCAACACTTCAATTTCAATGTCACCGTATCCCAATAAAAAAGACATTTCACTTATATTTCAAAAGTCAAATATTTGTACTTGAAAAGTTAATCCTCAAATTCCATTACTGCTCATAATTTTCATAAATAAAATAATCGCCTTAAATCAGCTTAATTGTAATTCACGCGATCACTTTAATGCTTTAATTCTCCTCTAAATTTCTTTATCTTAATCTTCATCTCACAAAAAATATATTAATATTATAATTCCAGTTTAATTGGAGTATTTAATTTAAATTTCATAATCAGACACCATCACCAATTGTTTTCTTCTTCTTTCATTGAAACAATTTTTTAATGCTGTAAATGAAACATTTTATCGTGTATTCACTCTATTTGTTATTTTTATATTATATTTTTTCGTATTGTATTGTGGTATTGTAATTAATTTCACCAACTTTCACTCTTCTTTGAGTAAAAATATTTATTTTTTTTTCGTATTAAATGTAATATTTGATGCGCGCGCGTTCGAACATATCGACGACAACGATACTATTGTCATGCTTAGCTTAAAGTCAACTCTGATCAAGCAGTCACAATTCAATATGTTTTTTTCATCCACTCATACACTCATATTTTAATAACATTATTAGTTTTTATTTTTTGTGTTATTTGTAAGTACCGACCACTGATCGACCAAAACAGACAACAACAAAAAATAATAATAGTTTAATCGTATAATGATCGTCATCGTTTTCTACTTTTGCTGGTATTCACAGTTCAGGTATCCATGCATTGTATTACAATGGACATCGTCTAAGAGTATTTGCAGTATATTTTAATAATAATATGAAAGAAAAAAAAATTATATGCGTATATCGCACATCTTTTCAAATGTATTTGTGTTAGATCTCGAACTTTAAATGCTTTTATGAGAGTATTGTTTGTCATCTCCGATTACAGGCAGTATTCCACCTCCACCTCCATGATACTTGTTTATTTATTATAAAGTTGTTTTTAATGCATTTATTAATAATATAAAATAAAAATAAAGACAAGTTAAAGACAAAAAAAAAGTTGATTTAACTTTTATATTAAGACGTGATACCATTTTGGATGAAGTAATACAAGAAAAAAAAAATACAAACAACTTTTTATATTATTTGTATTTCAATTTACAAAGTGTTTGTATACAAATAATAATAAAGAAATAGTGACGTTACTGGATTCAATACATTTAAAGGAAAAAATTACTGTCATGATCGTAATTGATCGTTAATTGGGGTGACTGTGAACGCATTTGATGAAAAGGAATCAGGTGAGTAAAGAATTTGATTTGAAATTCATTCGAATGCATTTTACAAATAATCAGTTTACTAATTTTCGATATTTTTAGAAATTTATGCTCCCTGGGTCTGGATAAAAAATGTGCTTGATGGGACATAAGTCAACATATGCTGATTGGGAAAATAAATGTCAAAATGATTGTTTACAGTAAAAATCACGCTCAAAGTGAATTCCTTGAAAGTGTGAGTTATTTTTTTTCCTGCTTAAACTATTTTTTTACTGTAGATATTAAAATTAGACTGTGTTTGTTGATAATTGAAATGGAAGACGAATTGAATTTCAAATAAGGAACCGTTAGAAAAAGGCGAGTTGAAAAATTTCCATCAAATTCAACTCAAGCTGGAACCAAGGTCTTGCAAAAGAAAATTATCAATCCGATTATCAATTTTTTATGCGAAAAATCCAAATATCGTTGATTATCACAATTATCAACAAATTATCATAATTATCAAGAAATTATCATGATTATCAGATTGATAATTGATTATCGTTTTTTTTTTTGAAAATCAAATTAAACTTAAATTTCTTTCATTTTAATTTTATTTATGCTTTATTTTGGTGTTTTCTTACAATATTAATTATCTTAATTTAAGATTAATTTTATTCTCTCAATTTTATGAGTTCCAGTTAGAACGAGCTATTAATTTCTGTGCAAAGTGAATAAATTGAATTTATTTTTTGCGACTTCCCGATTTTTGCATTAAGATTCTTTAATTTTTTTTTATCAATTTTCATCATAAAAATCTTCATTCAGACATTTTCAAAACTTAAACTCAAACGGGTTAGAATTTTCTAATCGATTTTAGTACAATGTAGCTTCTAAAGTTTGCATGAAACAAAAGTAATAATAAATTTACTAAACAAAAGAGTTTTAATCAAAAAATCAAGTTTACCAATAAATTTTCTTGAGAAAATTTAAAACTCTCACATTTTTTTATAACTTTGCTTAATAAAGTACTGATCTGTGTCATTAATTTATAATATGATTTCTAAAATGATAAATCTTTGATGAAAATAAATTTAAATGGTAAATGAACATACATACCCTGTTGGTTTTTTAGCTGTCATTTCAGCCGTCATTCAAGCTGTGATTACGGGTCCCATTCCAGCTTCTAATGAGCCGATTTTTTATTCATATGACGGGTGAAAATTCATTCATTCGTTCATTAATTTTGTTCATTCGTTCATTCTCTTATCCGATTCATTCATACCATACAATACCGTACATTCAATGCTACAATTAAAATTATCATTATCAAAAATTATCAACACAATTATCAGTTATCATCCATATTAAAAAAATTATCAGAGTGATTATCGTTGATTATCAAAAGATAATCGAATTATCATGAATTATCAACATATTTTCAGGCAATTGTTAGACCTTGGCTGGAACATAACAAATTTCACATCAAAATCCAAAATCATTAAGAAAAATTGAACGATTAACACTTCACCACTTTGATGCAAAATCTTGACCTGTCACTTTTAATGCACTCATTTCATTATAATTGTGAAATAATCCGTAATTTAAATGATACCAATCAATATTTTAACTAACCAATTTACCTTATTATTACAAGTTATTACAAAAAACACTCCAATTTGACAAAATTTTATAACTTTTAACAACTTCATTTGAATTTTACAGAGCAAAAAAATTTAATTTCATTACAAACCCGAGACATAAATGGAGACCAGTCAGTAATTAACTTGTCAATTATTGAAATGAAGTCATTTAATTATTGATTTTTTACTGACTTTTTTTTCAAAACAAATCAAATCGTAATCTGTAACATGTTACATTACATTACAAACAGAAAAAAAGGACAGGATTATGTCAGTTTTCTTGTAAATAAATATTTTAATGACCCAGATTTTTCACTGTTTAGATGAAAAAAATACACCTGTCATTTAAAATTGAAGTGAGTAGGCAGGAAAATGATATGTTTAATTTGAAATGAGAGAAAAAAAGAGTTAAATTACAACATACCCGAGTTTTCAAGTCAAGTAAATTTAACATGGGAAAGAATTTTCATTTCATTTAAGGGGGGTGAATATGAAAAATCCCGTTAATATCAGAATGGGGAATGCAATTAGTTTTTATGTATTAATTTTTAATGTAACAAAACGCCAGGGACTCATTAACGTTTACAAAATGATGTCTGAATGTACAATGAAAAGCACTTTTGAGTTCTAATTTGCTTTTTCTCTCATATAAATTATGTTTTTTGTTGTCCTTTACATACACATACACACACACAGAGACACTGAACATACGTGTAGAAATTTATAATGACATAAAAGTTTTATGATAAGTAATTTAAAATGTGTGTGGATGTGTCTCTTCTGTTATTTAAACGTTACAAAATATATAATGAAATTATATTCCATTAGTTGAAGTCGTTGAAGTAGACAAAAAAAATGATAATAATAATGATAAAAAGCGAAAAATGTGGTTGAAATGAAAAAAAAAGAAAAATTGGAAAAGTCCACTTTGATGACAAGCAATGAAAAGAAAAATTATTATGTTATTGTTAAAATAATAAAAATGTTGTCTCATCATCATCAGAAAGACCGTTAAGTTGATGAAATATTATGATGATGATGAAAATTTTTGTTATAGTAGGTAATTTTATTACATTATCGCTCATATTTGCACGTTTTAAGTTAAATGTTGTTGGCATTACCACTCATAATTTAATATTTAATATTTTTTTTTTAAGTTACATTTTAAGGTTAAAATGTCTCGTACTTTTGCAAAAATATTATTATTATTATTTTATGAGTGAGAGTCAAATAAAAAAATGGAAGTAAACACACTTAAAATGACTTATTATTAGCTTACTTCTGTAGTGACAAACTGACAATAAAGATAAATATGAAAAAAATTGTTGGAGGTTCAATTGAATTTTGACGTTAAGTGCATTTTCGTAATTTGACAGATGACAGTTGGAAGTATCCTTTGAAATTACGTTTCGATTTTAGATTAAGTTGCCATAAAATGAACTAAAACCAATTAAGGTAGCATGTAAGAGTTTAACAGTCCATGAAAATTAGGAAGGTTTTTGACATTTCAATATGTCATGTTATACAAAATTAACTGTCAAATTTATCTTGCTTACATCGTAAGTGGCAAAAAAAATTGACACTTGAAATTGAAAAGCATCGTCGAAAAGCCAACAATTAAACTGCTAACTTTAAGATTTATAGTGATACGTTCAAGAAGTTCAAGTCGTTTGACATTTAACGTTTACGAATATTGAATTTTGACGTTTCTGTATGTGTTTCTATAGAAAATAAACTGTCGATGACATTATTTTTTTAAGGTGTCAGATAGCATCATATTAAAACTAGTCAAAATGATTCCAATCCTAAGTCAGAGAAAAGCCATATTTGAATCCTATGACATTTCCACTACAGGTTCAAGGCAGCTGTCAAATATTCAATTGACAGTTCTTTTAAATAGGTCACTTATAATCATTCATTACTTTTGATCTACAGTTTTTTGTAGATTGGTCACTAAGACAAAACAAGGACTTCTGTCTGCGGTGGCCATATTTAATTTGCGTACGTTTAAATTGAAAGACGTCAGATAAAAGTCAAAACATCGTCTTTTTGATGTCATAAATTTTGACATTTCGTATTTAATTGTGTATGTAGAGGCATAGACCCATCCTAAATTGAAGCTTACTGCCAAAATTTTCAAATTCTTAGGAAAACTATCTGGGCTTTTACTCAAATCGTGTAAACACGTTATCGATACAAGATGGCCTTAATGATCAACCTTTCATTTCAAGCTGTCACCAGACTTAATCTCCACTAGCCATGAAAAGGCAATGTGAGTTCGCAATGTCTCATAGAAAAAGTGACAAGACCAGAATCTAGCTTAATCCTAACAATGTATAATGCGCTTAGTACAGTGACTATAAGAGACATACCCAAAACATCCTCAAAAGCGCATTTTTTTCATTTTCTACTAGAAATTCACTTACAGTTTAAATAAAAAAAAGTATAAAAAAATTAAAGGTGAGGCATTTTTTTTTTTAAATATAATAATAAAAAAACGCGTGCTCAAACATTTACCTGAGCTTTAAGTAAAATAATTATAATTTTTTACTTTATTTTATGTGACGCTGTTGGTATGGAATGGAATATTATCATAACATAATAAACTTATGATAAAACTGTTTACACAAGCAAAGTGTAATTTAATAAAATATTACTTCTAATAATAATAATATGGCTTCAATTTGAGTAGACATAAGACCTTTAAAAAGTATTTGTGATAAATTTATTATGAGATAAAAATAGAATTTCATTTCATAACCATAAAAAGACACACTGTAATTAATGTTTAATTTTAAACGGTTTTCACGGAAAATGTTCGTTTCCTCAAAAAACATTAATTATGGTTTATATTAGTTTAGTTTTACAAGTATCCAGTGTGATTAAGTTACAAATTAAACAGAAAATTACATAATTTGCTTTTAACTGAGTGTTGTGATATCTTGGATTCTTTTTTGATTATTTTTATGATGATGAATTGTGATGATGAAATTAGTGATTGAGAAATAAAATCAAAGTTTATTGGAAATGAAATTCTTTTGATCTTTAAATTTTAATGTTTTTTCGTAAATGGCTCCTCACTGTCATCATTGCTATTCCTCATCTATATAAACGACTTTCTGGACATACCCCTGAGTGGATATGCCTAGTTATATGCAGATGACGCGCTTTTAATTTATTCTGGTGATGATATGACCTCACTCACATCCTCCATCAACGAAGACATGAACCTTATCAACAATTGGTTCTATAATAACCTCCTGACTTTCAACGTTACAAAAACAAAGTACATTCTTTTCACCCCAAAAAACAAACAAATACCATTCTTGCCTCGTATCCATGTGAATAACAAACCAATAGAAAGAACATCAAGTTTCAAATATCTCGGCCTGCTAATAGACGAGAAACTTAATTGGCATGAGCATATAAACCAGATGCAAAGAAAAATTACACCAATATTAGCCATGCTTAGAAAATCATCATATATGCTTACAAAGGAAACTAAATTATCAGTGTACTATTCACATATACATTCGCATTTGAGCTACATGGCAGCAATTTGGGGTGCGTCAGGACAGTACAAGATATCGAATCTTCAAGTAATTCAAAATAAGGCCATTCGATACGTATTTTGGAACGAATACCATCATCAGGGAATCTCAAGTGCTGACCTGTTCAAAAAATATAAGATCCTGAAAATTAATGAAATAATTGATTACGAGTATATGCTAACGATCTTCAAAATTAGAAACAACACCCTTAGAGTCAATTTTGAACTTCCTATTGTGGGCCAACTCCATCAATATGCAACAAGACGAAGGTCACATATTCAGTTACCAAACTCAAGGACAAACTGCATGAGAGTTAGCATTTTTCATGAAGGCGTCAGAAAATATAATACACTTCCATCACATATCAGACACAATTTAAACATCTGCACCTTCAAAAAATACGTTAAAACCATGCTCTGTTCAAGATATTAAGTGAGAAAAGAACTTTTAAAAAAAAAAATTATATGAAAAATCTTGCATCTTTCAAGAGCCATTCAAATCTCAAAATTTTCACCATCAATTATAGCCATAATTAATTAGTTATAAGAAATTTATTGTTAATTAACTTTAATGGAAAGTCTTTCCGCGATATCAGCTTAAAGCTGCAGTGCGGGAATTATCTGTTTGAAAATAAATTAAGAATAAGAATAAGAATAATAAGAATAAGAATAAAATTAACTGAGAATAAAAGTTCGATATTACAAAATTCAAATTATTTTGAAATTGAATTGAAATTTTTTATATTCAAAATATTAAAAAAATAAAAACAAAATATATCAATAAATAAATTTTTTGCAAAAACATCAAAAAATGGGCATTCAATTCAAAATTTTGTTTTAACAATAAAAGATAATCAAAAAAATTGTACTTTAAACTGTTTCGTTTTCGTATTTTTGTATTTCGAATGAAATTTCTGGATTATTTTCGTTCTCTTATTGTATTGTTATTTTTTTTTTTTTGCAATTTCATACAAAAAGTTTTTTTTTATCATATCACATTTTGAGCAGCTGTTTACGGTTACGGTTACTTTTATGACGTTATCATAATATTTTAATATTAAATGTAAAGAAATAACAAGAAAAGAATGCTGATGATTTCAAAAGAATTTCTTACGTTTATTTATTTTTATATATGAAAGTTTAAAAACATTCAAAAACATCGAGACAGCAAGGGGAAAGAGAAAATATGCAAATAAAAAATTCTCAATTTCATATTACGTTGATAAAAATGATGATGACGTTGTGATGATGCAGAAAAGACGGAAAAATATGTGAAATTTATGCAGATGCATGATTACATGATTACAATTGTCATCATCATCATCATTGTTATTATCTTTTTTTATTATTATTTCATACAATTTATTGAGTGAAGCATGCAAATAATTTCATTATAAAAGAGGAGAATGTTCGATAACGATAAGGAAAGGGTATGATTAAGAAAGTAATTTGAATAGGAAAATGATTTACATGGCTTTGAATAGTCAATTTTCTTTTAAATTTAACTAAATTTTGAATTGAATTGCAATTTTGCACATCTCTATGAAAAAAAATGTTCAAAGGGAAAATCTTCAAATTTGATCAAAGGGAGCTGTCAAATTTGTTAATGTTTACATTTTGATCCCAAATCACTTTGAGTGAAAAATTTCAATTAAATTAAAATAAATTATTATAGAAAAAAAATATTTTGAAGTAACGCTGTCAAGGTGGCGCCACCTCTCATCTGAAACGTAATGAAGCAAAGGTCATTTAAAGCACTTTTAATATGAAATTGCAGTATTTTGATGGTAAGTCCCATTGAAATCTTTAAATTCAACTACGGATATAAAATTTCATAATTTTAACAGCGCTGCGGACAAATCGTGGCAAAAAAATGAACTAAACATGTCATACTTTGTAAATCAATCGTCTTCATTCATGACTTGTATTGACAAACCCATTTCAACGAATTTTAACCCCATTTCAAATAATTTTTAACATGACACATGACTTTTGATAAGAAAAGAACAAGTCAAAAAGACATGACTTTAATAGAATAATAATAATAATGTTAAAATAATTATCATACCATGCATGGTTAACTTTGTCTTCAAATATTTATACATCTCATTCACAGGTGGCTTGTCCTTGAACAGCTTATTTTACATTATTTTTCCAATTTTACGCATTTATGATTTTGTGTATTCTTTTGTTTTTGTTTTCAACTGATTATTTCATTTATTTAGGCGTGTGAGACACCATGTTCATGTTAATTTTTGATGTTGGCTTGTCAGAATTTGATTTGAAATAAATATTTGCGTTTAAATTGATTCAGAAAATGAAATTCAAATTCAAAATTGCGTGCCTTTTCAAAAAAAAATTTTTTAGAAGTGGTATTGAATTATTTCTTGTGAGCTTCAAATCGATGTGAATGTGAAAAAAATTTGTATTGTTTTAATTTTATTTTAAAAATTGAAAACAAACACAAAATGTATTCAAGTTCCATCACCTTTTTCGCTTTAATTTGAATTTAAATTTAAATAACAGTGATTTTTAATTGCTCTGTACAAAAATATTTCATTTCAAATTAAAATTCAAAAAAAAACTCACGCATTTCATTTGACATGACATGACACGATGGGACTTATTTAAATGTAACAAAAAAATGTCTTTGTATGTAGCGTTGTAATTAAAAACAGTAACAATTTCAAACAAATATTTAAATAATTTGTGTACAGGTCATGGAAACATGTCATTAAAATGAATTTTACAGCTCAATTTCAAATGTGACATTACTTTGTCTTTTAAAATTCAATTTTGTATTAAATTCAACTCACGATCGCGACCATGACCTTCAATAGGTAACTTATTATTGTTTTTCTCTTTCTATCTTTCTTTCATTTGAATTTTCTTTTCAAATCAGTCTATTTTCAATATCTCAACAACAATAATTCAGAGTCATAATGATTATAAGACGTGACATTTGTTGTGCCAGTCGGTGTAGTAACAATAAGGGCAGAAATAAAAAATATATTTATAAAAATAGAAACAATGTAATTTTTTATCATCTGGCACGTACTTGTACGGTACATTATTTTAGTTGTTGTTAAATTGATTAAAAAATTGATAAAATTTTTCGGGCTTGATCATCAAGTGACCCTTATGTTAAACAATTAGGGTCAATTTAATAAAAAAAATTACAAAAAATGTTATTTAAGGGAAATGAGGAATGAAATGGATCCATATTTGAATTTAAATATGAAAAAAGTACATTGTACGTTGAAGTGGCTGTGACTTTTAATAAAAATAATAATAACAATAATTGAGTTCAATGACAGAATAAAATGAAAAAAAATGTAACAATAACGATTTAGAGACGGTGAGTTATTCATGAAATTAAGTTTTAAATAATTGAAGATAATTGCGATATTTTTTCTTTTTACTTTTTACTTGTAGGGCTTCAAAGGTTGACTGGTAAAATGTTCATTCTCTGCTATAAAACCACACCTGGGACAATTTAGTTAGATGCTCCAATTGAAATGAATTAAAAAATGAACGTTAAGCTAATTCAAATAACTGCGAGGCTTATAAAGAGGAACAGGAGAGGAGGAGGAGATTGAAAACCTGAATTTGACTTTCTCCAAGGTCAGTCGTCTAATGACCTAAATGAAACCCAGCTCCACCATTTATTCAAAGGTCACGGTTCAAGGTAAATTAATTGACTGAAGCTTAGAAAAACCCTTAACAGAGAACGTAAAATCCCCACAGCTCAAAAACATCCACGAACAGAACTGAAAGCCCTGACACGAGAAATGAGAGTAGCCCGATAGTTTAACGATGAAAAAGTGACAACAGCGAAATCTGGATTTAAAGGTAAGTAGTCTCCTAAAATTTTAATTATAAAATAAAAACAAGGCTTCATTGAACAAAAAATTTTTGACTAAATAATGGCTTCAAATACATCACAAAACTTTGTTCACGAAATAAAGGCTTCATAAAAATCTGAAAATGTTCCTGATTCTATTAGCCCAGATAAATTGATACCTTGAAATTGATACAAGGACATCGTCATGGTCTCAAAGAGTCCTGTTATGACGATGACTACAAAATGGCATTACCCATCACAACCACTTTTGATCGATTGTTGATGGATTTGGGGGATATACTATCAGAACCAAAGTTTCTTAAAGCGTAATCCAACTTTCGACTCTGGACAAGTGACAGATTGGCCATACTGACAAGGGCCGCATTCGATCATCTTGCAAAAGTTAAGTTTCGCGTAAATTTTAAAGAAAATCATACAGAGGGTCTGGGCCGTTAGTAATCCACTCCTGTCTTTGCCTGCTGTCCCAACTCTTCACCTCAGACTCAATTTACAGCCTTAAATGTGAAAAATCCAATCATTCACAATTAAAATGAAAGTTGTGTCATTGTTTAAACGTGTTAAATATTGTAAAATTTCTCTCAGAGCAAAAAACCGTATATTACAATCTTTTATTTGTTTTTTACATTTCATTTCATTCCATTTTACATTTACAATTTACATAAAAATATTACAATTTTTTACACACAAAAAAACCTAATCGTAACTTATCACCGACAATATCATGTATATATTTATTTCCCATGACATTGCTCTATCACACTCAAACATTCACAGACACACACACACTCACTTTATCAGGAAAGTGCATTTTGTATCGCAATTGTAACTATTTTTTCATTTCATCATATTTCTGATATCAATGTAATTTTATTTTTTATATCACGAACCTTATCTAACACATAATAAAATTATGAAACTCTCTATTGAGAGTAATGGCTTGAAATAAATATGAAATGAAATGAAAAAAAAAATTGTATATTAAATCTCATTCATATTTTATTCAAAATGTAAATTTGTTTAACAAATGAGATGAGATGAGATTTCCCGCTTATTATTTATTAACATTATTAAATAATATTGATATTAATATGATTACTCTTCAACCATTGTTAAGTTGGATTCAATGAACCTGCACAATTGGTATAAATTATCTCTTTGAAATTCACATGACATTGTTATCATATTTTATGTTATTTTTAACGTTATTATCATAACAATACAAATAAAATTGAAATGCAGTAGCTGAACAAACAGCTTCAATTAACGTTTTACATTTAAATATGTATCAAATTTTAAATATTTATCAATTTCATTGTAATTGTAATTAATATTGATTTTTGATTCATTTATTTATTGTTCAGGTCAATGAACCATATTCGATACATTTAAATTAAGTCGAAAATCATTCATTGTCATATTTATTTTTTTGATAAAATTTGGATTGAGATGTTAAATGACTTGTATAAAAGTTGATTGACTTCTTGTATTAAAATCAAAATGAAATTAAATTAAGAATAACATTAATAATTGTATCAAAAAAAAATATTGACAAAATTCCTGTGGGTGTTTCAATTTTTTTTGACAATTGATCATTTTAATGTCAGTTCAATCAACTTAATTCATTTTTAATTTTTCATCATCATCATCTTCATGGAATCAAATGGATGCTGGATTTATTACAATAATACAATGAAATAAAAGCAATTACAGCGATAAATAACGTTTGCACCGGACGTTTAAATAACTATTTTTGGGCAGTTAAAATGAATTTGCATGACATTTAGAGAGTGTATACAAGATAAATGAATTGTGATGAGGTAACACAATAACGTAAGAGAGACAGGAAATGAAGAGATTGGATATATACAATTTTAAGCGATTTTTGACACCTTTTGTGATTTTGATAAATTGAGATCCAGAAATGGTAAGTAATTTTTTGTGTTTATTATATTGCGAAATTGATGATATTTGATAACTTTTATATTATTATTTTTTTTTGTTAGACTGGAATTCACGAGCGTGATTTACAATTATAAAAAAGTGAATGATGGAGATCCAGCTGTTATCATTGAAGGTGACTATCGATATGAAGAAAAATAATCAAATGGGAGCATTAAAGGTAAGTTATCTTGAAATTTAATATCACAAGGCTTCAAATCATCGTTTGAAGACATATCAAAGGCTTCAATTTCGACTCAATTTGTTAACCGAACAAAGGCTTCAATTTCGACTGAATTTGTTCACCAAACAAAGGCTTCAATATAAAACTATTAAAAATATCAGGACTAGGCTTGAAAGGAGAGCTGAAGTATCCAGGATTACTATCATCATTTCAAATCATCGATTAACCTTCACCAAACGCTTCAAATCCAAAACAGGCTGATTTATATTGTGAAGTTTCTCGCTCATTCGATCTCTTGACAAAAAAAATATCAGAGACCACATTTCAAGCCCAGAATTAAATGACTTTAAAGAGCATATCCACGGAGACTTGTACGCTGCAGTGCTCAGCGTGTTGGACTATCAATCTTAAGGGTGACAATTCGATTCTCGCTTTGGCAATGAAGCTTTACAATCTCAAATGTCCCTTTTTCCGGCTGCTCAATTTAAGTTAAAGGCTAGATAAAAGTACTGACTGTTTGGAATGACAGGACAAAAGCTAAGGCCCTCAGATGATGTAGACGGGTATGTACTATGGGCCCTACTGATGACTTGAGGTTAGACCTTAATAGAGACCCTACAAATCTGATTTAGGCAAACAAACTTTTAATCATCATCACTATCAGAACCCATTAACCCTCATAGGACTTTATTCTAGATTTTTTATTTCAATTCAAGCAAATTCACATCATCTCACTTCATTTATTATCTCACAATGATCCATTTCATAGAATTTATCGATATTTTTTTTCTTTTTAATTAAAAATTTACTTACCACTATCATCTCAGACGTCTCGAGTACGAAACATTCATTTGGCCTTCGTACACTTCCACCATTGCGCTTGCCAAAACTAAAATTTCAAGAAGAAGAAAAAGAAAATTGATTCAATTAAACATTATTTCATATAAAAATTTCAAAGCAAGAGAAAGAGAAAATTATATTAAAACAAATAAATAACTAAATACAATATATAACATAATTTAAACAATAACAACGTTCAACATGTGTCTGTTAAAATGAAATTTCAAAATTGTGTATCGTGTTCGGCATTTAAATGTAAAAACAAAATAAATTTTCTATTTTATTTTATTATCGATAGCATTTCATTTCATTTCATTGAATAGCATGCTGAAAAGTAAAGTAAATAATTTCAATTGACAACACAAAATTTTATTTTTCTTCGCTTTTTGTTGTATTTTCAATTTCAATGAAGAGAACAAAATATAGTTCAACTATAACTCACACAGTAACTAACAACAAACTAATAATAATAAAATGTGTATCGTATCGAATAATCACATTAAAAATATATCGTTCGTATTGATTGAAATTCAATTCAATTTGAAAACAAATTTCTATTCATTGATTGCATTTCTGTGATGATAATTAATATGAAATTAGAAATTTTATGGCTATAACTTGAGTTGTAATTTAAAAGTTCAACTGAAGTGAGGTCAATTTGACTTGTTTCATTGTGATATGATAGAAAATTGCTATCTGTTCAATTAAATTGATTACTATGATGATTTTGATATGAGTTGAAACCTGTTGCTCATTGAAGACTAATTTGAGATGAAATTTTAATTTAAAATTAATAATTTAAGAGGAAATTTCATTTTTTCACATCAAATATTTTCATTTAAAAGTCAGAGTTCATCTGAAACGTTTTTTGTTATCATAAACACAAAATTTATCTCATTTTCTTTGAAATTAAGCTTAATTTTGATGAATTATTAACATATTTTTTCATTTCCATGAAATTTTAGCATATGCTCGTGTGACAACGTCATAATTATTATGAACGTTAAATGACGCTACAAACTTTTTTTATTTTCTCTTCTTATCGTGTATTATTTGATATCGTTGAAATGTGTTATGACTTTTCATAGAAACAATTGACGTCATTCATTCGCATTGAAAAATAATAAACATTTTATTTGATACCATCATCAACAGGATCAACATCATCATCATTATACTTGCTTGAGGTGATTTCTTCCATTCATTCATAGAAAAAGGAAAAAACTCAAAACAAAAAGTTAACGAGTGTGTGTTTGAGTGTGATTTCATTGAAAGTTACAGTAAAGCGTCTTGTATTCCTTTGAGATTAAGAGGAAAAGTTTTTTTTTCTATGATTTTATTTCATTTCAATTTCATATCATAGAATAGTTTCAATTTTTTGCTCAATGAATTTTTAAATTCTTTTACTCAATACACAATTAAAGCACTATTGTCTTGAAATGCTTTACTTTAATGTTCCATGCATACACTCAAGACAACAGAAGTCACTTTGATATAAGTCTTTTTTATTGTTATTGTTATTTTTTTTAAATCTTACACCATTTTAAGACCAGATTTGTTCATTTTTATTTTTTTGTTTGGTTTAAGACGAATCAAATGAAAATGCGTCATTATTTTGGGTATCAAATTCCCACGATTATGTTTTTTTTTTGATATGATAGGCGTATTAAATTTTCATGAGATTTTTTTGTTGTTTTTTTTTTAATTTTGGGTCTGTTCATTTTAAGCTGATTTTAATGTCGATTTAAGAGAATGAGATGATTTCAATTATTTTTCAGTTCGTTTAAAAGTGTTCTGAGTTCAATTTCAGTCTTTTTTAGGAACAAGGTGCTTCATTTTTATTTTTTTGATATTTTTGTCTTCAAAGGGTTCCCATTCATTCATTCACTCATAATTTCTGGAAGTAATTCTGTTTATTTACATTTTGATAAACAAAAATTTTATCGATAAAATTTGCATTCATACTTTATTGGTCGTATCCAGAGATGGACTTAGAATTTAAGAATCTTTTAAGGAGGACGGGGGCCAAATCTACACTCTCAACCCAAAATCTGTGAGGCACCAGTGGGAGCACGGTTTCCCTCTGGACTAAAAAGCAAGTAAGTATATGTTGAGAGTCAAATCTGATCAATAAGCTGGACAGGTTTATGAAGGCTTAAGAAGTGGAAAACTTAACATCTTTAGATCGTCCATACTCTCTGTCCTTCTGTATAATTATGAAGCCTTGGCTCGTTACAGAGGACATTAAGAGAAGGCTGCAAGTATTTGACAACGGCTATCTTAGACGAATTCTTCGTAACTTCTGGCCGATGAGAATTTCGAATGAGGAACTGCTGAGAAAAGCCGAGATGCAAAACATAAATATGGAGATCCGTAGAAAAATTTGGTTATATTGGGCATACCTTACGAAAAGACCCTTCAGAAGTTTGCCACCTTTGGGGCCCTTGTATACAACCCACAAAGTAGCCGTAGAAGAGGTCAACCACGGAACACCTGGCGACGCTCCAAACTCTCTGGTGGCAACTCGGTCAGCGAAACAAATGAAGCACGATTTAACAACCTGAGTGAACTGAAACAAATTGCAATCCGACGATCTAGATGGAGAAATTTTGTAGATCGCCTTTGCTCAATACGAGCACAGTCTGAACTCCCCTGAGGAAGGAAATGGCGTTAAGTAAAGTAAAGTAAGTAAGGAGGGGCTCAGGGGGTATTTTTAAAAATAAATTGTATTTGAAAATTATGTTGCTCGGCCTATGTCCATGTCTTGCCTCCTCCTTAATCCGTCCCTGGATGTATTGATATTTGCTCAATTCATATGAAATATTTTTAACGGTTTTTTGTTATGCTATGATTTGTAAACATAATTTATGACTTGACTGATAATAAACATGAGCATAGAAAAGAAATTCCACCTTTAAATTATGTGTTTTGAATTTAATCAATTTTTAATTTTATCTTATTTTGTATTGAAATTGAATCAGAATGTTGAAATGACACGTGTTTGACTTAAGCCAATTTTAACGGTTTTTAAATAGCAACTTTCAAAAGCAATTCCAAGACTTGAAGGCATCTCAAGCTGTATTGAGGTCTCTTCAAAGTGAAGTAAATTTAGAGCTAGAAACCCTCATTAAGCTCCATTTCAATGAAATCCTCCCATTAAAAGACCTAAAAATACATTTCAAATCAATTTAAAGAGATAAATTTTCTCATATTTTCATTCTCTCTTTCAATTTAATTCCACTTTTTCATTTTAACTCCATTTAACGGAAATTGCTTTTCATTTAACAGCCTTCACACCGCGTTGTTTCATTTCATTTTAATTCCATTTTGTATTTTTTTCACTGTATCACTATCCATTGTTTCATTTCTAAACTTTGACACGTAATCTCCTTGACTTCACTTGCACGTCTTTTTATTTTAATACTTTCCATTATTTTTTTAAAATTTATCTCATTCCAGAACTTTTCCTTGTATTATTAAAAAAAATACAATATAAATAGAAAAAATACCCACAGTGACGACATTTCTGTATTTATTAATATTATCACAATAATAATAATCATGAAATGAAATGAAAAGAATCCAAGTAAAAAACTTTCAAAACTTTTCATTTGAACCTTCAACATCATTTAATATGAAATTATTGTGAAAGTTTTCAGGGTATTTTTTTTATTTTTCCTCCTTTTTCTTTATTTTTTCCATTAAAATGTAAGTGTGACAAAAATAGAATATAAAACTTTTTTATTTTCATTTTATTTACATTCTAACTCATCATTATCATAAGTCCTTAAAAGATTATGTGAACAATGAAATAAGTGAGCACACAAAAAATTGTATCGACAAGAAATGTCACTCAATGAAAACATTTTTTTTCCTTGTATTTCTTCTTATACTTGAAATGAAAATGAGGAAAAAAAACTTGAATATAACAAATATAAAGAAAAAAAATGATGATTGGGAACATTTCTATAAATAAATTGAACAAAAAGCTTTCACTGTGCAACAAATTTTCATCGAAATTCTCTTCAATTTCATTGAAAACTGTTTTGACCTCTTTTTAATGTCATTAATTTCAAGTTCAAGGTCACTTGTTACATTTCGACACTGATAAAGTGGAAAATTTTGTATGGAAGACACATTTAATGCCAATTCTGAGTATTTTTTGTTCCACTGTGTCATTTTCATGGACTAAACTTTTCTTATAAAAAATGTTCATTTTAAAGGGAAATGATTCCACTTTTAACATACAAAATTATTATTATTCATTATCTTTCGTTTCAAAGTAAAGTAAAAATGTTCCTGTGTGAAAATAAAACACACACCATTTTAAGAAATGTTTGCTTTGACGTCATTTTCCTCTTCATTTTCTTTCCTTTTTTCTTTTATGTTTTTCCTTCCGATTTTGATGATGATGTTATTTTAAGTTCAATTCAATTCAACAGGCACCTGTTTGAGTAACTTTTCTGTGATATCACTTTTTAACGTTATATGGCTCATTTTCATAAGAAAGACGGAAAAAAATGTTGTCCCTCATTAAATTTAAAGAAAAAAATCATAAAATTGGTAATTGATGACTTTTTTTGTGTTCAAATGACTTTGAAAAACGCGGATTCAGCAATTTTCGATGAATTTGAAATTTTTTTGACATAATTTAAAATTTTTCATATGAAATTTTATGAAATCGTTGTATGGGAAAGTTGTAGGATGCAAAATTTTCGCTTTCTTTGCCTAATGAGTAATTTTATCAAAATTTACACGATTTTCGATTCAAAATGCATTACAAATTGTAAATCAAGGTTCCATCAGGGCATTCCACTACCTTTAAGAGAGTCTAAGAGTAAAATTTGAATGCAAATCCCATTTAAATATTTTTTCAATGTATTTTCACTCACATTCACACGTGAACTCATATCATTTAATGCCAATCTGAGAGTTTTTTCTGTAAATATTTACTCAATTTCATCAAATTTGATCGTGATGCGAAATTAAAATCAAGGAATTTTATCAAAATCTGTTATCTTTGAAGCACGTGCTCCATTAAAATGAAAAAAATGACATAATTTGTCCTGAAGGACAGGAAAGAGATGTCCCTGATTGAATTCCAATTTACTCACATTCAAAGAAAAAATTAGAGATGATATCCTCAGGGCAAGAAAATTACAATAACAACAAAAAAAAAGAGACAGACACGTGTTCATTGATATTTCATCCTTCAAAGCAACTGATAACCGGAATCACATTAAAAATAAAACGAAATTTACTTATCCCAAATCCTATCTCCTTAAATCTTACATTTTTCTTTTCATTCTCTCTTTCAATGTACATTGAAATGAAATTCTCCAAAGGAAAAAGATCAAAATTCATTCATGCAAAAGTAAATCGATAAAATTTTCATCATTTTCTCATTCACATAAAAAAATTTGATTGACATTACTCGAAGGTATTTGTCTTGAAATTTGTATCATGATGCAATTCTCTTGAATTGTATTGAAGGAAAATAATAAAAAAAATTCAATCAATTGCAATTTTTTCCTTTACAGTTTCTGTTTCAGTTCCAGGATATCTTGCATAATAATAATAAGGAAATTTTTTATAAAATTCAATGAAATTCAATTCAATACTCCTTTGAAAGAAAAAGCAAAAATAGGGATCGGAATCGCTTCAAGCACTGTCTACCTTTCAAAAAATTCAAAAGAAATAATTACCGTTAAAATGAAATTCACCTTGAACTTTTTTCATTGAAATGAAATGAGAGCGAATCATCTCAGACCGTTACACTCATCACACGTGCTCTCATATATGAGAAGGAGAAAAAAAATAGCATTAAAAAATTAATCGATTAGAAAATGAATGGAATTTCTGCACTTGTGCACGTTCGCAATTAATTAATTTCATATTTTTCTATTGAAATAAGCTGTATTTCGCTCTAATTATCAATGATTATGAAATTTATTTTCATATACACTCATATACATTGATCATCTGAAGCGAATATGAGTTCATATACGAGCAGTGTACTGTTAAAATAATAATTTCTACTTTAGATTAGTTTTTAATGAACATTGAAAGCGCATACGATGATGATTTTTTTATCAGTAATTTGAATTGAACCTAAAATATACGAGATAAGAAGAGAAAATTCATTTTGAAGTGAATGTTTTTTAATTTAATTGCGTCTTCCTTCCGTTTTAGTTCAATATCTATGACGTTGAATTGATTAAAATAAAAAAAAGTGGAGCAAATTTACCGTGAAATTGAAAAATTTTTAAAAATTTGTTTGTTGATGCACCCTGGGAAGATTTTTAACGGTCATTTTGAATTTAAATGGACACTAAAGGACTTAAACTGGTTAAAATGAATTCAAAATAGTTTAAAATATAAAATTTTCCTAAGAAATTTCGTTATTTTTAGTTTGTGGAATAATTTTTGACCTGTTCATGCGCGATGGGAACTTTTCAACGGTCATTTTGAATATAAATTGACATATTATGATCTAAAAAGTTTGAAATTGACTCATAAATAAAAAAAATGATTAAAAATTGCATATTTTTAAGTTTTTTGAAGAATTATTGACATGTTAAATGCGTGATGGGAAGATTTTAACTGTCATTTTAAATTTTAACGGACATTTTTTTTAAATGTATTAAAAAAACCCTTTTAAATGTCTTAAATTCATTATTTTTTAGTATTTCAGTAAATTTTTTAATAGCACACATAAAATTTGCCGTACCTCGATAGTGCATTGTAAATGAGCACACCTGTAAATTTTTTGTATAATTTGTATAAGCTTTGCATACTGGGAAGAGTGTTTTACAATTCAAAGAGCGTTTTTGGCATGTTTCATATCAAAAAATCAAAATTGAGTTACATTTACATTTAAAATTTATGAAGAATTTCCATGACTTTTTTAATTTGAACTCTTGTCTAGCCAAAATGTTTACATGAAATTCCCAGCACGCACGTTCTTGTCAAAAATCGCGTCATGAAGACATTTTGCAAACAAATTACTTTTAATTTCTGGGATTTTGAACAACGAATTTCTTAAAATAAAGCTCAATTCGTACATTTAATGCAACGTCTTTCAATGAAAATATTTGAACAAATTTTCCCAGCACGCAAATTAATTTAAATTTTAAAAGATCTTCATATTTTTTACATTTTAATTCCCAATCAAATAATCGTGAGAACTTTTTATATTAAAATTTTTCTGTTATTTGAAATTTAAATCCATAAATTCAAATTAATATTTCTAATCTTTATTATTATTTGTCAACGATATTTTACATTTTATACATTTAAAACTTCATACTAATAAATTACGTACAGAAGTTTGCCTTCAACTCACTTCAATGAATGAGTCTCACATAAAATTCTAATACAAGTTTTTTTTTTAATATTATTTTTTTTTTTATTTAATTTAAGCGATTATTGATCATCACACAATTCGTTCGGATTCAAGATTAATGAATGCAATCATATTTTTCTTCATTCAATGAACAGAACAATAAAAAGGTGGGTATGAATTTGTGTGTATGTGCTCGTATCTGTATATGAAAACATTTAATAATAATTAATTTCCATGTTAAATTCATAAAATTTATCGATAAATCTTCAATAAATTTAATCATAAAATCATGTTTTTTTTCACATTAATTTCATATCAAAAAACGTTGTGAGAGGAATTTTAATTAAGTAAAATATTCTTAGAATCAGAATTAATGGGAATGTGATGACATTTCATGATGATTCTAAATCGGAATTTCAACCCATTTATTCGTCTTTTGAATATTTTGAATTTGAATTGAATTGAATTTTAAACTTTTGACCTTGAATTCCATTTAAATGAATAATTATTTAAATTAAATTTATTTTTATTGTAATAAATGCATAACGCACTTTGATAATAAAAATAAAAAATGTTCTATTGTGCTATGAAATTTTATTAAACAATAGCATTTAAAATAAAAAAATGCACATATGACACATTTTAACCTTAAACTGCATTATTATTGTCATTCATTCACTTGGTTTGTGTGTTTTTTTTTGTAGTTTGCATTTTAAATGAAAAAATGTTCTATTGTGCTATGAAATTTTATTAAACAATAGCATTTAAAATAAAAAAATGCACATATGACACATTTTAACCTTAAACTGCATTATTATTGTCATTCATTCACTTGGTTTGTGTGTTTTTTTTTGTAGTTTGCATTTTAAAATAAAAATGTTTTTAACAAGTGTCATAAAATGTCAACTAATGATCATAAACTTGAATGTTAACGTGACTTGTTTGTTAGAAGTTTTTTTAGTACATGTTTAATTTGAATTGTTTTAATTTTTTAGAATAGAGCATTGTTACGACTTCATTAAAATAATGCAAGAAAATTAGGGTTACAAGTGTCAAAAAAACTGTAAAATGTTGTTATTTGCATTATTTGACTCCTAAATGTATACAATGCGTCCAGAGCCGAATAAGCCATACGGACAATCTGGCAAATGTCAAAAAGGTTACAGTCGATTGTCTTGTAAAAGTTAAGTTTAGCGAAAGTTTCAAAGAAAATCATACAAAATGCCAGGGCCGTTAAGAATTTTCAATCCACCCCTGAAGATGTCAGAATTTTCTTCAGCAAAGTTGAAGGTTAGCAAATTAGCCATAAATTTGAGTCAAAGCAGTTTTTCAAGGAGCTTGGATAAAAATATGAAAGAAAATTAGAGTAATATGTGATAAAAATCTTTCAAAATGCGTTTTTACATTTTTTTTGACTCCTAAATGTATGCAATCGTCAGAAGTTTCTTCAAGAAAATTGAAGGCTGGAAAATTCTGTACAAATTTGACTCAAATCACTTTTTCTTGAAGCTTATATAAAAATATGACTTTTCATTTAACAAAATTAACGTTAAAAACCAGTTAAACACGTTTTTTATTGTAAAATCGAGTCCAATAGATGGCGCTGATTTACATTCTGTGTAAATTTTCATTTTCATTGAGTTTCAAGCGATAATCAGAGTTTTTTAAGAGAAAAAATTAGAAATCCGCTCATTTTAACGCATAAACCACAGAACTATTCAAGATTCTATATTGAAATACAGCTCAAAGCATCAATTTTCTGATAACATCTTAATTAAAAGAATAAATTCCATTTCATCATATTTTAAATTCAAATCGCATTTAAGAACGAATTCGCTTTAAAATTCTACACTTAAAATACTTTAATCATAATCATCATAAAAAAAAATTGATTCCAGTAAAGTCACTTTTTATTTTAATTTTAATATTATTATACAAAAATTTTATCTCAATTTGATCAGCTCACAAAGTCACGAATGTGCAATATCATAAAAAAAACATATTGTTGATACAAATTCCTGTCTCTCAGTTTATTTTATAAGCCAATTTTTTTTTGAATTTAACCAATTTAACATTGAAAAACGTTCTTTTTAATACCATTCAAGTGTCTCTGATGCTGTTTGTTGTTGTATTGTAAGTAAAATAACAGGTTAAAATTCTTGTTTTGAATCTTATTCTGATTCTGTTTAAGGTTCTGTTTCATAATAGTCATAAACGTAAAAAATAATAGGCAATAATGATAAAACTGGAATAAATGCAAAAAATTGCGATAAATATTAAAATGAGTGTGAAGTTTGTGACAAATATTCTGAAATGAAATTGATTTGACCCCGGGGGGTCTGCTATTAGAATTAAAGAAAAAAAATTTAATTTAAAAATTTAACGGTTTTTTTTTGAAAATTTTGACCGTTAACTTTCAAATTATATTCAGTTGAATCAAATTTTAAGTGAATTTTAAAACAATTTTAAATGGAAATCGCTTGAAATGATGGAAAACGGAACATTTTAATATCAATTTATGTCTTCAAGCTGAGTGATTTTCTCGTAAAACAATTTTCTTCTCGTTCTGATGATATGTTTCAATGAAAAAAATTAAATTTTGAATCAAAATTTTCCTTTATCAATGAAATTTCAAATACAGTCCCTTGAAAAGTGGGTGCGAACTTCACAATCCTTGAATGCTAATATAAGAAAATGTTAAAAACTCTCCTTATATTGAAAAATATTTTAATGATGCGCTATTGATGCACTGTGTTGAATAAAATACGCTACTTATGCAAGCTAGTGGTTGCAGTTAAGTGCTCGTCTACTTCAAAGGGATCGTCCACGGATGATGTTACCCATGAAAATCATTTTCAGTGTGAAATTTCAATTAAATTTCAATTGAATGAAATTTTCACTAAAAATTGAATCGTAATTTGAAATGAAATTCCATGTCACACCTTCATTCTCATCATTTTAATTTCATCTGATTCTGGATATACCACAAAATTGTAGTAATTGTAACTACTTTTCAGCTCATTAACGTCCATTATTCGCATTTACATTTCAATGTGAATTTTTATCCCATTTAATGAGTTACTAAGGCACTTCATTCAACACAAAAAAAAATATTGTTCATGATTCTGAATCGTGGTGTGACATTTAAAATAATAAAACCGGTTTTAAAGGTCCCAAGAATGACCAAATTTAACGGTTCCCAGAATTTAGCAATTAAAATGTGAGTGTTCAATCAATCATGGCACTAATTTTAAATTACTCAGATATCAGATCACTCCCCATTTAAGCGAGAGAATACGGAAAACAGGTCATTACGATACATTTCAAGTAATCATGTAATTAAAATCCATTTATATACGGACACAAAATATAAAATGAAACATTTAATGATTAAATTCCAGGAAAAGCTATTACACGAAATGAAACTTGATCTAAAAATAAATACAAAGAAATAATCGCATAAAATTCATTTATGGGAGTCGATTTGATGCGGTCTTCAATTATTATTTTTTTTGTATATAAATGTATACAAAGAGATAAAATAAAATAATAATCCAATAAAAGGAAATAATCGCCTTACATGGAACATGGAACAGTCGTCGGTCGTGTTAGAACAGGTAAATGATGAATTATTTCGATTCTCAGGTAGTTTGAAATTATTCCCTTTATGAGTGTGATTTGAACTCAATTTCAAAAACAAATCTTTAAATATACGGGTCTGAACTCATTTACTTTGAAATTCAATTTTAAATTTCAATTCTAATCTCGGCAAACCACCATAAATTTTTGTGAAACATTGGCACAATGACTATGCATATGAGTTGAAATACAAGTTTGAATGAGTTCGTTTCAAGGTCAATGTATCTGTGTATTTTAATATTAACCGTATAAGTATATAAAAATAAAATAAAAAAAATATTTTAATAAATAAACAAACAAAGAGAAATCACTGGTTAAAGTAAATAATAAAAAAAAATTTATATGCAAAAATGATACGACACAAAGCTCGATTAAAGCGACAACTCGATGTTATTTATTTATTTTTTTAAAATTTATTGCTAATATAATGGAATTTTATCAACACACATTTAATGTGAATTTTAAATTTAAAATCATGTATTAGAAATGAAAACAAGTGCAACAATCGGCCCTTATCAATGTGATTCGTATGGTTTTGTGTTTTGAACTCTTTTGTTCTGTTTCGATTAAATTAATGACTCATATTTGACTTGATTAAAAGTATGTGAAATTAAATGGGAGTTAAATTGATAAAAAATATGATTTAGATCGAGAATTTTGGCATTGTAAGTGATTTCAGTGAGATTTTTCATTAAAAAGACTCGTCACAATAACTTGATTTGAGTTCTATGAACTTTTTTCAAATATTTTGTATGGGAAAGTTGTAGGTTTTAATTTTTTTTCATTGAAATACAGTTATATTGTGTTAAGCAAAGTAAAACTTCATTAAAAACAGACTGAACCCTTCAATGACCCAACCATAGTAACGAAATGTCCTTTTTATGGTCAGGAAATTTGAAACACCCTCTAAATTTGTATCGGCCTTATAGAATTTTCAAATTAACGGTTTTTTTTTAAATTAAACAAAAGAATCAAAAATCATAGTTAAAACATTTTAACATATTTCAGTCTATTCAAGTCAATTATAGTTTTTTTTAAAACATTTGAGTGTTAACTGAAAGATAAAAACTTGTCAAAAAGTCATTCAAAGCTTAAAACATTACCACAGCTTAACATTAATCCTATAATTAAAATAGTGAAAGAGAGGAGTAAATGTGCAATTTTACTGATAAGGCATTAACATTTAATGCAAAATAGGATTTAAACATCAATATTTAAATTGAAAATTGTTCATATTCGAATTTTGATATAAAACATTAAAGGAGTTGTCAAATTGACCTTGACAAGTACTTGACAATCGATTTTGTATAGAAACAGATACGGAAACGTCAAAAAAAATGTAAAAATTAATGGAGCTTGGAAAATGAATGTCAAATCATTCAAATTTTGACAAGAAATTTGACAGGTGATTGACATTCAAATTTCAGTCATATGTCAACTGTCATTTTAACGTCAAACTTTTATGTCATCAGCTCATATAACGTTTGACACAAACGGATCTTAAGAGGGTAAGCGGATAAAATTTGACAGGTCGTTTTGTATAGATACACATAAAAATCTTGTACGTAAATAGAGACTGTCAAACTTTCACTTGCGTACCCAGTTAAGGGAGTCACCAAATCAACTTTGACAAGCACTCAAAATAAATTGTTTAAATGAATAGAGTTTGACAAGTAAATGTCAAATAATTCAAATTTTGACAAGCAATTTGACAGTTAATTTGACAGATGTCTTGACATATAATTTGACATTAAAATACATCAACTGTCATTTTGACGTCAAATTTTATTGTCAAGCAATAGCTCATATGACATTTGACTGGAATTCAATTTGACATTTAACTAAAGACCGCAAAGACACCAAATTTTGAAATTTCATATAACTGTCAATAAAATGAGCTGTCAAAAAGCTGTCATTTAAAATTTTATCGTTTTTTGACTTTAAATCAACCCAAAAAACGTCAAATTTCATAAAAACCTTAAAAATATTTCAAGTAAAGTACAAAAAATGAAAGTAAATTAATAAATGGACTAATTTTCAGCCACAGGATGGTCCATGGTCCATTTTTCTGTACAATGTACGTGTCATACAATATACGTAAGCACGTAAGCAAACATAGAGCATGAAAACCACAACAAAAAATTTTAAGGCTCATTAAAGGTAATTTTTTTTTTGGTTTTGTTTTAATTTCATAGAAAAAAAAATAAATTCACATACAAAAAAAAACAACTTTCAGTTAATAATCAATTAAAAGAAAGAGAAGAAAACAAAAAATTAAGTTCATTAAATATTTGAGAGGAATTCAGGGAATTCTGTTTTTGTCAGTTGATAGACACGCTTCTAATAGCACACACATTTAATATTAATTAATGTTGTTGTAATAAAAAAGGGAAAAACGTCAGTTATAATAATAATAAAACAATACAAAAGTTTTTGAAAAAGGTCGAATTTTGTTTAGATAGAAGAATTTTGTGATGTTTGTGCAAAATATTTGGGTTACATCGATATTTGAAGGGTGATTAAACATCAAGAAGAAAAAGAGGAAAAGTAATATTAAAAAAAACGACATCGATTTCAATTTCAATTGAAAAACAAAAAGAACATCAATTTTTTTTTCATTTTAATATTTACCACGAAACTCGTCTTGGTTGTGGTGGCGTTGTTGATGCCAAGGACGATCCAGCTGACAATCGATCAGCCAGTGATTGACCTCGTCGTAATGCCCATGATTTTGCAGGTGTTGTAATATTTTCAGACTTATCGATACTTTGTTGATTTTCAACAATGTGCATTAGAGTTTCATCATACCGATTTTCGCTATCAGCTACCTCATCATCGTCAATCAAAGGGATTTCGCGATGTTCAAAAACACTCTCAACTTGCATATTGCGAAACGGAGATTTAGCCCGTCTCGGATTCTTGAAACGATTTGGATGACATTCCGTGGAATGTGCACGTGTGGAATGGAATGAATTCCATCGACGAATTACATCTTTACTTTTACTACGACCACGAACGCCCCCGGTAAGACCTACGACGCGTGACGCACTCAAAATACGTTTACGGGTGGGGATTCGGAGGGGAATGTCAAGTGAGACCTTTCTATTACGACAGCTCTCAAAATCATCTTCACTACTTTCGGATTGAGAACGTCGCTTGATCTCGGCTTCGTGATGATTGAAGAAGAATTTATACATTTTACTTTTATTGTAATTTTATCACTTAACGCTAGAGGGCACTAATTGTACTTGTGATTCAAAATCAAAATTTTTACCCAAAATAGTGAGATGATTCAGGATCTATTTTTCATCTAAAAAAAGATAAATAAAACAGATCGAACGAAGAAAAATTTTATCAATTTCATTGTATTATAATAAATTTTTTTTAATTGAAACATTTAACAAACACATTGGCAAAATGACATGGAATGATGATGATATGACCGTTATATGAAAATAAAAGACAATGAAAAGGTATTGTTTGAATGATGTGGTCAGAGAATAGACAGAGAAATAAACAAAAAAGGTTAAAAATATGTGTGAGGGAAACACATAAGTTAATGCAGCTGTTATTAAATTTGCACATACATTGAATTGAATTGAATTGAGTTCATATGAATACGATAAAAGACTTGCATAGTCAACGTAATGCAATAATGATGATGATTTATTTATAATGAGGAATTTTTTTTTTAATGTGAGGAATTTAAAACAAAACAAACAAACTTTTATTATAATAAGTTTAAAACAATCACATTTCATTCTTTCATTCATAACTGCATTTGAATTGTAGAATTTTTGCATATACGTTAAAATTTAATTCAATTTAATTTCATTCATCATCATATTTATTCAATTTAGATTTAGTGGCAGGGATGTTCAATTTAAGTTTTTTCAGTATTTCAAAGTGAATTTTGACAGTCACTACCCAAATTTCACTATCTAAGGTGAATTTTGACATTCACTGATAAATTTTGTCTCTCAATGATAAAACATGACAGTCACTGACCAAATTTCACTAACGAGGATCAATTTTGACATTGACTCAACAAATTTCACTATTGAGGATCAATTTTGAAATTCACTGATTAATTTTTACAGTCACTGACTAAATTTCACTTCCGAGTATCAATTTTGACATTCACTGACTAAATTTCACTACCGAAGATCAATTTTGACATTCACTGATCAAATTTCACTACTGAAGATCAATTTTGATAATCACTGAACAAATTTTCACTTCCGAGGATCAATTTTGACATTCACTGACCAAATTTCACTACCGAGGATCAATTTTGACAGTCACTGAACAAATTTCACTCCTAAGGAACAATTTTGACATTCACTGACCAAATTTCACTACTGAAGAACAATTTTGACAGTCACTGACTTAATTTCACTACTGAAGATTAATTTTGACAGACACTAACTAAATTTCACTACCGAGGATCAATTTTGACAGTCACTGACCAAATTTCACTATCGAAGATCAATTTTGACAGTCACTGAACAAATTTTCACTTTCGAGGATCAATTTTGACATTCACTGACCAAATTTCACTAGCGAGGATCAATTTTTACAGTCACTGACCAAATTACACTAAAGAAGATCAATATTTGACATTCACTGACCAAATTTCACTCCTAAGGATCAATTTTGACATTCACTGAACAAATTTCACTACTGAAGATCAATTTTGACAATCACTGACTAAATTTCACTACCGAGGATCAATTTTGACAGTCACTGACCAAATTTCACTACCGAGGATCAATTTTGACAGTCATTGATCAAATTTCATTACTGAGGATCAATTTTGACATTCCTCATTCAATTTTGTCAGTCAAGAAGTTGAACAGCCCTGTTTCATATCATTTAAGTGAATCAAGGGTAGATTAATTGAAAGTCATATCATAAATTCAAACTTTATTATTAAAATTGTGTATTTTTTCATTCAATTCATTGCAGTCAATGAATGTATCAGAGCATTTTATGTCATGTGTCAATCATTAGATCGTTTATTAACGGAAATGGTCCAATTTTTTGTTCTAATTTCATGAAAAATTGCGCTGTTTCATTTTAGGACTCATTTTTTCACGAATCATAGAAGTAAATCGTCACAAACAAAATTAATGACACCCAAAACAAAACCCGCCTTTTACCGGTTCAATTTCATAATTTTGACTGATGTAACCTCACACACGCCGTTAACTTTTCAGTAACATCAGGTCAGGTGTCCATTTAAATTTAAATAACAAATTCAAATGTAATGCTTTAAACAGGTGAAAGTGTTTTACATAAATTTAATACATAATTATGACCCAACTGTATTCAATTATCCAAAGGCACGAGTTGAATCGGTAGCAGCATTTAATTGTTGTTAAATAATACTTGTGCTATTTTTTTGTTTTGAATCTTATACCGGAAATGGATACAAAATTTGTCATAAAAAAATTTAACCTGTTCCAATGAAACTTAACATCAAAAAACTTTTTATTGGTAATAAAAAAAAATCAGATCAATAAAATTTGATACATTTCATTTTACGAGATTCGACATTTAAATAAATTTAATTTAGACTCATATGTCAGTAAATCACTGAATCGAAATAAATTTAAATGTCTATATAAAAATAAAAATAAAATGAAAAAGATACCTCACAACAATGAAAACACGTGTCAGGTACCTTTTTTGCCTTTAATTTTATGTTTCTTTCTTTTATTTGTGATTTTGATCTCAAACTATAAGGATTTGAATTAATTTGAAGAAGAAAAGTAAGAGCTCGCGGTCAATTGAACACGAAGAGGAAATAAGAGGACGAAAAAAGGTCAAATCAATCAATAATATTTTATTTTATTTTTTTATTAAGATGGTGCTTTTTATTGTTATCATTTTAAGGATAAGATGCTTGATTTATTTCTCATATTTTATGTCACGAGATCGATTAAATTTAAAAATTTCAATCACTGAAAATGTTTAAATTGAAATTTAAAAATCTGGGTCTCTTACTAAAATGATGAGAATGGGTTAAAAAATGAATAACTTAAATTTTTCGTATCCTTTTAATGTCAAACAAGAAAACAAAATGACTTAAAGCAAACTTTCCTGTGTCAAAATTCAAGTGAAACGTAATTAATCACAGACGTTTTTGTTGTTTTTGAATAAATTTAAATCTTATTAAGATTTTTTGGAAGGAAAAATTTACTTACAGTCATTCATTTTATTTTCAGGGGATTTTGATTCGAAACTTTTCGATAAAATGCGTGTTGTGGTCCGGTCCGTCAATTTTAAGTGATTTTTTATTACCTAGTACTTAATCGAACTTTTTTTTCGTCATCTAGCTCTTTATCGAACTTTTTTTCGTCAGCTAGCTTTTTATCGAACTTTTTTTCGTCATCTAGCTCTTAATCGAACTTTTTTTCGACATCTAGCTCTAAATCGAACTTTTTTTCGTCAGCTAGCTCTTAATCGAACTTTTTTTCCTTATCAAGAGCTAGATCGAACTTTTTTTCATAATTTAGCTCTTAATCGAATTTTTTCTTCGTCATCTTGTCTGAATCGAACTTTTTTTCGTCATCCAGCTCTAAATCGATTTTTTTTTTGTCAGCTAGCTCTTAATCGAACTTTTTTTCGTCAGCTAGCTCTGAATCGAACTTTTTTTCGTCATCTAGCTCTTAATCGAACTTTTTTTCGTCCAGCTAGCTCTTAATCGAACTTTTCAGCTTTAAATGCACTTTTTCATCCCATTTCAAGTAAAATTCAATTCAAAAAATCACGCTTAAAAAAATCGAAAGAACACACGTTTTAATAATTCTCGAATTTTCTTTCATTTTCTCTAAGCATTTTTATTTTTGCTTACATAAGAATTAATTGTTAAAATGTAACAAAGAAAATTCATCTTTTTTTCCTCTCCATTTTCCATTCAAGCTCAAAAAAATAATGGTTTTAGCACGAAATTTATTATTATATTATAACCATAAAAGGGGATTGCTCTCCTCTTACCTCGACTAAACTTAACTCAACTCAAGCTAACAACACAACAAAAAAATTATATTTGAATTTTGACATGAAAAGAAAGAAAAATATATCAAGGGTGTTGTTAAGGTAAAATTATCTCAAGTGTTATTTTTACTTTTAAATGGAATAAATGGAGAAAGAAAACGATTAAATTTTTCCTTCTTTTCACAATTCATCCAGGAAATTTGTGTTTTTATTATTCAGACACAAAAAAAAATAAACATAACAAGGAAACAGACGACGATGAAGAAGAAGAAGTTTGACAATGAATCACCCTCATTTACCTCTACTTCGTGTCATAAAATAATTTTTTTGTACTGTTTCATTTAAGGAATTATCGTTATAAATATAGCTCATTAAGCACTTTCATCATCATCGTAAAAGGGAAGTAGAAGAGAAGAGAAACGAAAAATTTTCAAGAAAATTCTTCGAATCTCATCACACACGCAATCAATTTAAATTTCATCCCCATATCATATTTTTCAAAACCACTAAAGTAACTTTCTAAATTTGTGTCTTTTCCATGAAAAAACATAAGATTTTTCATTATTTTTTTAATAAACACACATACACACACACACTCATGTGACATGACATGCCATTAACTGTGTGTGTGTGTCTGTTTGCATGTTTACACTCATGTCTGTCTCTGTCTCTCAGTCAAATGCATATTAAATATCCTTTTTCAATATTATCATTAAATAAATATTTATGTTCGCTCGCTAACTACACATGGTGCCAATACATTGAAAATGAAGAAAAATGAAGGAAGAAGAGTAAAAAAAAAACATAACATAGGATTACAAATGTGTCACACGAGCTCACGACATGAGGATTAATCATTATGATGTCGTGCGTTTTTTTTTATTTTCATTTCATTTTATTTAAGTTTAAGTTTATTATTAGTATAAAAATATTTTTCTTGTATTTCATCATCATCGTCATAACACGAGTTAACAGTATTGAAGGGGTAATGGAAAGGGATTACGGAAGCGTGTCTTTTTACTTTTAAATGGACAGTAAAAGAAAAAAAAATTAAAATGAGGAAGAAGACGAAGAAAGGGTGACGTTAAGTTTTTAATTAGGGTTTATCTTCATTTTTATTTTGTTACTAATTTAATTTTAACAACAACAACAAGAAAAAAAATACTTAAATGGGGTTGAGTTACAAATTGCTATTGATTAAATTGAGTTCTAGGAACATTGCCCAAGTTTATTGACTCAAGTCATGAACTGAAATAAAAAAAGTTCACAGGAAATTAAATAATTCATATTGTCTTGACAATTTTGATGAGACGTTTTCTTTGATTTTTTTTTGTATGTTACAAGGAAACGTGTCTTTGAATTAATTTTAATGCTTCCTTTGATGTTTTTGTATGAAGTGATTCTTGACTTGCCCTGAATTGAATTTTTTTCGTCATCTAGCTCTTCAGATCAGATCAGATTTCTAGGGCGGACTCAAAAGAGTACCAGCACTCAGACCTACAGACGGGTCCATTGTGCATACCCATTATCATCATATCTGATGAGGAAGGAACCAAGTCCAGAGAAACAACTAAAGAAAGAAGTCCACTAGACCTGGTTCAGTTCAGGAAAGTGACCACACCTTCTCAGAAAGCTAAGAAGGGCAGACACCTTCACTTTTGTGATGGAATCAATACTGGGAAAGAATTCACCCAGCGTGATTCCACGCAGTCTGGCATGCTTGGGACATGCACAAAGCAGATGTGCAGCAGTCTCCTCTTGTTCAGAGCAGCATTTGCACATTGGATCTCTTGAGTCAAAATGACTAAGATGATAGTCTAGAGTACAATGACCAGTGAACATACCAACTACAACTCTGAGCTCAGTACGGTTCAATCTGATCAGTTGCCTAGATAGACCGGAATCGGGTTCCTTGATAAAGAGGCGAGTCTGCCTGAGCTCATCTAGCTCTTAATCGAACTTTTTTTCGTCATCTAGCTCTGAATCGAACTTTTTTTCATCGTCTAGCTTTGAATCGAACTTTTTTTCGTCACCTAGCTTTGAATCGAACTTTTTTTCATCGTCTAGCTTTGAATCGAACTTTTTTTCGTCAGCTAGCTCTTAATCGAACTTTTTATCATCGTCTTTCTCTGAATCGAACTATTTTTTTCATTCTCTACCTTTGAATCGAACTGAATCGAACATTTTTTCATTTTCTAGCTTTGAATCGAACTTTTTATCATCGTCTAGTTCTGAGTCGAACTTTTTTTTCATTCTCTAGCTTTGAATCGAACATTTTTTCATTCTCTAGCTTTGAATCGAACTGAATCGAAATTTTTTCATCGTCTAGTTCTGAGTCGAACTTTTTTTTCATTCTCTAGCTTTAAATCGAACTGAATCAAACATTTTTTCATTCTCTAGCTTTGAATCGAACTGAATCGAACATTTTTTCATTTTCTAGCTTTGAATCGAACTGAATTGAACTTTTCTTTCACCTTCCAGCTTTGAATCGAACTTTTTTTCATTTTCTAGCTCTGAATCGAACTTTAATCGTGACCTCTCACCTTTAAAATTTTCATTTGAAATTTAAAATAATAAAAAAAAAAATAATATCACTGTAATTAAATGTCAAGGCATACCAACAAAACACCCCCATGTTAAAATACGTAATACTAGATTTTTTATTTCAATGCAAATTCTTCCTCGTTTTCTCTTCTAATTTCAAATACAAACAATTTACCTTGTTAAAAGGATATAAATTGAAGAAAAATTGCCTTATAAAATTGAATGAATGAAAAAAAAAATAAAAGACAATGATTATGTGTGGGCTTTGAATGTTATTATGTGAAAATACATATTCAATGTGTGTGTTTTAGAACATTCTACAATGAATTTATCAGGAAAAATTGAAGGAGTATGTGGGTTTTTTGAAATGAAATTTATAATTTTAATTGAAAAGGATTTTAAAGAGCTCACAATTGTGAAAATTCAAAGTGAATCGAATTCAACATTGAAACAAATTTCAATAAAATAAAATATTCAATATCATCAAAGTAAGCTTCTTATCCGTTGCAATGCAAAAAACATACAAACCCAAGGAAAATCTTTGACATTCAACCTTGATATGTCATTTCAAGCATTCATTTTCCACGTTATCTTATCTTATCTCGTGAACGTTCTTTTTATTCGATTTATGTTATTTTTCCTTGTATTTGTAATTTTTTTTTGTTCTAGAAACCCGTCAAACAACAAAATGTTAACAAAAGGATAACATAATCTGTTTTCGATAAGTAGCTTAAAATTGTACTTGAACTCATGCTGACTGGCTGGCTGCTTTGCAAGTAAATCGACAACATTTCAAAAAGTGTGTGATGCAATATTGTACAATTATGTGGCATCACAATCACCATAGGAACAATTTTTTTCTTTTATGGCTTATGTCTGTCTTTTACAATTTATGTAAGAATTGGCATTGTTATAAAATGAAATGAAATGATATAATAAAAAAAAGGTCATGGGGCACGGAAAATGCACATTTTACGTAATTTATTTGAAATGGAATTGGCAAAAAATTGCTTTCAGTGCCATAATTGGCATGAAATGTGACATTAAATGAAATTTAAAGGCACTTCAAGACAAATTTTCATGTTTTCATTGAGATTTGCTTGAATTCAATTCAATTGATGACTCATCACATTAAATTCACATACGTCTCATTGAAAATCGCTTGTTCCGTGCATAAAAGACACTTTACTTGTGTATAAGCGAGCGAAATACAATTGAAATGCTTCAAAATGTGATTCCATGAAATTTTTTTTATTGTTTCGCGCATTTCATTCAATTAAATTAACGTTGCTGAAAGAAATAACAAAAAATTTCATTCCATAGAACATTTAATTGTGTATTAAATTAAATTTGAATTGAAAATTGTAACAATTTTTACTTAAAAATGTTACGCCAATAAACTTACAATTTTATGTGTTTTTTATTTGTGATTGTGTGCATTTTATCATATAACACAAAAAAATTTCAATAAAATTTATATTTATTTTACAATTTTTTTTTCATTTCATTGAAATTTCATTGCAAAGCAACAGATTGTCTATTTTCGATTGTTATAAGTTTTTTTTTTATATTTATTTACTTCAGATTCAGAGCACGGCAATAAAATGCACCAATAGCGCACAAATCAACAATAAATAACAACAACAATCAACTTGATCAACTTTAATGGAATTTAAATCATTTTTTTTTGTTTTCAGTTGAAATTTGAATTTTATGTGACAAAAAACAAATCAAAACTTTCTCAATTTCGATGAGGTCTGATTTTAATTAAAATTTCATGATCGACTGTAATTGTCACCTTTCATTGACCTTGAATTCCTTTGTCAATTGAAGTTCATTGAAGGCAAATTGCTAAATTCAAATTCAATTTCGATTCAAATTATACTGATTTTATTTAATTTTATCGCAATTTTTTTGTCTGGATCTGTCTGTGAAAGTTAATTAAAAGTCAATTTTTTGTAGGTCACAAACAATAAATATTTGTATTGGAGCAAAAAAAATATTTAATTGAGCGGACTCATTGTTGCATGAGTTATGAATTTCATGGTTCTTTAATTTTCAGTTCAATTTGATCAAGAAAAAAAATGTTCAGTTAAACATTGTGAATGCAAATACAAGGGAAAATGTTAAATTGAAGTGATTGATGAAAGAAAATTTAGTGGTTATCAGAAAATGCCTTCAATGTCAATATTTTCAGCGAAATTTTAATTACAGTTGTTAAAATGGACGGAAAAGTGGTCCCAAAAGCGTATTTATTTTGAAATTCATTGAAAATTTGGATCATTTTAGATTGAAAGTCAAGCAAGAGCTCAATCTTGATGAAACCTTAATTTTCAATGATTTATTAGTCAAATTTCAAGTAAAAATCCTTCAAATCTTGTAAAATCAGCAACAAATTTATTCCAGGTACAGTTGAATTTCGTTTTAGTGAACTCCAAATAATTTTTTTTATATCAAATCTTTCAAAATCTGATCTGATTCAAACTTTTGAGTTTCTTTAATAGCTGTCACGGTCTAGAAAAAATTTTCTGGTACTATTTTGGTTCCTTTTTTGAAATTTGAGATTTTTTGACATTTGACAAATTTTGACATTTGTCATATTTTGACACCTTCACTGTAAAATTAATGTCAAAAATACTCAAAATATTGGCACCAAACGTGTATTTTCCGAAAAAATTCGATATTTTGACACAAAATTTTTTTTTTTAATTCTGAACAACTTTCCTGATGAAAAAATTCATGAAAATCGATTTTTAAATTTTTTTTTTATAATTGGAGACTGCACTGTACTTGGTCTACCAGGAAAAGAAAGAAAAAAAATCACAGTCCAAAACTTATGAAATTTTCTTTTCATCTGAAGTTTATCAAATTCAAAAAAATACAATTTTTCGAAAAGTGCACTAAAAAACATAAAACAAGCAAAAAAATCAAATCTGAAACATGTCGCGATTCAAAGAAAAAATTCTTCCAATTTAACACAATGAACCATGAAAAGGAAAAAAAAATTTGTATTGAAAGTAAAATCTAGGCCAAACTCAATTTATCACAATTTTATATAAAAATAACATAAAAATACAATTTTTCCTTTACATTTCTTATTTTCCTTCTCCTCATTTCTCATTTTAATTAGGAAGCAGCTAATTTCCTTTTCATTGGATTTCATTCTTAAATCAAGAGGAAAAAATTTACGATATAACTCAATTTGCTTGTAGAAAAAAAAATGAAATAAAAGACAGTATTTTTTCACTACTATCAATCAATCAAATCATCAATCTATCATCAAAATATCGTCAATTTCATTCATTTTCCTTGAATTGGGACAAACTCAAAAAAAAACTTAATTTGATTTTACTTCAATTTAATATGAAATTTAACGTTACATGAAAAATTTAAGTAAAATACAAATCAATATAAATTTATATGAAAAAATTTTAAATGGAAATCATAAAAAAATTGCGTATTAAATTTCAGTTCGAATATAAATTGATTTAAATTGTTTTATTTATTTATTTAATATTTAATTCAATTTTTTTGACTCAATTTTTTTGATTAAGGGTCTAGTCTAGTAATAAATTAAGAACAATTTTTTTGGCATGACATGACATGACCAATGTATTTTTTTTTTTTTGCCTGAGGGAATATTAATTTGAATTTAAATTCAAATTGTAAGTAAGCCGTTTTGTTACTCCAAAAACAAAAAGTGCAGACAGAATTGCGTGAGCGGGAAATTGAATTAAAAATTTTGTGTGTGTTTTTATTTTCATTTTTATTTCATTTAAAAGAGAATTGAAGTTGTCACGAAGAATTAAACGATCAAAATGATGAGTCATTTCATCGATTTTATTTCCTATTCTCCTCAACTTATTTTTCGAATGACATTGACTTACATTAATTTATGGAAAATTTCGGTAATTCAACACTCGATTCATGTTCAATGAAGTAAAATTAATGTGAAAATATGTGAAAAGTGGAAAAATACTCATTAAATATGAGTAAATGTAATGATCCAATTCAAGGATGTCAAAACAAAATAAACAGTAAATATTTTTGGGTAAACAAAATCAAATGAAGAAAAACTTTTTCAATACCGAATTTCAATGCATATTAATATGAAAAAGTTTTCTTATAAATGTGTTGTACAAGAAAATATGGGAAAATATTATGAACGAACTTGAAAGGATAAAAATATAAGTTCATTATGAACAAAAAAGTTATTATCCTTTCCTTACACAATGATGTGAGATATTTATTGTTCAGATTATTAAAATTATCCTTAAAAAAAGTCAAAATATGGCTTTAAATGATTTTTTTTTTCAATGGAAGGTACTTTGAAGAGTCTTGTGAAGCCATTTTCTGAGACCAGAAACCTTCATAAGCATTGTTGAATAAAAATTTGATGTAAAAATGTCACATTTTGAGTTTAACTGTCAAAAAATTCATTGAAACGCCATCTAAATGTCAAAATATTGAACTGAAATGTCATTAAATGCATTTTAAGAGGTTTTCAAGGGTCCTTAAGGCGCATCAATGACCTAAGACTTGAATATTTTTTTAAAGAAAATTGAAACACGATCACAATTCAATGAAATTCGAATTTTTTATGATTAATTGAAATTTAATTCCAAGCCTGTAGATGGCGCTTAATAAGGAAAATTCTCTAAAACAAGTATTTCCTTCAAAAGAAGCGAAGGAAATTTAAAGAAACGCTTCAAAAAACCCTGAGGTGTCTGAAAGGAGTTAATCAGAGTATGTCAAGGAAAAAATTGCACTTAAAAGTAAAAAATAAGGCTTTTAATTTAATGTTAAACTGACATCTAGTGAACGATTAAGTAAGCACTAAACAGTGAAATACCACTGAAATTCTTCAAAATTCAGTTCAAATTAAATTTAAGAACTTTCAAGAATAAATTCGTATAAATTTTGGGTATTTAATGTATTAAATTGATATTCAAAACATGTTTTCATCAAAATTCATTCTTATTTTTGTTGTTTTTTTCATTTCTTATTTGAATATAGAAAAAAAACATCATCATTCATATCCAAAAAGATTCCACCAGATGTGCGAATACTTGATGTAAATATTTATTTTTGTTTTATATTAACATCGTTTTCCTGTTTCTTTAAAATTTGAAATGAATTTGAGGAACCTGAATTGTAATTTTTTCAATTTAGATATAATTTAAGCCCCATCCTCACTTTTAAAGGACTTGTTGCGTGCTTTCTGTGGGTCACAATAAGAGTTTAATCATATAAATTTGAAATTTTGATCAAAAATTTTCCGTGAATGTACTGAGAAAATGAATTTAATGAGGAATTTCGTAAATTTCTCACTTTAATCATCTTAATCTCAAATTTAATCACACTTTTGATGAAAAAATGATTCAATTGAGTGAAATTGATGATAAAATTAATAAAAATAATCAATTTCTCTTAAATTCAATACAAAACACGTCTAAAATACAAATCAAGGATATTTTTTCTCTCTCATTTCATTTATTGTAATTTTATTTTGTATTTTTTTCAAAGTCCCTCACTTTTCATTCAATTCAATTTCATGGCAAGCAAAATAAGACAAATGTTATTTACAAGTCAAACTGAAATAATATTAAAATGAAAAAGGAAAAAATCAAATCAAGAAAAGATAAATAAAGTTGAAAAAGAACCAAAAAAATAAGAAATTGCCGGCAGGTATTTACTCACATCATCCTTTTGTGGCTTGCCTTGATTCAGCTTGAATGTGAATAAAATGAGAAAAGTTGATCGAAAAATGTAAGAGAAAAATTGTGAAGGAAGATAAAATGTAATAATATCGCACATCCTTCAAACTATAAAAATTTATGGTGATTTTGTATTATTTTTCAGATCATGTATAAATGTAATTGATAAAGGATGCGTCTCAGGAGAGCCTTAAGTGAGGTGGGTTATGTAATAATGAAAGTTGTGTGGCATTGCATTGGCACGAGCAACCAAACTTTTATTTTTATTTTATTTGTTTTTTGAACTTTTTTGTTTTATTTTCCTTGAATTGTAAATGGAAATGCCGATTTTAATTCAACGGAAATAAAATAAAAATATTTACGTGGAAAGAAAATGAGAAATTTAACCGTAATTTTATGTTTTGTACTATTGATGATCCGAAATTCAAGCATCAGACTGAACATTCAAAGAATATTTATGATAAAACTTCATCGTAATCGTGAAAAAATTTTACTTCAAATATTGAGAACGAGACGCGTTACATGAAAAGGAAAGAAGAAGAAATAAGAAAAATAACACAGAAAAGGTGCAAAATATTACGTGATTAGAACAGTTAATTTTTGTCTTTTTTTTTCTTATCCGACATTTTTTCACACTTTCTTTTGAATATAAATTTAAAGAAAAAATTTACATAATTTACATTGTTTTGTCCGCATTTTATGACCCTTTTTCCTAAATCTTCATAAAAATAATAAAAAAATTTACAAGAAAAAAAAACATACAAAAATTATGTTCATTCATGTATTTTTTTTATCTCAAAAACTCTTAAATAATAATCCAAATTTGCATTTATTTTGTTGTTCTTGTTAAATTTCATTCATGGATCCAAAATTTATTTAAGTCCCATGTCTCACTTTTTTGTACCTTTTTTTGTTATTTTAAATTCAAATCCAATCTTTTTTTTTGGTTACAGGGATTTGAAAACACAGTTTCATGTAAAAAAATAAAAAAAAATTAAAACGTGATCGTCAATGGCATACACGAGCGCATTTCTATGTAAAGAATTTGCCAATTATCAAAATTTACGCTGACTGAAAATAAAGCTTAAAATTTGAGTTTTATCGTTATTAAGATTAAAAATATCGTTTTTTGTCATTTTTGAGTCTTTTTTTATCGAATTTGGGCTTTTTGAATTTTTTTTAACCGATTTTGGGCTTTTTGAGTTTTTTTATCGAATTTGGGCTTTGTGAGTTTTTTTTTTATCGATTTTGTTTATAGAATTTGCGCTTTATGAGTTTTTTTTATCGAATTTGGGCTTTTTGAGTTCTCTTTTTATCGAATTTGGGCTTTTTGAGTTCTTTTTTTTTATCGATTTTGGGCTTTAAGAGTTTTTTTTATCGATTGAGCCTTATGACTTTTTTTATCGATTTTGGGCTTTATGAGTTTTTTTTATCGAATTTGGGCTTTTTGAGTTCTCTTTTTATCGATTTTGGGCTTTCTGAGTTCTTTTTAATCGATTTTGGGCTTAATGAGTTTTTTTTTTATCGATTTTGAGCCTTATAATTTTTTTAAATCGATTTTGGGCTTTCTGAGTTCTTTTTAATCGATTTTGGGCTTTATGAGTTTTTTTTAATCGATTTTGGGCTTTTGAGTTCTTTTTTTTTATCGATTTTGGGCTTTTTGAGTTCTTTTTTTTATCGATTTTGGGCTTTTTGAGTTTGTTTTTTTTTTATCGGTTTTGGGTTTTTATCGGGCTTTTTGATCTTTTTTAAGTCGATTTTCGGCTTCATGAAATTTTTAAATCAATTTTTAGATTTTCTATCGTTTTTTTGTTTATTGAAATTTTAATTTTTGTAGTCAGCCATTTTGAGTTAATCGGTCATTTTGAAAGTGACACAGACGGACAGCACATTTATACTTAAAATTTCGGCATTTTCAAGAAGTGCGCTAAAATTTGATTCAAGAAAAAAAATTCATGTAAATAAACAGATTTACAAAAAGAAATTCCTTTTCTGTTCAATTCAATTCAACATGAAATCATCGTAAGCTGACTCACACTTACACACTCCATAAAAGTAATAATAGTAATAATTTTCGTTGTGTTGTGTTGTAATTTAACATTCTTTTTCTGTTAACATTCAATTTTTTTTATTTTATTACCTACTTAAAGACAAGACAAGACACAAATACACGCACAAAATCATAAACAAACAACATTGATAGAGGCGAAAGATGAATAACAAAATCTACGAAAACAGAACACAAAAAAGCGTCAAGTTTTACAAGAAAAATTTATGAATCATACACATTTTTTTGTTGTACTTTAATAATACCGCGAGATAAATACTTATACAGAGATATACTTTTTTTTACACTGCACCCATTAATAGTAAAATTTTTTAACTGTGTGTGCTAGTATTTGAACCATGAAGAGGAAATCTGTTTAAAAGCAGAAATAAACCAGAACACACATTCTTTTCAAATAAAATGTAAAATGAAATAAAATAAAATTATAATCTCTTTGCTCTCTATTCAAGTATCTCGAGAGTCTCGTTTTCTAACTGTGAAATGTGCAATGTGTGTTCTGATAGTGTTTTAGATCATTGATTTTTTTACAGTCAAAGTGATTATGATGCATTTTTCTTTAATAGTTAACAGTTAAAATGTTCTTTCTTTCTTTGAAAGTGTAATTTCATGATGGAAGTTTTAGTTCCTGTCTTACTTTTTTTTGTTTTAATTTAATTTAATTTAATTTCAAAGACACGCTTCATTTAAATTGTGTTCCGATGGTTTTTTCTTGATTTGAATTGAGATAAGTGAGATGAGGAAGTTCAGTGAATGTGAAAATTGCACCGAAATTCAAATTTAATGATCGAAATTCGATTTTTCGAAAATTTTTCGAAGTTTCCTGTACTCAGCGCTGATTTCGATGAATCGATGAAAAAGCTGAATAAACGCCTTAGAACTTAAATTGAGATGAAATAAATGAAGACGTTTCAGAACTAAACTTATCTATGTCGATTCGAACAGAGTCTATTTATCTAGAGCTCAATAAATTTGTAATTTTGTAAAATTTTCGTAAAATTCGAACACCTTTTTACCTTATAATAGCGAAGTTTATAGACCTAGTTACAACCCTCATGTCAATAATAATAAAAAAATATAAAAATTTACTGTGTTGGCGCTGAATTTTATTAAAATTTCAACAACAAAACAAAACAAAATGTATAAAAAAATTCCATTCATGCGAATGTCAAAAACAAAATCCCTAGATTTAATATAAAAAAAAAACTTCAGCTACATAACACAAAATGACACCAAAAAGGTGGGCATTTCATTAGAATACAATGAAATTCAACATACTTTAGATGTTGTCATCTCTCAATTTATCATTAAAAACATTTTATTCCGGTTAATATGGAAAAAATTGCAAAAATTTTAAATGAAACGAATTTTTGTTAAATCAGTCCATTCATTGAAGAGAAGAGAGCTGGGAACGAATACGATCATGAAACGTGACACTACAAATTTTAATTGAAATATCCATTTTATGTAATTTTTATGTAAGTTTATCAGTATAAAAGTAAATTGATAATTAAAATTAATCTCTCAAACCCACAATCATTTTTTTTTATCATGAACATCATAATTATCGTAAAATGCATTTTAAATGATAAAAAATGTGTGTTTTAAGTCAAGAAAGTTATAAAATTCAAATTAAAAGTATAAAAAAAAACTGTTTTTATTTACTTAACGAGATGCCTGTACCAGAAATTAACGGAACAGGAAGCTAAACAAACATTTTTATTATCTTTTTTTTTAATGTTTATGATATGAAATTAAACTAAGAAAGTCAACAATGAACATAAAAAATAAGATAAAAAAGCATAACTTGCATTTTGTAAACAGATTTCTTTCGACATTTACTTTTAATTATGCCTTTAAAAAGAAGTTTAATGAAAAAAAAAATTTACTATCTCTGTATCTCGCATGAATGTTAAAAAAGTAAAATGATTATCTAGAAAAGAATGGAAATGTTTGAAATGTAACAAAATGAATGAAATGTAGGTTGAAACTTTAAACTGCATTAATTATGTAGATTTTTTTCTTCTTTCTTTTACTTTTTTTTCTATGTTTCTCTTCAATGAATGCAAATTTACAGTAAAACCTCACTAATTTTCACTAGGATATGACATTAAATGTCAAAAAAAATTCAAACTGTCAAAAAACTGACATTTTTGATAATTGAAATTCAAAATGGCCGTTAAATTTATTTTATTGCAATAATTTTTGACATTTTGTGAATCATAAATGTCAAGTTTGAATTGAAATTGAATTTAACGGTCATTTTGAATTTAAACTTGACATTTGAAATGCAAAATGACCGTTAATTTTATTTTATTACCATAATTTTTGATGTTTTATAAATCATAAAAGTCAAATTAGAATTGAATTTGAATTTAACGGTCATTTTAAATTTAATATGACATTTAATATTTTGACATTCAACGTTTTGAAGTTTCCGTATGTGTTTCTATAGAAAATAAACGTCAGTATGAAATTTTTATTTAATGGAATTGCAAAGGTAAAAAAACATTTAAATTAACTGTCAAACTAATGTCGAAACGTCAAAAAACTGTCATTTTTGATGTTTGAAATTCAAAATGACCGTTTAACTCATTGAATCACCATAACTTTTGACGTTTTACTAATCAGAAATGTCAAATTTGAATTGAAAACGAATTTTACGGTTATTTTTAATTTAATTTGACATTTAAAATTGAAATAACAGTTAAATTGTATGAGTCATTTCAATATGACAAAGATTATCTGTCAAATTTTATTTCAAATCTTCATCGAATGTGTAAAAATAAGACAAGGTTCACTGTATTTTAGTATCATACAAAGTGGAACGGTTGCATCCGAATTAAGTTACAGTTTTGCGGTGAACTGTTTTTTGTTCTCTAGGCATTGTAATGTTATTTAAAAGATATTTGTTATGGAAATGCACATATAAAAGTTGTGAGGGAAAGCACACTGTTTGGCTTTTTTGCACATAAAATGAAATTTAATTTCATTAATGAAATTTATGCACCTGTTTCATTTGAAAGGCGTATTGAATTATCATAATTGATGCGATTTTTTGTGTTTCTACCCACAAAATGGAGCTCAAATGACAAGAAATCACTTTAATGAGATTTAACATCCTCAAATCATCTTGAGTTGAATTTCAAGGTCAAAAAACCTTTGATTAGATTCCCACTTGACAATTTTCGTTCTCTCATTATCATCTTCACTTTCCTTTTATCTCAATTTCTTTATCAATTTGAATGAAACTCTTCTTCTGCTTCTATTTCAAATAAAGTAAATGAATGATTTCATTTCAACTTCATTCAACTCTTCATGTTATAATACAAAATGATATCATGTAACACATCGCGCGGTAGTCATGGAGAACATTGAATAGAATTTTTTGTTACGAAAATGAATGTAAACTGAAAATAATAAAAACATAATAAAAAAACACAGAAGAAAGAGAGATACTGTTATGTTTCATTGTGTCATAGAAAGAAAGAATGAAGTCGATTAACCATTTTCTGTCTGAGACTCTCGTATTTTAATCATTTTTTCATTGAATTTCATTTTACCGAGTAATTTAATACTCATTTCTCCCCTTAAATTGCCCTCACACTATTTTTTGTTGTTGATTACATTACATAAAAAAAAAATACAAATACAAGTAGTGTGTTGCCATGTATCATGTCATGATACTCTGTTGAATTAAAGTCAAATTATTATTATATGGATGGTATACAATGAAATTTCTAACAACAATGGTACCAGTCATAAGATGATAAGTTACGCTGCATTCCATTTAATTTACTTTTTTTCTTCCTCTCTCTCACTCACTCACTCATAAAATATCAAAAATATGATGAAGAGAGATCAAAGGAGATTTTAATGGACAAAAAAATTAAACCTTAAAATGAATTTACCACAATTTTAAATGAAGTGCTGTGGTTACACGGTTAAAATTACTTTGAAATCTTCTTTGTATTCTAATGTTCATTTTGATGGTTTACAATGAAATGAAATTTAACTCCTGTGGGATGATTTTGAATTTGGAATTTCATGGAAAAAAATATTGATTGAATTGAGTTTAAAGGTCTTTGAAAGTTTTCTCAAATTTTTACGGGTTTTAAGGCATTTTTAAGTAATTTTTTAAAGTTTTTAGGGTTTTTCATGTTAAAATGCGCATTTGAGCCCGAAGTGTCACCTGTCTGTCACTACCATGATAAAATTTAAAGTGATTCATTGTCTGAAAAGTATCATCAATCTGCTTAGAAGAACGAAAACAAGATTCTGAGAGTCATTTCAAAGATTTAGACCCAGAACCAGGGCTGGACTTAAATTAGAGTGGAGTGAGAGGCAAAAAGAAACCAAGTTTCTCTCAAATTTCCTGATTAATCTTCAAATCGATATTTGCTTCCTTAAAATGGAATTTCTTGTCTTGTTATGCCCAGAGCCCATCTTCGTGAGTCTTTTCTTATTGACAGTGACGGATACGCCTTATGGGCAAATCCCATAGAGGGCGCGACTAATTGTTCTGTCCAACCAAACAAAAAGGAAGTTAAATGCAAATTTTAATGAAAATCAATCACAAATCAAATCAAATTTCAGAGACAAAAATAAAACTGAATAATTCCACTTTTGCTAGTTGACATGTGTCAAATTTGAATTTAAAAAACCGTTACAAAAAAATTGTTTTCAATGAAATTCGTTTAAAACTCATTTTTAACCTTAAATCCCTTAATTTTTCCATTAAATTAATGACAAATTTCAATATAAACACAAATTAAAATGAATTAAACCTGTTTATTTGTAAACAAATTACTTTACATTTTAACTTTTTAATGAAATAATTACAGCAAAACAATTCCTGGAATGAATTAAAGAAGCAATTTATAACCATTTTTGACAGGTTTTTCACGAAACATCCCTTTTTTCATCAATTCCACGAATCATAACCAAAATTTCATACAAAAATATTTATATTCAAATTTATATTTAACTGTCTATTAATAATTCTTCATTTCCATGAAATTGGATCTCAGAATTTAACTCCATTTAAAATGAAATTTAAACCAAAACATTTTAAATTGAAATTTTTTTTTATTTGGGTCTAATTTTATTTAAATTTAAATGATAACAAAAAATGTGAATATTTTTGATCCAGAACAAATAACTGAAATTCATTGACATATATTTTTTTCATTTATTTCATATTTTATTGTGATTATCAGAAACATTCATCAGCTACTCCATTAATAATAATAGAAAAAAAACGAACTTTCATAACATACACGTTCACTATATCACTTAATCAGAAAAAAACACACACACTCACACACTTACATGAATATAAAAAAATGTAAATAAACATTAAAAATTGGAGCACATACAAATAAATGTATTGAGTCATTTATAACGAATAAGGAGCTAAATAATAATAATAATAAATAATAAAATAAAATATGATACCAAAAATCTAACATCATGCATACTATGCATAGGAACGCAATGAAATGATGAATGAATGAATGACTGACTCACATAAACAATGACAATCATGATGTTGATCCAAATTCAAATATAGCAAAGACATAAGGAAATTAACAGAAAACAAATAACTTATTATTATGAATATGAAATAAATTATAATTTTTGTTTGAATTAAATCGATGAATTGGCATAAATTTGAATGCTTTGGGCAGAATACAGCCCATGAAATGATGTGGGAGATTCATTCATTTAATATTCATTCAAAAATTTTGTAAAAAAAAATGTATAAATAAATAAATTGTAGTGATGAATTTGGTTTACAATAATTTTTTTTTTATATTTAACATAGAATAAGTCCAGAATGTAAATAAATTAATATTAAAAATACATCGCTTTACGAGTAAATGAAATAAATTAATGGAAAAAAAAAGATATATAAAAATTTTTGTACTTTTATTTGAATGAAATTTTCTGGTTTTTATGAAAGAATGTATGAATGGAGGAAGGAAAATTTATTTTTAATGATTTTATGAAAATTTAATTGTTTGAAAAGAAAATTCTTTTACTGAGGAAAATTTTAAATGAAAGGAGATTTACGTCATATTTTTGATAATGATTTTCGATGTCGATTAATTGGAATTTAAGGTAAAATTTCATTCCAATTCAACGTGTAGGTCAATTAGAACCGCAAACGTGTAAACAAGGTATGTGAAGGGTGGATGAGATACCCCTCTGTAGAAGTGGCCACAAACCGGTAGAATTAAAGCGATATATTGGCATCGAAAATAAAAGATTAGTATGAAAATTAGAGAGATGAAATGATTCACGGCAACCCACCAACTGCTGATAAGAAATAAAAAACAATTGGTGGATAGAAGCTGAGCTCCAATTGTTTTTCATTTCTTATCAGCAGCTGGTGGGTTGCCGTGAATCATTTCATCTCTCTAATTTTTATACTAATCTTTTATTTTCGATGTCAATATATCGCTTTAATTCTGAAGAGCATCAGCTTTCACAAACAACCCACTAACAAGCATAGATATAGAAGACTATCAATATCTCAAGTGTTTGTTAAGATTCGGGGAAATGTGAGCTCCAATTCTTTTATTAAAGTTATAACTGTCAGGTACTGACTTACATAAGTTCGGAAGGCCGTTATCGAATAGGATATTCTGGCTTTACATCTAGGTTTCAGAAGTAAGTCTCTGTTTTTAGAAATATACTCATCAGATGCAGTTGAAAATTTAGACCTTGTATGAAGTGAACGTTGAGAAATCGAAATATAAATTTGGATAGAAACATCTCATATAAACCGTGTATTGGTAAGATTCCTTCACAAGAATTTCCATATAACTCAAAGCGAGAAGTCAAATAAATTTAATTGAAAATGTTGCGAAGCGCCCTGTACTGTACTCTTTGGAAACGACTCCATCTCGATACAGAAGAACTACCCCAGGTTTCAATCATGTAAGTCAATCTACTTTGAATCAGCGAAAAATAAATTATTTTTCTTACTTCTTTTCTTCTTTTGGAAGGATGAAGCGCATCATGTGCAGTACAGACCCTCATAATTTTACCAATGCATCAATATGTCAATCTCATTTCAGTGACGAATTAAGGACAAATTTCAGTTACATGAACTAGTCAACACGTACGATTATGAACACTTGTACTGGAATCTGATGAACAGAAACAATTTGTTTTGCTTTCTCGGTTGGTGGAAGTACATTCCTTTTGTTTTTGATGCATTGAGCGATAGCCCCATTTGAGAAAAATATGCCTGGAGAAGCTCAAGGTCTAAAGTAGCACTCTCACAATTAATCGAAATGTCAGGCGATGAGTAGAGAAGTGCTGTGTCATCAGCAAATTCAGCACAATTCTTACATGACCTTATAAGTTCATTTGACAAATTTAAAGTTTGAAATTTAACCTAAAACATTTCCATACATCATTTCAATATATTTCATAAAAGAATTATGAGAATGAAATGTATTTTTTGATTGAAAGCTTAAATCAACACTCGTTTTGAGTGAATCAATTGAGTTCTAGGAATTCAATTTGTGACGTTTTTGTACTTGAAAGTCAAATTTTATATACAGGGTGATTTTTATTCTTTCTGTTGATCTTTTTTGTACTTTAATCGCGCTTCCCTGCTCTTCTTTACTTTTTTTACACTTTTCTGGTCTTTTTGACGCTTAATTGATCTTTCTTGCACTTTTTAGCTCTTTTATGCTCCTTATTGCACTTTATTGCTCCTAATTCAAAATCTTTTGTGCTCTTCATTGCTCTTCTTTACACTTTATTGCACTTAGACAGAAAATTATTTTAAATTAATTCAAGAGCAATAAAGTGTAACATTAAGTGCAAAAAAGATCAAACAGGAGTCAAAAAGGACTCAAAAGCGCATTATGTTGCTCTTTAACGCACTTTATTACTCCTGAACAGTCTTTTGAGCTTTTTTTACGCTGTTGAATCTTTTTTGACTACTGTTTGACCTTTTCTGCACTTAATGTTACACTTTATTGCTCTTGAATTAATTTAAAATAATTTTTCGGGGATTTTTTTCGGAATGAGGGTATGTGAACCCTATTGAGTGTTACATAAAGAACAAATTCTAGAAGGAAGTTTTGCTCTAAGCTCAATATTTCTAGTCGTGGCGGTTAATAAATCGAGTCTTCACTGGTTAAATTTACCTTTATTAAGCTCAGTCTCCTTTAATTTGTATTCTGTTATCAAAATAATAATAAACAAAAATTGGTTATGTTATCATTGAAACCTTACATTTTATCACGTAAATCTACTTTCATTTTAAATTAAAAATTATCAAAAAAAAGTTTATACAAAAAATAAAATTTTAAAAAATTTAAATAACAATAATATTGAACTCTAAATTTACTTTTTCATGAAGTTTTTTTTCAATGAATAAATGAATGAACGAACGAAGAAATATGAGAATGAAAATGAATTTATGAATGAAAACTTTTTTTTTTAAATGTAAACACATTTTTTTAAACATATTTCATAGAAAAAAAACAACATAATTATATAAAAATTTCACTTACTATGTTCAATTCAATAATTTTAAATTTCATTCATAAAATAAATTATCACTTAATTTATTTATTTTAATGAAATTAACATTTAACAATCCAATTCATTAACGAATTATAATATTTTTTGTATTGTTTTTATTTATTTGTATTTTTTTTCTTTGTAATTTAATTAAGATAATTATCACCAATAATTTTAATTTCTATAATCATAATAATAGTTATATTGAATGAAAATCACATGTTTATATATTTTATAACGATGATGATTAATATAAAATTCCTTTTAAATTTAACAGACACAAAACCTTTAAATTCCTGTATTATTTTATTTTAATGCAATTTTTTTCGTATTTCATACATATGTGTATATTTTTTTTAATGTTATATGTTACACACATATGCTATGTATGTGTGTGTGTGTATGTTTGTATATAAATTCACGTTACACGTTACACACAGCTCAGCGCTAAGCTTAGATCAGATTAAATTTAATTTTTTTGTTTAGATTTTTTTTTCTTTATATTTCTTTCAATTTAATATGAAAAGCACACATATAATAATAATAACAACAATAAAATATTAATCCTGGTTAAGTTGTATTAGTAGTATGGCGGCATTCCACGAGGGAGTTGTGTATTATTGTGATTATAAACAACATTCATATACAGCAACATACAAATACATAAACGATAGAATTTATACTTTGTTTTATTTTTATGTTTTATTATATTTATATTTTTTATTCACTTGTAGCTTTTTCAATTTAATCTTACACTGAATATGAATTTTAATCTCATATAATGTTAATTTTACATATAAAATTCTTTATTTGTATAATTTTCATTTAAATTTCATTTAAATTCGTTCTCTGTTCAATGAAATTTGATGATAAAACACAAAATTTTTATTATTTTTATATCATTTTATCATTTTACATTAAATTTACATCCATTTTGTTGTGAGTTGTAACTTTTTTTGTTATTTTCTGTGTATATACACACACTCACATATACATTCATATGTACTTGTATCGATACAGAAATTATTTTGATTTGATTTAATATTTTTTTGGTGTAAATTTGTATTTCCTATGAAATTTTATTTCTATGTAAGCTTACTTTTTAAATTTTAATGATAATTTTGAAAAATTTAGCACACTTTTAATACTTTTATTGATAAATAATCACATTTAATATGAAATTTGTCTATAAATTCCTTTGTAAATTATTATTATTTTAGTATTTCACACACGCAACGTTATATTTTTGTGTATACATTCATTGTATGTCTATATAAGCAATAATTTTTTTCTTTTTTTTTAATTTTAATTCTTTTTTTTTACTTATTTTATTTTAGTTGATGAATATACACAACAAACATGTTTTATTCAAGTCAACGCTCAAAAAGATACTGAATGAAGTAAATACCGATTCAACACTGTGAGAGAGAATGGCAACCAGACAAAATGGTTGTGTGTCTGTATATGTGTACGTCCATACATGTACGTGTATGTGTATGTGAATATAAATTTAAGAATAATATGCAATGCATAAATGTAAAGGGAAAGTTTTGACATTTTTTTGAATTAAAATTGACATTTAATAGATGAAATTGCATTGAAATTTAATTGAATTGTTGAAATTTAACAGAATTTTTAAATTTAATTGAAATTCAAGCAAATTTATCATGAAATTACTTTACTGTTGATATATGAATTGCAATGATTGCATTGCAAACAGTAAGTTTTTGTATTGTAAATTTTCTTGAAACAAAATTCTAATGAAATCTGACGATGAAATTAAATTTAAATCATATTTTATGTCAATTTGTCATTTTTTAAATTGAAATTCAATTAAAATCATCAAAATTTACTTAATAATGAAATATTGTTTAATATAAACATGAGTGATAGCAGCGCCATGGAATACACGTGAACTAACATAAGATATGTTCAATGTAATGTTTACGTTGAGTGAACTGTGAATTGATGTGTTTGAATTTAAATTTGAAAATAAAAATCGTTGAATTTGATTTGAATTTAACAAATTTTCAATTTCGATAAGAAATTTTACCACAATGACCTTGAAACTGAAATCTTAACTCATTTCAAGTATTGTTTTGCTTTGATTTGATTTGAATATTGAAAAATATCTCATAATATAATCAGTGGATCAAAAAATAACAACACACTTCATGTTTATGATTAGTATCTTCGAAGTGGATGCCAATTTCATATACAATAAGGTATCCGCTGTCTTGGAATGTTTTTTTTGAATTAAATGACGGTTAACTTTGAAATTAAAATTGAAAATGTTGCCGTACTTTTTGAACAGACAGTTGAACGTTATTTTGCTTATATTGAGCTTGAAGTTTAAGATTCAAATTGAAAGGAAAAGAAAAAAAATAAAATTCATCACTTACCTTGAACCTGGCAAGAACATGGAACCACTGATGAAGACAGCACCTGATAAAAGGATGTACCAACATCGTGAGTATTCTCCAGTACTGTAATTTAAGAAAATTATTTTTAAAATTTAATTGTATGTTATTTTAAGGTAAAAGGGAGAAAAATATGACTCAAGGATCTTGACAGATACAGCTGAAACGTCAAACTATGTTGCATTGAATAGAAAGGTTATATCAAACCAAATGAGCATTTTAACAGGCCTCGATCTCTGAATGTCTTAATTGTCTCAGAAAACGATTAAAATTATCTCTTGACAGGTAAACATTAGCTTGAAGACGGCTTTTGATGGATCTAAGGATTAAAGGCTCCATTTAAAATTGTTGATGAATGGTGACTTTTAAACGATAGATAAAGGATGGCTGAGGGTTAAGAGGTCTCGTTTTTTTCCTAATGTACTGTGAGATGTACTGGAAATGGGACGATATGAAAATGAAACTGGGTGAGGGAATGGATTTGAGACAGAGAGTGAGACAGTAAGTTGTGGAACGCGGACATCTGAAATCAAATTTTTTCGTAAATAGAAAGCCTTTGTCTTTAGCACTAAGAAGGATAAGAAAATTATTTGGTGGTGTTGTACAGTACCTCAAGTTCAGATATGATCATAAATAGGTAGTTCTAATTCTACGTTCCTCAAAAACTGATCTAACCCTTGAAAATCCCATGGAATTTCTATAAGTAAAGTCCACAGTCTTTTAAGATGAGGCAGGTCATGAGAGCTTGCAGAAAGCCGAACTATGAAATTTCAGTTCAGATTAAAGCAAATCTCAAAATTTTACATTAAAATTTTTTCAAAATTCGATTCCTTTTTATAATTTTACCAAAAAAGTAGTTTTATCAGTTAAACTTCATCTCTTCAAAAAAAATAACTGAAAACAAGTATCACCGGTACAAAAACCACCTTTTCAAAATAACATTCACCTTTATAGGAAAAAAAATCATCAACCTTGACACAAACTGATCACTTTTAAACTATTTTAATCTATAATCCTTTCGCTTCATATTTTTTTTATTTTAAAAAGTCAAACCAAATTAAATTAAATTATCTAAAAATAAAAAAAAAATTTAAATACTTACTAATATAAGACATCATTCACTTGACGTTTTTCGTATCGAACCAATTTACATAGGGCACGTAACACTGAATCCCTATAAGATGGTATCAGTGATCTTAATCCATAATAAATTATTTGCAAGTCTTGCAATGTTCTTCGATTTGGCTCACAAGAAAGAGCTTTAATGAAATGTGGATCAATGTAAGTTGACATTGTTTTTATCTTTGTAAAATTTTACATGATTAATTTTTATTTCACATTTCCATTTGTTTACATTTCAAACAAAAAAAATTAGCGCAAAACATGTGTTTTTGTTTGTAATTGTGACGTTAAATCAACTTGTCTTTGTGTCACCAATAATAAAAAAATCACAGTCCAAAATCTAATGAGCTGAAGTTAGTGTAGTTTATCAACTTCAAAAATACAAGTTTTCGAAATGTGAACACAAAAACATAAAACAAGGGAAAAAATTAAAATCTGAAACTTGTACAATTTTGGTTCTCATCAATAGAAAAATTTTCACTTGACAGACACTTGACGGACATTATTGACAGAGGTTCTGCTCATAACAAATTGTACAAGTTTCAGATTTTAATTTTTTCCCTTGTTTTATGTTTTTGTGTTCACATTTCGAAAACTTGTATTTTTGAAGTTGATAAACTACACTAACTTCAGCTCATTAGATTTTGGACTGTGATTTTTATTCAATATTTATAGTAAGCATATAACGAGAGAGATAAAGAGAAAAGTAAAATTCAAGGTACATAATATTTAAGATGATGAGAAAGAAATCGAACAGGGAAAAATTGTTTGGAAAAATAAACGAACAAGTTAAAACGTAAAAGAAAAAGACATTACCATTAATATCTCTGGTTGTGTCTCATGTTTAGCATTGTACTGCTAAAATTCTTGTTATTTTTTTTTTATAAACATGTATTGAAATTTTTTTTTGTATATATTTTCTGTGTGTTATGGTATTTGTTAAACATCTGTATTTATTTTATCGTTTCATGTTATTATTTTAATATTTTTTTTTGATTATATTTAGGCTTCTATTAAATGTGTATTTAACCAGCTAAATAGGTCTTGTACATTAGAAGCCGTATCAGTTTAAGTCATCTTTTTTTATGTTATGTGTGTTTATATTAAAGTATGACTGGTTATGAGGATATTTTCATAATAATGTCATTCATATCGAAAATTAGGTTGATTTCTGAGATTTGATATGAAATGTAATAAAATTTTATTAAAAATTTAATTTGAACGTGTAATTACTCGAAATTTTTGTAAAGTACCAGGCGTTTAATGGAAAATTTTGTTTTTTGTTATCAAAAGTGAACTTGAATCAAAAAAAAAAAAATGCACAATACATCATAAAATCATATCATTAGACTACAAGATGTCTAGTGGAAACCACTGCAGTCAATAATGGTTGCCAAAAATGATTGTTCAGCAAAATGACACTCATTGTAATAATATTTTATTGTATTACAATGAGAATTTCATAATTTTAACTTTAAGTTGTAGCAAAATTTAGAGTAAAATTATGTAAACAACAACTTGTCAATGACATACAGAAAATTTTCTGCAGACAAACTTATAATTCCCTGACCACAACATAAACAAATACTTATTACAGATTGTAACCCTTTAAGAAGAGCTATCGTCATATGTTACATTGAATGAGAAGGAGAATTTGACCAAACATGACATCTGTTTGTCCTAGTTCAAAGTTTATGGTAATATGTAAACACAGTTCTCTTTTTTCTTTTTGAATTTTATACTCAACACAATTTTTTTTTAATTTCTGCAATGCTGAACACAATTTGCATTCATGTTTGTTTGTGTTAATTTTTATTTTAAATTAAAATTCCACGATAATTATTGTTTTAGACAAAAAAGTGCTAAAGGAGACCGTTTCATGCGAGTCACCTCTTATTTTATCCATTTTAAAGCTTTAATTTTTTCATTTCTACTAGACTCTATTTTTTTTTAAAATTCCTTTTCATACACTCTTGACATTAAAATACTCAACGACAAAAACATTTCATTTTCATTGAAAAACATAAAAAAAAAATCAAAAAAAAAATTTATTCAAAATACAACTGATTTTTGTTCATTATTCAGTGCATTTTTCAACAACACTGCATTTCAACAATACAGAAAAAAAACTCAAAGTATTTAACAAAAGAAATTCAGTGCATTTGAATAATTTTACTTTCTGTAAATATGAGACTTTTGTGCAGTGAGGAATAAAAAGGCTTCAATCCGAAAATGATGCCAATTTAATGAAATTTTATTTCCATTTAAGGTTTAGACAAATGCAAATTCAAAGTTCGGTTAAAATTCTCCAAACAAATAAATGAGCGGGGGATTTTTTTAAAGGGAGCCTTAGAGGGAGCCTTTGAAATTCATTTGTCGCGGCTTTTATTAGATTTTTAAATAAAATCTTTAATGGAAACGAATATGATTATTTTTAACATAAAAATGTTTTTCTGTGAATATTTCAATAAAGGGTTTGTTTTTTACAATTTATTCACATTAAAAAAAATTAATAACAATGCAAATTCATACAATAATGAAAATTATTTTTAAGGTATATTATGAAAAAAAATAAGAAATTCGAAACCAATGAAAGAAATGATGAAGAAAAGTGCATTTCGATGAGACTCGCTTCAGTGAATAAAATTATGTTTTTTAAAGAGTTTTTGAAAAAGTCCAACATTTTGAAATTTTTTTGAAAAACCCGCCATTCCATCATTTTAAAAAAAACCGTTATTTTGAAAATTTTGAGTTTTTAAAAAAAAATTCGCCATAGTAAAAAAACCTAAAAAATTGTAAGCTAACAGTCGAGGGAACAGATAGAAAATTAATTAAGGGAAGGGAGTAAAAAATCTTGTGTGGGCGTGGTCAGTCAGAAGTGAACTTTGATAAATAAATCAAAAATCGATTTGATTAAAAAAAAAAATAAATCTTTCCTTTCACCAAAAAGAGGCCTTAAGTGATTTAGAGGTAAGATAACACATTTTAAAGGGAAAAACCCTCATAAAATTTAGAAAAAGCAGACATTTTGGCCGTTTCCAGGCTCTGGAGCCTAGTCCTTGAGGCCAATTCTTGAAGCCCAATTGCTGAACCTAAACAGTTTAAGTTCATTTTCAAAAGCTCCTCCATCCAACAAAAAAAATCATCAATTTTTTTTTAAATTTCAGGCTTTGAAGGCTCTGGAGCCCAATTCATGAGACCAATCTCAAAATAAATGAATTTTCACAAATTCTGATGACCTCCTCTATCTTACAAAAAAAAAACTCCGACCTCCCTTTGATGGACCATTCCGGTGTTATGGATAGTGATCAGTGTCAGAGTGACGGCGAACAAACTGTCTGTAATAGTGCATTTTTTCTTACGAAATGCACAAAAATGAAATGTAAAATTTTTCAATAGTTTTGAGAACAATAATTATGTTTAAAAATAAAACAGGATTTTACTTCAAAAAAAAAAATTTTTTTTAATTATTTTGTTTTAGTTTTATGAGTGAATTTTACTCAAAACACATTTAAAACAATGTATTTTATGTGATTATGAAAAATATACACAAAGTAGTGAAATAATAGCACATACTTACGAACATTATAATTATTGTCATATATTATCAAAAAGTTGTTTAAAAACCATTAACACGCAAAAAGTTTTAATATATCTTTTACATTTCAGATAAAAATTTTCATGAATAATATGCACATATATTTTAATAGAGTTTCAAATGATAAATGCGTTGCTTGTTTGTATACAAATCTGGGGAGTAGTTTTTATGGAAAATAAAAAATTGAAATGAAAATGGAAAATTAATTGAAAAATTTTACTTTAAAGGAAGATGTTGTGTTATGTTCTCTGAAATTCTCTCCCTTATTTTTTTTCAGCGAGAATTCGCTCTCTCGGTTTTTGGAGCCACATTTCAGGCTTCAAGAACAGGCCGATGTTTTCGTGATTACCTTCTACATATCATCATTTTCCTAATTAAATTCAGGAAATAATGCATATAAAAAAAGAATTTTAAATTACATAATAAAAACAGAACACCAAACAAAATTTATGTGCACAGGATATTAAAAGCAATTTATTAAATTAAATAAATATCAGAGAATATCAAAAACTTTATTTGTATCCTATTTGTTGTTAAAATGTATTTGCACTCAAACACACACACACACACACACACACACACACACATGCTGATTTTATGTGTATTTACATGCAAATGAATTTGTATATCAAATATCATCATGTATTTATAGTTAATTTTCCTTATAGAAATATGTTTTTTTTTGTTTGTAAGTTTTTTTTTATTTATTTATTTATTATATAAAGTGCGAATACGTGAAAATATAAAATATTGTGATATTTCTATGCTTTATAACATGAAAATAAGGTATTCAGAGAGCATAATGGAAAAGTTTCGTTGAATATTTTATTCATAATAATTATATTTTACTTGTTTTGTTTTATTTCATTGAAAAGGATTTATTTTGAAATTAAATCAAAAAAAAAACTAAGGAAAGTAAGTTCTCAGATTTCAATCAGTTTATTTTCCTTTACTTGGATTTTGAACTACTTTTCCGTAAAATTTGAAAAAAACGTTGTTTTGTTTTCTGGCATCACATCCAATGCTTGGATCTAGCCTGTTGAAGGATGAGGTTACACGCCTGTCTGTTCTGTGCAACATTTCGACGATTTCTTTCTCGTAGAGCTCGCAGATATTGTTCGATCTCATCAATCCATCGAATTTTGGGACGACCCACTCGTCACCGTCCTTCAGGATTGTTACGGAATAATATGCTTGGTGGTCTTGTGTTTGTCATTCGGGCCAATTGACCAGCCCATGACAGCCGGCTTATTTTGACAATGCTGATAATGTTGGGTTTAGAAAAGTCCCTTTCCAGTTCGAAGTTGACCTACGTAGGCTGCGTGTTATCCTAAGGCGTTTTGCCCGGCCGTTGTTAACTTAAATTGTAAAAAAAAGAAGTTTTCATTATTTGCAGTTCATGCTCCTTTGAATACAAAAAAGTTACATGAACTGATAACATTTTATATAGAATTTGCCTGCTCCAGACTTTAAAAGAAATTTCTGTGTCACATTATTCATTTCTGAAGATACACTTGTGAGGTCATTTATAATAAAATTCATTTCTTCAAGATTTTACAAGAAGAAAATATGAATCTCAATAATATGCATTACAGCACTTTATATTAGTTTCACTTACATACACACATAGAGACACACACTCACACACATATGACATGAATACGAAGATATATGGAAAATAATTTACAAATAGTTATTTCTTCAAAGAGTTTCTACTCATTTTATCATTATGATCAATAAATGCATTTAATATTGTAAAGAATTTCATTTTTTTTCCTTGTATACATAAAATTCTTTTAAGTTGTTTCGAAATGTACACAATTTACTTTCATACCAACATAATATGATGATGAGCACAAAAATAAAAAAAAAGGAGGAACACATTAAGGAAACTCATAAAATTTGCAATATAAAATTTCCCAAGCTAATATTTAACTTTATTTACTTACTTTGTCTTTTTCCTATGTGTGTGTGAGAGAACTTTTGTATCTGTGTGTGTTGCATCATTTTCATGTACATGACACACAAACAAACAAATAACATGTTTTCTCGTTGCATTAAAAATGGTTAGAAAATTTCACAAGCAACACTTTTTCTTCGTCTTCTTCGTATTTTTCTTATTATTTTAATATTTATCTAGTCAACATTAGAAACTGTGATATGGGATAAAAGTGTTTTCTCAATTTATCTACACAACAAAATGTGTATGTGATATTAAAGAAAATATCATATGGTTTATAATTTTTTCTTATATTTTGTCTGTAATTTAATATTGTACATTATTTTTAACCAATTTTAGCAAGTTTGAGTTTCGAGCTAAATGTTCTTCTAGGATTTGTGAATACTTTTGCATGAAAGTGAATACTTTTATTTTGGGTGAAAAAACAATAATTAAACGATTTTTAACTGAAAACCGCAAATTTTAGCCAAAAGTGACCAAAATCTTTCGCTACTGGTGGTGAGTGATGAAAGAACAAAAAAAAATTTAACTGTATTTAATGGATTTGGATATGAAAATTTTATCAAAAACTAATATAATGGTAAACTTTTCGTCAATTTAAACAAAAAAAATCATCAGAAAAAGTTCCATCAACCGAATCAACTAAAATAATAATTTCAATATCAAAGTCCATTTGATTGTTATTCATGTTAAATAATGCAAATTTCTTACAGAAATTGATTTGATGCACTTTTGATTATACAATCAGTAAATTTTGCATATTGAATTAGGTCGATATCATTTTAATAAAATTTACTATGCAAATATGTTTTTGATATTGAATGCTAAAAGCATTTTAACAATGAAACTGCAAAAAATTTTATCTATTCCTAAAATCCTTTTAGATGCAAAAATATTTGCATTATGTGTTTTAAGGCAAAATTTTCATATGGATTAACTTTCAAATACTATAAGAATCGAATATGAAACAAGTCAAATAATGGAGGTGAAACACAATATTTTGCTTGTTAACTGCTAGTTAAAGGATAAACTTTTCCATCTTAAGATCCATTTTCATGTGTGTTGCGACAATTTAATAGCGTAATATAATAATAATGTTTTACTCATTTACTACACTTCTTTTTTTTTTCTTGTTGTATTTCAGCACCCAGAGATTTATACCAACATTATCTCAAATAAACGAATAAAAGTCCCAAGTTAATAAAACAAGAATTGTATTAAGGCAATCATTCAAGGGAAAAGTTTCATATACAATTCAAAAGCGCAAAAAAAGTCAAACTATAACTGGATTGAAATACTGTAAAAAAAGGCAAAAGACGATGTCTTTCAAGTTAGATAAACTGACAACAACGACGATGACAATGAACCGTTATTGCATTTTTATTTAAAAAAAAAAATAATTCGTATTTGAAAAGACAAGACATACAAATGAAAAGAGAAAAACAGAGAAATAAGCGTTTATGGTTCTATTTTATTGTATTTTTTTTGTTCATTTTTCTTTTTATTTATTATTTGATTTTACTCGTTTAAATTTTTTTGTTTAAATTGTACAGTGTTTTAGTTGGAAACAGCTTGTTGATTGTTATATTGCAAAGGAGTTCATTTCATTAAATTAATATTTTTGATTAGAATTGATATTGCCAAGGCATGGTTAAGTGTAAAACGTTACTACGATAAAGTGAATTTACAACCAATTAAGAATAAAGTCAGAGTTAGAAATGGAGCTCAGCGTCCACTTGAAGAAGTCAAGACAAGTTCACGATACGAGGCAAACCATCGCATAATTTGACAGGTTGGATCTTTCGGGGTGGATCTTCAAATACAGGTTTTGTGCTGAAATATGTCAGACAATGTTTTAACGGAGAAATCACTTGTCATGTGAATTTTGAATTCAATAGTGGGATATCAGGACTTAGGGGCAACTACAAAGTTGTCTCAAGCAATGTCGTTATTTTGGCAGGTTCACGCCAAACTTGGGGTCTTCTCTCTTCAACAAATTGCCAATTGAGATGAGGAGAATCAATGATACTTGACCTTTTGTCAGAAAGTTGAAAGAATTTTTGTTGAAATCCGAAAATCTGAGTGAAGTAATCATTTAACTTTGTACTCTTCACAGGAGCCACTTCTGAGTTAGCCTCTGAATGCCAGATTTATTCAAAATCAGTATGAATTGGGTGTCCGCCTCAATCAGAGGGGGTTGTGGAATTTCTATATAAACTGGCTAGTTGTAATTACTTACTTACCTTGTCTTGAAATTGAAATAACTTTCACTCTTAGTTGAAAACGCCGCGCAAAGAGCCCCGCAGTATATACATAGACTAAAAGAGTGTCCATAATATTCGAAATTTTTATCCAGATTAACAGGAAATGCGTTAAAAATGACATTTATCAAAAACCCCGTAAGCTGTAATCAAAGTTCTCCGTCTCCGGACCAAGTCAATTTGTACTGCGGGGCGTTTTCAATTTTCAGTGTTGTGATACATATTCGTTAAATAAGCGTCAAGTGTTGAGTGAGGTCAACCATAATTTTTTTTTTTAATTTTATCACTTTAAAAGAACAATCAACTAACATTTATCGCCTCTAGTGAATGACCGACATTAAAATGCATTAACCCTCACTTCTGTATCTTTTTTGAAAAATGATTGTCTTCTTTTCAATCCTCTTTTGTCACATAATATGTTATTAATAACGATTCTATTCAATTTAAAGGATTTAAAGTATCTCTTTTTTTTCTGTATCATCATTCATAATAATTTTATTTTATAACATGTAACCAACATTCAGACATTCACATCATTTGTAAAAGGCAAAAATCCTTGTTTGTATGATAAACAATCCATAAAATATTTTTTTTTTATGTTGATGAATATAAAATTTTCAAAAATAAAATAAAATAATGATGGCTATTGAAGACCATTTTTCAGTCACTCAAAAATCCATTAATTTTACCCACAAATACATGACCATCTATCGTCCCTTTAACACATATCTCTATATATGTGTTATAATGTGTCATGTTCAAAATGGATTTTTATTCCGAAACATGTTGTCTAGACAAATAGCCTTTTCATTGAAATGTTCAAAAAAATATAATTTGGATATGAAAGTCAAGACAGAGAGAAAATCAATAGAAATTGCTACTACTAAAAATCTTTGTGTATTGAATCGATACACAACAAATTTTTTTATAGGTTTTCTTTTTTTTCTTCATCTCAATAAGGCTCATTGATTCTTTTTTTTGTGTGTATCATAAATAAACATCAATATACATAAAAAAAAAAAAAATAAAATCGGAAAACATCCCAAATAATGGTATATTGATCAAATTAATCCCAGCTTTGACACTTTGCATCCCTTTTTACAATGGCTGTAAGTATTTTTAAGTGGACATTGACAAAGCGTCACATTTCAAAACCTTGCCTGACGTTTTTTTTTTTAAATATATATAAATAAATAAAATTTTACCTTTTATGTGAGAAACGAAATTTCAATGAACAATTTATTTTTTTTTTATATAATTTTTTATAGAATTTGACGTAGGCTTTAATCTTTTTTTTTCTATATTATTTTGCTAAGCAAAATTTATTCACATTTAAAAATATATAAGAAAAAAAATGTACAAAATAAAATTAGCATGAACCCTTTTCACATTTACATCATATACACGGCAAATGCAAAAGTTGCCGTATTTGTTGCCGTAGACGGCAACTTATTGCCGTAGCACGGCAACTCTACGGCAATTGTACGGCAACATTTTTAAATTTTTTTTTTCATTTATTCAGTAACAAAAACATAATTTTATCAAAAAAAATTCAAAAACTCAAAATTTTCAAAAAACTCAAAATTTTCAAAAAACTCAAAAATTTCAAAAAACTCAAAAAACTCAAAATTTTCAAAAAACTCAAAATTTTCAAAAAACTCAAAAATTTCAAAAAACTCAAAAATTTCAAAAAACTTAAAAATTTCAAAAAACCCAAAATTTTCAAAAAACTCAAAATTTCCAAAAAAACTCAAAATTTTTAAAAAACTCAAAAATTTCAAAAAAGTCAAAATTTTTAAAAAACTCAAAAATTTCAAAAAACTTAAAAATTTCAAAAAACCCAAAATTTTCAAAAAACTTAAAAAAGTCACAAAATTTCAAAAAACTCATGAAATTTTTGAGTTTTTTGAAATTTTTGATTTTTTTGAAAATTTTGAGTTTTTTGATTTTTTTTTTGAAATTTTGAGTTTTTTTAAAAAATTTTGATTATTTTGAAATTTTTTGAGTATTTTGAAAATTTTGACTTTTTTGAAAATTTTGAGTTTTTTGAAATTTTTGAGTTTTTTGAAATTTTTGAGTTTTTTGAGTTTTTGAAATTTTTGAGTTTTATAGAAATTTTTAATTTTTGAAATTTTTTTGAAAATTTTTGACTTTTTTGAAAATTTCGAGTTTTTTGAATTTTTTTGAAAATTTTGAGTTTTTTTGAAAATTTTGAGTTTTTTTAAATTTTTTGAGTTTTTTGAAAATTTTGAGTTTTTGAATTTTTTTTGATAAAATTATGTTTTTGTTACTGAATAAATGAAAAAAAAAATTTAAAAATGTTGCCGTACAATTGCCGTAGAGTTGCCGTGCCACGGCAAGAAGGTGCCGTCTACGGCAACAAATACGGCAACAATACGGCAACTTTTGCATTTCCCGTGTAACGAAATATATCTACATTATTTTTATATGAATAAAATATTAATGCCAAAGATGAACTGAAAAATGGCATTTAGAACCATTATAAGAGGCGCCTCAGCGTCTCTCGTATATGTAAAGTTAATAATATGAATATGTTGTGTCAATTGAATTTTTGAGAGAAAAAAAAATTAAATTATATATGATAAATTAATATTATAAGCGATATGATACAAATTTTCTTGAAATGCTTATTACATTTGAAATGACATTGAAACAACGAAAAAAGGAGGAAACTTAGATCACTGGTTCAAAAAAGATCGGTATGAAACTCAATTGTGTCTGTTTCGAACAAAATAATTATTGTAATAAATTAAATCAGTTTTCTGGCCCGATTTTGGGATTCTTGAGTGGTAAGTGGAATATCAATCTTAAGGTTGGCAGTTCGATTGTTGCTTCGACCATGAAACTTTACAATCTCAAATGTTCCTTTTCCCGCAACTCAATTTGAATTTAAGCCTTGATAAAGGTGGCGACTACTTGGGATGATATCGGATGATGATAACGAGTATGCACAATGAGCCCGTCTGATGGCCTGAGAACTAGCTTAATAGTCGCCCTACAAATCTGATCTGATTCTGGCCAGATAAGGATGCAAAAGCTCTCGGATGACAGCATCAAAAGCTAAGGTCCATCTTTAGGCTTAGGCTATAAAATTTCAGTGGAAATTGTATGAACAAAATGGGACCGGTGAAGATACTGACTTTTCATTATATAGAATCATTACGTACAACTTATTTTTCACTATATGGAGACTTGACTGTATAAAATACAATCATTCATGCTCAAATTCCTTCAATTTACATTTCATTTTAATTATATTAACGTTATCCATAAATTTTCCAAGTTCAACGTGAAAAGATAAATAAAATTTATCGCAACTCAAGCAAAACACCAAAAGTGCAATACACAAATTTATTTCACAGCTTATTTCAAAGAATATTTTACATTAAATAAGAAGATGAAGAAACCACATGCTATACATGGTGATGTGTTTTATTCACAAAATAAAAAGATATAGCGAAAATTTTAATGTATATATTGTGGTTTGGTTTGTTTCATGCATTGCTCACGTTGGTTCATGTAAGAAAATTTATCCTTTTAAATGCACAACTTGCTCCTTTTAACATGAGCTTGCTTCATTTTATTTTTTTCAATCACATAATAAAATTCAAATGAAATCAAATATTACGAACTCTGTTTACTCAAAAATGTAATTCTTGTTAAATTTCTTATTTTAATGTCAAATTTAATGTAATTTGATCAAATCCTAAAACTTTGTTATCAAAAACATATTTTACTCATTTTACCTTGAACTCTTTCCAAAAAAAAAATTATCTATTTACATTTGAAACTTTACTGCAAACTACAAACAATTGAAATTCATATTTTCCATTTCTAGAGATTCAAATAATTAAATCTACATTTATTATAAAATAGATTTCATACGTAACTTAATTAAAACAATCTAAGGTGCAAAATAAACTCTATTAATTTGTTCGTCTTGTACATTTTCATACAGAGATATAAAATGCATAGTATTTGCATAGAAAATTCGAAGAAGACCCATCTTCAACAAGAGACTAGATTAAATATTATCATATACAAATGTATGGAAAAAGTATGAAAGTTAAATAGCTCACTCAATTATATTGCAATATCTTGTTCTGTTGTACTACGGAATTTCTCGTTTAATCAATGAATGAATTTTAATTTAAATTTAGATTTATTCAAATGCAAACATTTACCTGTCTTTTTGTAGATGTACTATTTTTTTTATTAAAGTTTCTTTTGATCTTATTACAAACAATTATTTGAATGCGAAATTTCATTTCAAATTATTTTGCTTTATAAAGTTTTGTTGAAAATACTGCGAAATTCAAAGAAATAATGAAATAATTTTTGTTGTTTTAATTAAATGACATTTTCTGAGTTTAAGATAAAAATTATCATTAAGTGTGCTGATTTTTGTAATGAAATTGTTAGAAAAATGAATGAAATTTCTTATGAATCAACACTCTTAACCCGAAACCAGTGGGAGTCCAGTGAAAAAGCATGTTCGCACTGGTTTTTGGTACATTTTTAAGGCGACGCTTTATCAAAAGCCCGCAGACAATCAACCCAAAGTACTTCAATTTATGAAAGGAAATATCCAATTTATTCAGAAAATAACTTTTTTTGATTAAGCCTCAAATTTAAGCGAGGAAACAAGAAACTGCCATCGTATAGCTCTACAAATCATCTAAACACACATTCAAGTTGGTGCCAAGTCCTGAATGGCCAAAAAAGATAAAACCAAATATTTTCTGACTTAGAAGTGAATAAATATTGATGATCTCTGGTACTTAAGGATCTCAGAATTATCAAATTGCAACTGCGCCTATTTATAAAAACTTTCCTTGTAAAATGCTTTTTAGTTTGAAAGTATCTACCTTTCCATTTTCCACCATTTTTTCCAAGGAATCATGCAAATCGCTTGAAAATACATACATCTAGGGAGCTTTTTCGATTTACATCAATACCATGAATTTTTAATGCATATTAAGGTGTTTTGAAATTTCCTACGAAAAAAAAACGTTTTAAATTTTTTGGACGCGACGCCTTAGATAATTTTTTTTTCACTTTCCAAGTTTCCTTTTTCCAAAAGTTTCTTTGATAGTTTTTCGATTTCACTATATTTTTGTTTGGAGATCAATTTTTCTTTTCGTAGAATCAAAGTCTTTTGTTCAAATATAAAGTAAACGGAAATGAATGAAAGGCGTCGACTTAAAAATTCGTAGGAAATTCCACCTCGGTGTGTTTGTACTTTTAAAAGATGAAAAAAAAGTATTTATAACATTTTTCTAAAATTTAATTAAATAAAATTAAGATGCAATTAAATTTATGAGACTCAAAGTGTTTAAAAGAAAACCATTCATAAAAGCACCACAAACCAAGCCTCAAACATTTAAAATAGCCAAATTAAATAAATTAGTATTTTTATGATTCTATTTCTTTCTTTGTGTAGCATTTTCTTTTTTAAATTTTATTTTTCTGTTATTACGCAAAACGTATAGGTCCTACTCTGAACAAATCTCTGTAAATTCATATCAAATTTCAAAGTGTTTCAATTTCAGTTGAAATTGAATAAAAAAGAAAACATTTTGCAACACATATATAAATAAATGAGTAAATGAAACAAAGACATTAATACACTAAAACAATATTCACAATGAATATAAGGCTATGAAAATTGTGTATGATGAGAAAAAAGACAAAGTGTGGATTCATTTCAAATGAATGAAGAACATTTCTGCACAGATTCAAATGTTTTTTTTATGTTTTCTACTCATTCAAAAGAAAAAAATTGCTAATGTTGTAAAGTTATCTTACATTTCAAGAATTTATTTAGTTAATTTTGTACAGAAGCCCTTATTTTATATTTTTTTACTCATCCTCCATCACATTTGGTTAAGTTTTTTTTCTCTCCTTTATTTATTCAAATACAAATACATTTTATTATTCCGCTTGCATATTTTATGCAAACTTATAATAATATGGAAATTGTTAACATAAACTACTAATGTTATATCTTCTCTTTGCATCTTTTGAATAAATACATGCTTTTATGAGCAAAAATAGAATGGTGTTTATGTTAAAAATATTTCTCTGTATGAATTTGTTTTCATTTCAAGTTTCATATTCACACAAATACGAATAATCTGTTTTCTATACACTTATGGTTTTGAAACTTTTTCATTTGATTATTGTTTCTTATTTTGCGATAAAATGCTTTTGAATACCAAATAACTAAAGTATTTATATGAGAAACCACATTTATTTACTAAAACTTTTTTTGTATTTTGCTTTTAAATGACTCGATGGAGACGCCTTGTTAATTTCAATGAATTTCTTACTTTTTAACTTCAGAGCTCTTATGTAGTGATTAACAAACACTACAAACTAAAATCATTTTCAAATGAGCACACCGTTGATCTGTCTTGCGTTCTCTTAATATAAATGTTTAATTATCATGTGGAGCATATTTCATTATTAAATTCTGCGGTTCATGTGTATTTGTAATTTACATCAAGTATAACAATGTAATTTTGGAATGCATTTAATTTAAAACATTGGTTTTGATTGAGAAATTTTATGTAAATATTTAATTATAAATAGGGGCATTCCATGAAAACTGATTTAAATTATTTTGAAATGTTTTTGGGATTCACGGAATTTAAAATTGAATTGATTGGAAATTGTTATTGATTACCTTTATTTGGTAGTAATAAAATTTTATTAAAATTTTTTTGTTTATTAATGGAAAGTTAACTCTAGTTTGGAAGGCTCAGGACACAAGTCGTCAAAAAATACACTCAGAGAGAGTGAGGATAGTGTAGAAGAGAGGATAGAAACTTTGAACACTCCAACAAACATGAATGTTGCTGTAGATCGACGACTTTCCAATGACTCCAGGTTGAAAGTTTGACACATTTGCTAATAGTTGAGTTTGTTTTGATAAAGAAGAGTGGATTTAAAAACCTTTTCTGGATTTTCTCAACACTAGTGGTATATTACTGGTAATGAGGCGACCAAGCCACACTACAATACTCGAGAACCGAGTGAACGTATGCATAAAAAGAGTTCACTGGACCCTTGGGTCACGATTAAAAGAGTAACCATCAAATTAACAGAAAATGTAACAAAATCTTTATTCATCAAACGCTCTATTAGCGTCAATAAAAGATCTCTGTGTGCCGGCTAAATCACTTCGACTCTATGCCATCATCTCATAGAGGCCAAAATTGTAGCTCAAATTCTTTCACTTCAAACATTGAAAAAGGATTTTAATTTGATGTTCAAAAAAATATGCTATAATTTTAATGAATTTTTACTCTTTTTTTACATTTCAAGCGAAAGCACTTCACAAAAAAACAAAAAATTACAATTAAAATGTTCAATCTCTTGAGAATTTACCATAATTATCTCTTCATCCCGTTATTTTTATTTGTGTGCTTAAAAAAATATTGCCTACATCGAGACAAAGTCTATGAAAATAATTATAATTAAAATAAGATTAGTTTCATCATCGTGATTTAATAATTAAAAAAAAAAAATAATATTATTAAAAAAAGATTTATTTTCATACACAATCAAGTGGATGATAATGAAATTAGAGAATGATGATTAACAAAGTGTGTTTTCTCTCTTGATGATTAAATCAAAACTTTGCTTTTTTAGTTTTTCTTATTTCTCTTGGACATTTGGGATTAAAGTCGTTTTAAGATGAAAACTTTATGTCAACTTAATGATCTTATCCATCTTGACACTGATCATCTTTGAAGAGTAAAAGTTTTTACTTTCCTTAATTATACGTGAAACATGAGATCCTCAACTGAAAAAAAAAATAATAATACAATTAGTGCAATGTATTGAATTACTTGATTGTTCAACCCACATTCAAGCATTCACCTGAAACATTTCACCCACACTGTAAGTGAAGTAAGAGAGAGAAAATCATTCTACGACATTAATTGTTCATCCTCGTATCATACCAACGTCTAAGAAATTTAATCTGAATAAACTATTAAAATGTAGATAGAATATTAAGTGGTTGAAAGGGTATTAATTTTCTTATCGTTAAAAACCATTTATTTTGTCTTGAACAACAATAAAAACAGCAACGTTTGTACTTTCATCATCAAGAAGATGAAGCAAAATACAACTCTTCTTCTTCCAATCATTTTCAAAAATCGCTTATGTATGATTTGAGTTAAACTTGATATCAGAATTGCATAAAATAACTTTCCTCTCATCTTCGTCCTAGAATAAATTTTGTTTTATTTTAATATGAAAGGCGGAGGAGATAGATAAACAAACTTGTGACTATACCAAAGACAATGCGTAACGAATATACGGGAAAAATATTTAAAGAAAAAGATGAGAAGAATAACGTTCAAAAGTCTGTTTGTTTAAAAATTATAACTGTAAGCCTTTGCTTCAACACAAAATTTCCTTTAAATATCAAGGAAATCGGTACTTTTTTTATGAAGGAAAATAATAAAAAAAAATCTGTGTCAAGATAATGCTGATTGAAAGAAGAATAGAAATAACTGAAATCGGAACAACATTTTATGAAAATTAAAAAAAAAAATTATTATTATAAAAGCAATCGCAATTGTAGACACTTTTATTGATATTCAAATTTATGATTGATATTTTTTTTCTTTGCTCTCTTTTATCATCATCATTATTATTAAAATATTAATTTTTTTTCTTCCTAGTGTTTTTTTTTTTAAAAAAAAGGAGAAAAAAAAACCGATTGTATATTAATGAAAATATTTTATCTTTGATTACTTTGATCACTCAATAAATGTACAGTTGAAATGTGAAAAGGAAAATTGATTAAAATTATTCATTAAAATAATACATTTTTTTTTGTCACTTTTATCAATTCAACTCAAAGCTTGAGGTATAATTGGATGCCAAGTTTTAATTAAACTAGTTGCAGTGGTAATTGAAAGAAATTCAAGTGAAATGTTAAACGTGTAATATGAGAGAAACAATTTAATGGAAATTAAGAAAAAAAGGAATGTGTAAAGTGATTGTGAACGAAAAACTTGAGCGTATTTCGGTGGACCAAAAATTCGTTTTCATTTTAATTTGAAGTTTTTTCAACGTGCATTCAAAAAATTTTCAACGAAATCCAAAATCGGTTGATTGCATCTCATCAGGTAGACCTCAAACCGTCTCGAACCACTTCGACCCAACCTAGAATATTCTTATATCAGCCAAAAATATGAATTTTGAAATTTGGAGAAAGGCCTTACCTTAACCGATTTTTTGCATATTTCCATGCTTCAACTTCCGAGTGCTAAGATTCAAAAAATTTTCAACGAAATCCAAAATCGGTTGATTGCATCTCATCAGGTAGACCCCAAACCGTTTCGAACCACTTCGACCCAACCTAGAATATTTTTATATCAGCCAAAAATATGAATTTTGAAATTTGGAGAAAGGCCTTACCTTAACCGATTTTTTGGATATTTCCATGCTTCAACTTCCGAGTACCAAAATTCAAAAAATTTTCAACGAAATCCAAAATCGGTTGATTGCATCTTATCAGGTAGACCTCAAACCGTCTCGAACCACTTCGACCCAACCTAGAATATTCTTATATCAGCCAAAAATATGAATTTTGAAATTTGGAGAAAGGCCTTACCTTAACCGATTTTTTTGGATATTTCCATGCTTCAACTTCCGAGTATCAAAATTAAAAAAATTTTATCATTTATGCATTTTTATCGTTTTGGAAGAAATGTGAGAACTGTGGCCAATATGGCAACAGGATCCAAAATGGCAAAAGGATCCTATAGTCGCATTTACTTAACTCAAACCATCATAAAAGAGCATAAAAGTGCATTAAAGTGAAAAAACAGCAGAAAAGTGTATAAAAGAGAACTTTGGTGTAAGAAAATGTAAAAAAGAGTATAAAGGAGTAAAAATCAGGAGCAACAGAGAACACAAAGAACAAATCCTAGTACTCTAAAATCTTAATTTTTTGAAAATATTTCTAAAAAAGCAATTCAAACAAGCTTTCATATCAAAGTTGGTCATTTCAAAAAAAGTAAATCAAAATTTTGCAGATGTAAAAGTAAAACATCATTCCTGACACATTGAAATCATAAAATTATCGTATCATTTTATCAATTTATGATTTATTGCAAATCGCAATACGAGTTAAATTTCAATTTATCATTTAAAACAACGGAATGGAATTTCTAATAGAAACATTTATTCAAATTATGTCTATTCATCGGAAATGACATCTAAATGTAATATTTACTGTTTATTTTTAAAATGTAACAGATAAAAACGGAATTTTCACACATGTATTTCTATGTAATTGCATTTAAAACAATAATGATATAATCCATATATTTATTTTCAACTCATATGATGATAAAATTGAATCCTGTATAATTTTTGCTTCAATATTTTTCCTTTTTTTTTTTTAATAATATTCAATTTGTGTAAATTTACATTTTATAACGATTTTAAGTGAATTTCATTTCATTTCATGTTATTTTATTTTAATAATAATACTTATTATAATGAAAGCTTACTGAGCTATGGCTTAATATATTTCAATTTCATATGATTATTGGAATTCAGCTGTATGTGAATCGTGAATCCCGGTTTTGTGCCAAAACTATTCTGAAATAAAAAAATATGAAAATGAATTTATTAGAATAAATGAATGAGAATTATAGCATATGGTATGTGATTCTGCATGGATATGTGTTTAATTTTTTCGTTTTTGGCTGAAATGCACATGGTTGAAAGCCAAAAGTGCTTTGAAATGAAAGTAAAATAATGGAATTAGGTGTTTGAAGAAATGGGAAGAAGACTTCAAATCATATTCATATTTTCGTAAGTTTTAAGCAAAAGTGATCTCAAGCAAAGTTTTAGAGAATATTACAAGCTACAACTTTGCTGAACTTAATTCGGGATTGTACGGTGCAGTGGTTAGCGGGTTGGACTATCAATCTTAAGTTGTCAGTTCGATTCTCGTCCCGGCCATTCAACTGTACAATCTAAAATCTCCCTTTTCCGCCTACTCAATTTGAGTTAAAGTCTAGATAAAGGTGGCGACTGCTTGGAATGACAGTATAAAAGCTAAGTCCCTCGGATGATGATAACGGGTACGTATGGGCTGAGTGATGGTCTGAGTGCAAGCTTAATTGCATCCCTACAAATCAGATCTGATCTTGCTGAACTGACCAACTCGATATTTCATACATTAAGAAACCAAAAATGGCAAAATACACAGTTTAAGTGTAGGAATGGTACCACTTCAAACTCCGCACTCATTCACCTTAATGTCTAACCATCAAATTTCATGTTCGAAATTAACCGTTTCAGTCTCAATTCAGCTTTATCCGTAATTACACAAATATAGGCCAAATTTTCTTCAATTTCCTGCACAAGTTTTGCCTTGAAATAAAAATTTTACCTAAAAATAAACCATTAAATTGACTTGAAAGTAAACGAACAAAAAAATTTAACCTTAACAAAAAAAAATGTACACAATTCAGTGTTTTCGTTTTCAGTTATAATTCATCCGTAAAAAAGGAAATCAATTAGTTACCGTGTTTCTATATGACTTGGAACATATACTTACAAAAAATAACCAAATTTAAACGACTTATGTTATTTGAACGGAAAACATGGTTCCCTTAATTTGTCACTTGCTTATATATATATTTGGAATAATACACGCAAAACTTGACTTTAATCTGTTGTTAATGTTATTTTAATAACACACCTTTCACTATTGTATAAAAATTTTTTTTTGTATTTTGGGTGAAAAAATTAAATAAAATATTAATGAAGGAATATCATGTCGTGACGTGACACTATGCAAATAAACATGAAAAAATAATACATAAAAAAAAATAAATTAAATTGAATTGAATTGAAGGAATGTAAATGAAAAGTCATTAATTTTGGAGATGACATTACATTGAAGTTTTTTTTTAATTGTCTTATGTGACTCGCGTTTAAATAAACCATTAAAAGACATTAATCAATGACTGCATCGAATTCTCAAAAACAGAACTATTAAATTTCCTTTTTTATAATAGTTTTTAAGGTAACATTTGTCTAATGTCCTGCAATAATAGTTTGTTGTTCAAGTTTATGTGTGTATGGCTTACAAACTTTTTTAATTTAAAGAAACAATCTAAAATTCATGGAAAATTTGTCTATTCATCTGGGCATAACTTCATATGAATAGGATAATGGTAAATAATTTGATCAACATTCTAGCTTAACAAGCAAAAGCATGTTACTGCTCATCATATATCAAGATATGGAGAGTTAACAAAAAAATAAAATGCAATTTCATCTTGTTAAAGTTGAGTTAAATTTTTTTTAGCTAGTGTGAGTTGGAATTGACTCCGAATTTAGAGTCTGTCTTACATGAGAATCGTTCCTCGGACTCATCAACTCACCAAGGGGGATCTGAGGGGAGTTCAAATCATTAAACTTCTGTCTGAATTCGAATTGCCTTAATGCAATTGTAGGACTTAGATTTAGTGTCTGTCTTACATGAAAACTGATCCTTCGACTCATCAACTCACCAAGGGGGATCTGAGGGGGGTCCAAGCTCATTCAGATCATTTTGAGTATTCACAAACAATTTTCCCAATATTTTATAATAAAAACTAATTTATTTCATCATATTACAAAAAAAAAATTTTTTTTGTTCATGTTGAAGTAAAAAGTGCATTCTAAGGATGATAAAATAGTTTTAAACTTATAAATTTTTTTCCCATATTATTTTATAACCAAACCAGGATAAAAAATTACAAGAAAAGAAGAAAGCATTTTTTCGTTTAGTTGTTCTTCGTTCATATTGAACAGGTTTCAATGTAATCATGTTGTAAAACTTTTTCTTTTCCTTAAATTTTTTTTAACTGAATTCGCTTATTTAAACAAAATTTTTCATAAAAGTGCTTTAGAGACAAGAAATTTCAAATCTCTTAAAAGTAAATTTATCAACAGAAACTTAAATGCACTTTTATCCTTTTTTCAATGATTACGTTTCAGTTAATCTCCGATTTTATTTTTTTTCCTAATAATAGAAAAAAAAACATAATTTATTGTAACCGATTGTAACCAGCATTCAAGGAAAAAAAAAATTAAATGACATAACGTGATTTTTCCTCATATTAAAGGGAAAATCCTGTAATGCCTTTCATTGAAAATTGATTCCATTGAAATTATTAAAAAAATATTAGGAAAAAATGTCAAATTTAATTTCATCGTTATTGTTATAGAGACATAAAAATTTCAGTTTTTATAAAATTAATTCTAATTTTAATTTTTTTTAAATTTTGTTTCAGGTGAGCATGAAAATTCTTTTGTCTGATCAACCACCAAATTCTATTAATAAACATGTAAAGTGTCAACAAATCCAACCAAAAAAAAGGTGCAAATTTCAAATTTAATAAAATGACAAGTGTGATTAAGGTAAAATAAAATTATAATTGAATGGAAAATGTGGTTTTACATATCAAAAAAAAAAGAAAAAAATTAAATGAACGAATAAACATATTTGGCCTGTCAGTGGTCTGTGCGAAAAATTAAATTTTTTGGCCAGATATCGGTTTCGTTTTCAAGGAAAAATATAAAAAAATTATGATTGACTTTTTTTATGGATATTGATATAATTTCATGATGTCAAAAAATTTCAAACTCATGGATTTCAAATCATCTGATCCTTGAGGTTTTATGATTTTTTTTTAAAGGAGACCTTCATATTTCAAAAGAACCAGAAATCTTATTTAAATACAAAGAAACAATGAAACACGTGACCTGAGCTATTTAATTAAAGTTTTATTTTTATGGATACTGAAAATTTCCTCTCAAATTTTCTATTAAGTTTAAAATCAATAATAATCAACCCACATTTACAATTCCATGTAAAAAATTTTTCACCCAAAATAAAATTTCAAACCTTGACCATAACTCTTTCATTTCTCTAATAATCGTTTTAGATAAAAGCAATAAACTATTCAAGATAAATTTAATTATCTCTTCAATTCCCACGTTTCATACACCTCTTTAAATAATTTAAACATTTTTAAACGTCAAATTATCATATAAATCGGTATATTCGAGTAGTATCTCCAACACTTTTATTCATGTACCTTTTTTTCGTCTCTTTTTATAATAAAATAATTTAAACTTTTTTTTTCTGTATTTGCTTCTTACATTTTCTGTGTATTCATAGAAACCAAAAAAAAAAAAAAATAAAGTACCAGTGTATTCATCTGTTACAGTGCCAAAAATTCACATAATTCTATCAAATAGATTCTGTATTGACATGTACATAGCAAAGGATACAGAATAACACTCAATTTGTATAAATATAATCTACTATCATATCTGATGTATAATTCTGTGCTAAACTTGTCTGTTATAAATAAAATATTATGCAAAATTTTCCCATTAAAAGACTAAACACAATGATTTATTCATTTGAAAATTAAAATAATTTTACTCTACTCTACATTTCATGTGTGTGTGTGTGTGTTTGGCACGGCAAAAAGGCTTTGCTTGCTCGTTTGATGGTGTATTTTCTGTGACTGAATAAATGAATGAAAGAAAAAAATGTATATTGATAATGAAAAATATTTTTTTTGTACGTATAAATTTATCCGTTTTATGATTATTATGATTATTTTCAATTGCAAATTCTGGTTTCCATTGATATAAACTTTGATTGAAAATGAAACACTGATTTTATTTTGTTTAGGTCATTATAAGTACTTAGGGCGATATTTCACGTCAGGTCCTTCTCACAGGGCTGAATCTTCGCCTAGAGCAATTCAAGGAGTTGGATTTGACTTTCTAAACGGTTTTGAAAATGTTTTCGTAAGTTTTAGGCAAAAGTGACCTGAATAAAAGTTATAAAGAATATTTCAAGCTGCAACTTTGCTGAACTGACCAAGTCGATATTTCATATACTAAGAGGCTGAAAATGGCAAAATACACAATTTTTTAGCTCATTTTTCGGATTTTGAGTAAAAAATTCATGTTTTTGTAAGTTTTAGGTGAAAGTGACCTGAATCAAAGTTGTAGAGAATATTTCAAGCTGTAAATTGCTGCATTGACCAAGTCGATGTTTCATAAATTAAGAGGCTAAAAATGGCAAATACACAATTTTCAGCTCATTTTTCGGTTTTTGAGTAAAAAAATCATATTTTTGTAACTTTTAGGTAAAAATGATCTGAAGCAAAGTTGTAGAGAATATTTCAAGCTGCAACTTTGCTTTGAGACCCAATAAAGCAAATCAGATTTTAAAGTTAGATTGTCTTGCTACAGTTGCTGAGCGCATCTTACTCTTCAAAGGATGCTTCACTTAAGCCCAGCGTCCTTGACAGAAATTTATAGTCTTAAATGAGACAAAAACATGATATCACAAGATTAAAATGAAAAGCTTTTTTCTAAATCTACTTTTCCAACTACAAATTCAAATAATGCCACTTCAGTTTCAATTAAATCCACTTTTAAAACTTAATCATTAAAAAGCTACCTTATGTTAAGTTGACAATTATATATTCTGCTTTATAATTTTTTTTTTATCACAGTAAAAGGATGTCAACTTCTATTTTTATTATTATTATTATCATAATCATCAACGTCATTATAATGCGACTCATCATGTGACGAATAACGTAAGACATAAGAGAAAAATCCACTTTTTATTTTGCTTTTAACATAAATTTATGATACAAAAAAAAAATGTTGAATAGAGCTGATGTTTAATCTAAAAATTCTTTTATGAAGTCCTTTATGTATTTTCTAAATATACATTAATCAGGTGAATGTCAGTGAGTGGAGACTTTTTTTGTTCTACAAATAATATTAAAAAAAATTGAAATGAAAAAATGTGGGTGCTTTTTGTTAAAAGAGTTCATGTAGGTTCTGTGAAATGCCAGAATTAGGTCAATTTTGTTTGAATTGTTATTTAAAATAAAAAAAGTGAACATATTTGAAAAAGATTTAATTTTTTTTTAATTTGTAATACGGACAATTCCCTGGATTTAAATTTCACACTCAAATCAGTTATTGGTTTTCTCATATTTCATTGAAAAAAAAGCCCATTTTTCAACGCAATGGTCTTAAATTATTATCAAGTATTTAACCCATTATTGTGTTTCAATACACTAATTTTCCAATTAATTTTCAAGAAACATTAAAACAAATAGGAATATTGCACTTCAATGTACAGCCGTACAAAATTTCTTGAACGAAATTGAATTCGTTCACTTTTAAAATGTACTGACTCTGTGTCAAGTGTGTGTGTGTATGTGTGTGTGTGTGTGTGCTCAGTAGCAGAACAAAACATAAAACCATTTATTACGGTCTCATGAAAAGCAATTACAGTAAAGTTTAATTTATGTCTAAAGCAATAATAGTTCGTTTTTTAACGACCGGGCTACAAAATGGATTTATTTATGGTTGAAACAAAAAATTGGAGTGATGAAGTTGAAATTGCAAAAAAAACGCTACATTTATCGAAAATTTCTTGGAATTGCTTTTGAAAACTCTCAAAATATCGTATACAATTTTTCAAATTGAACGTTTACCTCCTAAAAAAATTGTCAATTAATTTAACTCACTTCCAAGAAATTCTTCAAATAATCTCTTACCATTTTTAATTTCAATTTATTTTCTTTAAATTTTTTTTTTACTTTCTATATCTTTCTACAAGTAAAATGCCACCAAGGAAAGTTATATTACATGACAAGAACACACATAAAGTATGATGCAAAAAAAAAAAATGTAAGAGAAGAAAATTTTTCCGAGTAACATTTTAATTTCATAATTTATACTTTTTAATAACTTTAATGATAACATATTAAATGCAGAAAATTATGGCATTAATTTTTATTGTATAATGAAATTTATTTAATGAAATTATAAAGAAAAAAGTTATTAATTGAAGTATGGTGGGTGGTGTTTGTACTAAGGAAAAATAAAGAAGAGAAAATGTGTAAAAAGAAAATGTTTCAATATGAAAATGATACTGCGTTGAAAGTTCCTGTGAATTTGAATGAAAGTTTATGCGAAGTTTTAAAGCGATGCCTTACATTTAGGCTTTTCCGGGAATCGTGGTTCACTCAGGCGGGTGTTTTAGTCAGACTCGTCTCTTTATCAAGGAACCTGATTCCAGTTTATATAGACAACTGAACTTATTAAATCACACTGAGCTTAGAGTTGTAGTTGGTATGTTTACTGGTCATTGTACTCTAGAGATCCAAGGTGCAAATGCTAGTCTGAACAAGAGGAGACTTCTGGATTGAGTGATATCACGCTGGGTGAGTACTTCCCCAGTATTGATTCCATCATAAAAGTGAAGGTGTCTGCCCTGCTTAGCTTTTAAAGAAGGTGTGGTCACTTTCCTGAACTGAACGAGGTCTGAGTGCTGCTTCTCCTCTGTGGAGATCTAGAAATCTGATCTGATGCCTTAAGTAAATTTTCCCTGTTTTAAGGTTGTATCTAGTCCATTAAACTTCTTTTAAGAAAAGTTGGTCGTATCGATGTAAATCGAAAAAGCTCTCGAGATAAAATGATTTTCTAGTGATTGGCATTATTTTTACGAAAAAATAATGAAAAACCAAAAAAAGCTACGCCTTAAATTCATAGGAAATTTTTTTATTCGTGGGAAATTTCAATACGGTGAAAATGATGTTGAAGTTTTTGCTCTTTTTATGATTTTTCTATTTTTTTACAAGTAAGACTTCATACTAACAAGTTAAAACAGTAATTCACGTTTTTTAAACACAAAAATTGATTCCCTTGTTCGATTTTTATAAAAACATGCAATTTCTTGCAATAATTTCCCAGACTTGATTAACAAAGTACTTAAAACCTCATTAAAGTTATTGAAAAATAATTCACTTTAAATTTTTTTTTCAATATAAATTTCCAAAATAAATGGCCTACATTACATTACAATTTTACTGTTCATTTAAATGTTGTAGAACACACTCATAAACATGCACACCATCAATTTAGATATTCTATTTGATTAAATTTATTTTGAAAACCAGTAAATTAGTTAAAATATAACAACATTGTAGGCGGTTGGCTGGCCACCACCATCTGCGTTAAGCACTTATAACTGATGTCAGTGAAAAACATGTATTTTAATTTGAAAACATTTATACATATACACACGCAAACACAAGCGTACATCCATAGTAACATACAGAACACAATTAAATTGCCTTTTAAAAAAAATATAAAAAAGCAACATTTTCATTAATGACACGGGTAAAATGAAAAAAATGCAAAAAAAAAATGGAATCGTAATAAGCTACACAGGAAAATATCACTATATTTTATGATATTATGTGCATCATGTCCTTTATGCACTCATTTTTTTGTATTTTTGTTCAGTTACTTGTTAAAAATGAAAAACTTACAACTCAATTTCCCTTTAAAATATAACAATCCATGAGCATGGACTCATTAAATAAAATGAATGTATTCTCGATACAGGAAAAGGAATGCAGTAAATTCATTGAAAAAATTTCTTATCAGCATGAATACACACTGAACGTTTATGTAATTTTTTTTTGCATAAGAACTCGGTTATAATAATACTAAAAATAATAATAATTTACATCGTTGAAAAAAAAAAGTTTTATGCGAACAGAAATTACGACTGTAAGATATTTTTTATTTTAAATGTGAAATTTACTTCAACACTGTGCTTTCCTCTTTTTCGGTGTTGTGTAAATGTTTTAATGTACCTTATACCGAAAAATAGTAATGATGATGGTGAATTGTAGATATGGTGAAATAAAAAGAATGTAAATTTTAGTCGCATATTTCATAAGAAGTTGTTAGTGCAATTTTGTGTGTGTTTGAGTGGGTGAGAGGTTTTTGTGTGCAAAATGGTGTAAAGAAATGTATTTTATTCACTTTTAAAAGTGTTTTATTATGTTGCGTTTCGTTTTTTTGTGTACTTTTTTAATGATTTCTACTTTTTTTTTGTTTTTTGTAATGTAAAATGTTTATTAATTTCTATGAAATAGTTTTTTTTTGCATTTTTAGTGTAAGTAAGAAATAAAAATTCGACTTTAGCGTTTTAGAAAAATGTATTTTGATGCGAATCGTTTCATTGAATAAAATTAAATATAAATGAATAAATAGTAAAATATGGTCATAAATTCCACCGTTTTGAAAATTTCTACAGTTTTGAAAAATTTCACCATTTTAAAAATTTTTAAAGTTTTGAAAAATTTCACCATTTTGAAAAATTATACGATTTTGAAAAATTCCACCATTTTGAAAAATTGTAACATTTAGAAAATTTCTACAGTTTTGAAAATTTTCACCATTTTGAAAATTACTACAGCTTTGAAAAATTTCACAATTTTGAAAAATTATTAAGTTTTGAAAAATTTAACCATTTTGAAAATTTCTACAGCTTTGAAAAATTTCACAATTTTGAAAAATTCCACCAATTTGAAAATTTCTAAAGTTTTGAAAAATTTCACCATTTTGAAAAATTCCACCATTTTGAAAATTTCTAAAGTTTTGAAAAATTTAACCATTTTGAAAATTTCTACAGCTTTGAAAAATTTCACAATTTTGAAAAATTCCAACATTTTGAAAATTTCTAAAGTTTTGAAAAATTTCACCATTTTGAAAAATTCTTAAGTTTTGAAATATTTCACCATTTTGAAAATTTCTACAGTTTTGAAAATTTCTACAGTTTTGAAAAATTCCACCATTACGAAAAATGCCACCATTCTCCATGGATGCCCTTGCAATTTCACAGCCAATAAAAAATTTCAAAAAGAAAGCATTTTCATCATTGCATTTTATTACTCGTTGCCAGACATTTCACCTAAAAAAAATTGTTTTGCCATATAAAATTTTTATTTCAAATGTAAACAAGAGGATTTAAATGGCTTTAAGTAAAAAGCAGTGTAGGCTGAGACGAATTGAATTAATCACAATCAAATTTATCATTTATTTCAAATTTAAATTGAATGATTCGGATGACATGAGGAGTAAAATACTGTCAATGATATGATTATAAAATATGCATAAAAAAATTTCTTTGAATAAGCGTTTCCTGTTCAGTGTACACACGTGTTGCTCATGACATCAAAATCATTGAAATAAAATTAGAATGAGCACAAATTTTTTTATTCATATCCATCTAAATTGCAGATTAAAATGACATGAAAATGAACATCAACCATCAAAAAAAAAATATGAACAACATTTTATGACTCTTAAGCTCCATCTCACTTCTAAAAAACAAAAAAAAATTTCAATTGTTTGCACATGAAAACGTCAACACTGATCCTGGCACTTGATAATAATAAATTCATAATAAATAAATATTTTTTTTTTGTTGCTCTTATTTCATTTCATTCATTTATTAAATGAAACATAAAAATTGAGGCAAAAAAATAAATAAACTGAAAATGATACTAATATAAATTGAATAATAATATCGAACTTTAAAATTAAAATGCTTAAAATTGCATTTTATTTTTGTTTTATTTCACACTCACATGAACGGAATTATGTGTGACACTGTTACTGACATGTATGTGGACAACTTCTGGACATTTGAATATTAATGATTCAATATTTTTGAAATTTCATATGAATTTTTATTATTTAAATTATATTATTTTTGTGTTAATCGTTCAATTTTGCTCACATATCCACTGGTGATAAATCATAAATTTTATTATTTCAATTATTTAATTTATGGCTTAACACGTACATTGCGTGTGTGTGTGTGTGTGTTTATGTATGTTATTTGCTGATGATGAAGGGATCAGGCCAAATATAAATTAATCGTTCAGGTGGAATCACAATGTTTGTGATAATCGTATTAAAATAATATTTATAACTTTCAGTTCAATGAGTATAGTTTTCTACTACAACTCTATCAGACTTGATGTTGAAATGAATGATAAAATAAAATATGATTTGATTTGAAAGCATATTTTTTTTGTTTTCATGAAATTTAATGTAGGTTGTTATTTATGATGATAATCAAAAAAAAAAATGTTAAGCTGAATGAATTGAAGAAAAAAATGAAGAGAAAACAATTGAAAGTGAGGAAAAAAACCACATTCAGAGTAATTAATTTTTATCCTTAAATAAATTTCGTACACGTGTGCGATGTGTGATAAAGAAATCATGATATGTAAGAAAAATAAAATCCATAGACAAATATTAATTTTTTTACCTCATAAATTCAATTCTCAAATTTCATCGTTCTTAATTTCGATTGCGTGCAGAAACGTTTTGTCATCCTTTCGCTCATTATATTTGCTTAAATGACCAACTTTAAGCAGATTTCAAAATAAATCATAATCTAAATCGTGTTTGAAATCAAATTCACTCTGATAATCATATCAAGTGGAAACGCCTTGTATTTTTTTTTGTTAAAATAATGCTGACTTATTCAGATGATGTTTTGTGTAAGTCTTAAAATCGCATTTGAAATCCTGTTATTTTATTTTTCTTTTAACTTCAGATTACCATCACATTATTTTGTGTGCCATTTTCAGTCGTACATTTAAAAAGGAAAATAATGTGAAAATCGCATTGTCATACTTTCTTTTATGTGAACACACAGATTTATTTATTGAAGAAATTGAAAAAAGTAAGATTTATTCGCTTGTGGAAGTCCATAGATGGAGCCACATGATAAAAAGTAAAATTAATTCGCTTTTGGAAGCCCATAGATTGAGCCACATGACAAAAAGTAAAATTAATTCGCTTTTGAAAGCCCATAGATGGAGTCACATGACAAAAAGTAAAATTAATTCGCTTTTGAAAGCCCATAGATGGAGCCACATGACAAAAAGTGAAATTAATTCGCTTTTGGAAGCCCATAGATTGAGCCACATGACAAAAAGTGAAATTCATTCGCTTTTGGAAGCCCATAGATGGAGCCACATGACAAAAAGTAAAATTAATTCGCTTTTGAAAGCCCATAGATGGAGCCACATGACAAAAAGTAAAATTAATTCGCTTTTGAAAGCCCATAGATGGAGCCACATGACAAAAAGTAAAATTAATTCGCTTTTGAAAGCCCATAGATGGAGCCACATGACAAAATACTATTTTTTTTTCTTATTTCAACCGGTAACGAATTTCGCTGAAACGTGAATTTTCTTACTTTTCTAGTGTGAATGTTTTGTTTTGTTCATACTCAAACTGTTCCACCATTACACATTATTATTATTTTTATTTATCTAAGGAATTAACGGATAGGTGTTAAGCGTGGCGCGTGTTTAAATATTTGAATCTTGTGAAAAAAAAACATTTTCATATAATAAAACACGAAGAATGTTCATGTAAAGTCATTATACATGAACAGTGTTATTTATTTTATATTTTTTTTTTTGTAAAAGAATGAAAAATCCATATAAAATTGTTGTTAAGAAAAATGAGTATGACTTTTGAACCACACCCTTACCCATTTATTAATATCACACCACAAAATAACAGATTTTGTTTCTAATTTTAAGTGTATTTTTGAAAAAATGTTTGTATTGTGCATGGTTCTGCTGTCTGTCCGTTTTTGTCAATTCAATATGGCGACCAGAACCAAAATGGACGCGAAAAAAGTCACAGATCGCGAAAAATTATCATAATCACGCCTAATTTAATACAGCCAAGTCTCCATATATTGAAAAATAAGCTGTACGTAATGATTCTATTTAATGACAAGTCAGTTTCTATGGATTTACAGTTCCTATAGATACTGATACTGTACGGTCACCGGAATGCGCTCATGTATAACGTTCACGATCACGCTTTACATTTTTGTTCTTGTATTTTTTTCTTATGAGGATTATTTTGCAACAAAATGTTAAATTACATTTTATCTAAAATAAAATAACTTTACGACAAACATTTTTATTTCCCTGTGATTTCTGATAAATTTGACACCTGTATGTTTACATGAAATACGATTTAGACATTTAAACACAGGAAGTGTAGTATCAAGTTAAAGTAGTAAATGTGTGAAAGAACACAAAAAAAATTAAGACAAATTACATGGCTTAGATTAAGTCTTGCTCTTTTTTTAAAGGGAATTAGAAGTTAAATTTTACTTAGTATCGAAAATTAATTTTTCCAGAGAAATATTTTGTTGTGCTCGCACCTGCGAACACTGGTTACATGAATAATTATTTTGTTTAGATTCCGGTATGAGTAGAGTGACAAAAATTTTTGCTATTATTCGTCAAAAACCCCACATAAAATAAAGGATAATTCACACCATTTATTGTCTAAATTAATGACTTAGGTTCGTATTTTTTTTTCTTATTTATTTATTTACGTGCGTTTTTTCCTATGTCATTTCTGAGGAAAAAAAAAGATATAACAAATGAATTTGTGAGTTAGCAGTTGTTGTTTTGCAAATACAGTTGAAGAAAATTGATGACGAACGAGAAATAAAATGAATTGGAAGTAATAATTATAACCAAACAATGTTAATGATTAACAATTTTTCATTGAGTGACGCCAATCAATTTTCTTTGCTTTTGCTTCCTTACCAGTTTTTTTTTTCGTTGTTATTATTCTCTTCATTTTCGCAATTCTTTTGTTAATGAGAACAATACATAATAATAAATAAATAAATAATAATGATGATGGTGCACACGCTGTACAGGAAAAAAAGTGTGAAAATGAAACAATGGATAAAAGGATAATGACGATTTTATACAAGGATTTAATGAGAATGAGTTGAGCATTTGTGCCAAGGAAAAAGTAATTTAAATTTGTAAAATGAAAATTTTTGATTGGAAAACCAGTGTTGACTGTAGAGACAAAATTTGAAGTGGAAATTTTATATGAGTACCATTAATGAGGTGATTCAGTTGAAATGAATTTGGATGATAGAGACAAAATTTGAAGTGGAAATTTTATATGAGTAAATTTAATGAGGTGATTCAGTTGAAATGAATTTGGAAAAAAAGTAATATTTTTTCAATTAGTCGGTTTAGAAAAGTGCATTTCGATGAATTTGCTAAGGCTGACTTATCAATTTGCTAAGACTCACCTATCAATTTGCTAAGGCTGACTTATTAATTTGCTAACACAGCTCTATCAATTTGCTAAGACTGTCCAATCAATTTGCTAAGACTCATCTATAAATTTACTATGACTGTCCTATCAATTTGCTTAGATTGGCTCAACAATTTGCTAAGACTGATCTATCAATTTGCTAAGACTCATCTATCAATTTCCTAACACTGACCTTACAATTTGCTTATTTTGATTCATATCATTAGCCAATTTTTCAGTTAACATTTATGGGAAAGCTCTTCAAATATTAATTTGTTTCCTGTTACAAAAAAAAAAAAAATAAAAATAATTTTATGATAAAAGGTTCTCTTAAAATAAAATAAAATAAAATGAACTACATAAATGTGTGTTAAATACAAAAGTCTTTTCGTTCAGCCTGATTTGTATTTAATTTTAGTACCCTTTAATAGACTATGCAGAGCATTTATGTGACACAAATTTTCCTTTAAATTTATAAACCATAGAATAACCATCAGCAAAATTGTACGACAAATAAAAGGTTTTTATGGAAAAACCAAAGAAAAGTAAAAACACAAAACTGTGTGTACTTACAAAAAACAACAACAACAAAAAATATCAAAAAATAACAAAAACTTGTATTAAAATCCTTTTTCTCTTCATTAGAATTGAAGACGTGTGTTCATTTTCCTTTCGGTATTTTCTTGTTTTTTCTTCCTTGTAAACGAGAAACAAGGTAATATAATGGTCATTTATTTTATGTGTCTTTATATTGTTGGTGTGTGTGTGCGTATGTGTGTGTGTGTACTCTTACTTTATATTTGATGCATGAGTAAACTAAAATGCTGTTGAAATTAGATGTAAATAAAGGTATGATATCCATTCTTGGAAAAATTTGTACCTGTGTAAGATGTGTAGATTTTGTATTCTTGACCAGCAATTTATAGTTATAAGTCATACGATTTTTCGGAAGAACAAGTTTGCAAGGAAAAAAATGAAAATTGGGATATTCATCTTTTTGTGTTCATGTGTGTGTATGTGTGTGTAAATATACAATGTGGTCATTACCTTCATGGAAGAATAATTTGAATTATTAAATAGGGTTTATGTCTAATAAGGACCATTTTTAAGGGTAAACTGTACATTTGATAAGTAAAGTGCTCAAATCACAAGGATCATCAACTTGTAGAATATTTTTTTATTTTTTTGTGGAAAAAAAATATATGTATAAAATACACAACTTTCACATAAATTCATTATTATATAGCAAGAACCGACCTTTTTTTTGACTATATTCCTCAGATTATTTATTTATAAATGTAATGCAAATCTGTATTATTACATATGAACACATATGCGTAAAATTGTGCGAATAAAGTGACTTGTTAACAAGGGAAACAATTTTTGAACATGTTTATGACTCTTTGCCTATAATTTTTACATACACAGAAACACACACACACAAACACGGACAGGAAAACAGGTTTAAAGGAATATAAGCAAATAAAGCACATTCATGCATAAATAAAATTCTGATGACAGTTGAATTACTTTTCAAATAATCATATTCCCTTATTTTACTTTGTTTATTGTGAAGGATTTTTTTTTGTCTTTTGATATTGTTATTTTAAGTGATTCAAGGAAATTTATATATGGATAAGTGCATTAGAGGATTGTTAATTTAATTTTTAGAATGGATTTTAATTTCTAGGAAGGACTCATTTAAATGTATGACTGTAACTTTATCATGACGTTTTTTAGCAGCTCTGATTTTTATCATCCGGCAATGACTATTTTGGTTTTTTTATTATTTTAAAGGCGTTAGCGTTGGATGATCGAACATTTTTAGAGAGAGTCGCTAGACTAAAGATTAAAAAAAATTTCCTCGTTACAAGAAAAGCATTTAAGAATCCCGTCTTTCTTTAACAGTACAAAATTAAAACTAGAAAAATACAAAAAAATTTCTTTAATTTACAAAATCCAGTTACAAAACGTATGATTTTCTCATTATTTTACGTATGTCATGACATTTCGCATCAGTGACAGTTGACAATAATAAACCATGAAAAACGTGAAATTATCTAAAGGCAAAAATTATACGTGCGTGCTGCGTACACCAACCTCTATCATTATATTTCTCTATTTACAAGTCTTTCCATTTAGAATGAAGAAACAAAAATTTTCACTTTTGTTTGAAATTTAAATATCCATGGGAAAAGATAAAATTCAGACACACACTCACATTGAGAATGAAAGAAAATGTGTAAAAAATTTACTCAAAAACCCAACATATCTGAATTGAACACGTATTTTCCCTTGAAATCCAGTATCAAAAGTAAAATTGTAATATAATAAAATCATAAAATACGAATAGACGAGGCATAAGCTTTAAATTTTAAGTAAAAATCCTGAATTAAGCAATGTCGGAGTAAAAATAATGTAATATAGATGAGAGATTAATGTTCCACCCACCTGTCACTCTATCGCATACAAGCAAAATGTTAAATATAAAGATGGATTGTGCGTTTCAATACATTTTCTCAGTGTGTGTGTGTGTCGGAATATAAAATTTTGTAAATGAAAATCCTCTTAACAGTGTCTCAATATTCCATGTGTTTTTTGTGTAGTTTTTGAATATGTGTAGTAAATTTTTGTACAAATAGATATAGATTAAATTTAAATAATACATGACCAAAGACATGGAATTATTATAATGAAGCATCCCCTGAATATTCCATTTAAAGAGTCACAAAAGCATTAACATTGCTTTTATACTGATTTTTGCATGTTACTTGTAGTCAATTTATAATATCAGAAACGACATCATCATAATATTTAGTTAAATTAGACAGGAACATTAAAAGTCCATTTTATATACAACTCAAAAGGAAAAATGTCATTTGATACATTTTAGTTTGAATGAGATGCTTCTTGAAACACACACACATTTTTTGATTTTACACAAATTTGTGCTAACAGATGTTAGATGATATAATTTGTTGTTTAAAATATGTGTTTGCATATGTTTAAAGGCATTGCCGCATTATGTGTTGTTTAGTTATGAGTTGTATAGCTTAAAGCCAAAATGTGTTTATCAATATGTTCTGAAAATGTATCAACATTGTTGAGTTAAAATGATCTGGAATGTGTCTTTAAAATGAAATTAAATCATGTTGACATTGATTTTTTTTTTGTTTTTTGTGTTGTTTTTAATCTAAAATTTATCGTTTCATTGTTTTTCTTTTGTCGTCTTTTGTTTTTCTTACCAAATAAAAGCTCTCAGGCGAAGAAAGACGATTAAAGACCTCATCTTTTATACAGAAAACTTACATAATTTTAAAATTGCCTCATTACTAGTCATATCCTAAAACTCTTCAAAAGCTCAGATTTCTTGTCTGAATTAGACAAATTAATCCTCCAAAGATCTATGTTACAATTCATTGTTGAAAACATACGAGTGAGAGTCTCATTTGTACTTCAATTGATTTGTAGGAAACTTCCTGAACCAGTTCAGGAGCCCATACAATTGAACGAGGGTTTCTACCACGCAAATTGGCTTCTTTCAATCGATTTTGATCTTCTTAAGCTATTCTGAAGTCATTTTCGGATCTTTAAAAGCATTCTGACCTCTTTACGAACATCGTACGTACATCTCTATTTTCTATTTCGACTGCTTGTTTCTTTTTGAGCGCTTTACATTTCAGCTAGAGGTAGCATTAGGAATTTGAGGGCGTAACTTTTCAGGTAGAGGTAGAAATAAAAATTTGACCGCTTTACTTTTCAGGCAAGGGTAGAATTAGAACTTTGAGGGTGTTATTTTTCAGGCAAAGGTAGAACTAAGAATTTGAGGGCGTTACTTTTCAGGCAGAGGTAGAATTAAAAATTTGAGGGCTTTACTTTTCAGCCAGAGGAAGAATTAGGAATTTGAGGGCTTTACTTTTCAGGCAGAGGTAGAATTAAGAATTTGAGGGCTTTGCTTTTCAGCCAGAGGTAGAATTAGGAATTTGAGAGCATAACTTTTCAGACAGAGATAGAATTAGGACTTTGAAGGCGTTACTTTTCAGGCAGAGGTAGAACTAAGAATTTGATGGCGTTACTTTTCAGGCAGAAGTAGAATTAAGAATTTGAGGGGGCTACTTTTCAGGCAGGGATAAAACTAAGAATTTAAGTGCTTTACTTTTCAGCCAGAGGTAGAATGAGGAATTTGAGGGTGTTACTTTTCAAGCCGAGGTAGAAATAAGAATTTGATGGCGTTACTTTTCAGGCAGAGGTAGAACTAAGAATTTGATGGCGTTACTTTTCAGGCAGAGGTAGAATTAAGAATTTGAGGGGGTTAAAAATAAAGACCAATTCTGTTAGAGAACTGCTTTTAATCGTCAAATTAAAAAAAACTATAAAAATACACGGAAGAGGGTTCCACGACCCTACATGATAAGAAATCTTCAATTTTCGTTCCAGGTTGTAATAATAGGGGAGAAATATAAATAAAATTTCGGATGCCTTTATTTTTTGCTATAAATTTGTACACTGGTTTTTCATGCAATTCTAAGCATCTGTGCAAAAAAAAAAAAATTTCCGTACACACGTTCTCGAGATATCGCGCTTTGAAATTTCGCGAATGGCGCGCGCGGCCATTTTTTGACTTGTGATATCTCGCGAACCACAAAACGCAGAAAAAATTCTAAATATGTTTTGGAAAGATATGAAGGATATTTTCCATAATTTCTTAAAATATTTAAAAAAAAATATTGATTTCATAATTAAATTTCAATTTAAAACTCTATTTTTCCATTTTCTGGTAGTTGGACGTGATAAATTTTTATTTTTTTAATATGATTCTGTAGCTTTCATATTCAGCAATATATTTATTTTGGTTTTGGTTTTGGTAGCCTTGAACTTTTAAAGATACAGAGCCGAAAAAGATATCCTTCATATCTTTCCAAAACATATTTAGAATTTTTTCTGCGTTTTGTGGTTCGCGAGATATCACAAGTCAAAAAATGGCCGCGCGCGCCATTCGCGAAATTTCAAAGCGCGATATCTCGAGAACGTGTGTACGGAAAATTTTTTTTTTTTGCACAGATGCTTAGAATTGCATGAAGAACCAGTGTACAAATTTATAGCAAAAAATAAAGGCATCCGAAATTTTATTTATATTTCTCCCCAATAGTATCCTATTATTAATCGGTTATGAAATCATTTATAATAATAATACAAAAAAGGATCTCAATTCAAGCACTAATTCAAAATAATAAAAATAATACAGCTTGGCCAAATAAAGGACAAAATGAATCGAAAATATACTTGATTATGATTATCATTATGATTATTATTGGGTCATAAAAAAATGTTCGTTTTCTATTTCTTTTTTTTTCCTGTACCCATAGACGGCAAAGAAAATAAATAAGTAAATTTTGTGTGTGTGTGTGTGTGTGTGTGTTTTTTGCGGTTTTCTTCTTTTTTTTATGAGAAGCAAAAACACAACGATAAATAATAATACAAGCACAACAACATTGAAAATGGAAATAATAATAAAATGGAACAAGAACGATATATAAATTACTCTGCAATTTATATCCTATATGATGAATTTTATTCATGTACCTGATAATTTTCTATCCAAAATACCCAAATGAAAGCAAAAAAAAACGTTTTTCATTTTTCCATATACACAGACGAGTAATTGTTTACTTTATAATAAAAAGAAGGCTGTGTATAGCATGAAAATAATGGCAAAAAATATAACATTTATAATGAAAATCACAGAATGAGACCGAAAACGAAAAGTTATGATTAAAAATAACTAGTGGAGCGAACAGTTTATTTTCGATTTGAATGATTGTGGTTTTGAGCTTGTCTTTGATTTGTGTTTATTTTTATTCGTCCTCTTTAACTTTTTTTTCTGTGTGTGTGTGCTTCTTGTCTTTTTTTTTTGCTTGCTACAAAAACGAAATGGTTTATTTTTGTGAACAACATTCTTTTATATTGATCAAAACGGTTGAGAGAATTTTTTATTTGTGAATTACTTGGAAATATTTCATGTAATACTTTGCTGAGGTAGGCACATTTTGTAATTTCTTTTTTGCTTTGTTTTGTTTTAAATTATGAATGTGAATGATTTACTCATTTTAACCCTTATGGGATGTAATCGCATTTTTTTTTGATCAAATGAAACATTTGCAATGAAATATTAATGAAAATTCATCAGACGACGAATTTTTGACGCTTAAAATCTTACATTCCTTAAGAACTTGACAAATTGCATGAAACAGCAGGTACAAGTCGATTATTTTCTTATTTTAACAGTAATTCTGTTAGAGCGCCCACACTCATTTTAATTGCTTTGAAGCAATTCACAGAAGACTCGTACAAGCGTTTTTGATTTCCTTTAAGAACCTTAGTTACCCTAATTTAATACCAATAATGAAATGCAATCATAAACTCTTCAAAAATTATTATTATTAAAATAAAAACAATAAAATAATGAATAAAAAAAATTGAAATAAAACTGGGTATGATAAAATTAGTTGACAAATCGAGACAGACGTCTATATTACTCAATAAAATAGTAATTTTCCAACAAAAAATTATTGCCAATTTATTTGTTCTTTCATTCCAACTTATTCCAATTTTTTATATACACTTATACATACCTTGTTATTATTATTTCATGACACAATTCCATCATTTTCTTTTATAATGATAAAGATACCATAAAAGTTAAATTGGATCTTTTATGAGTAATTATGTAAGAGCATATTGAGTAATTTTACAGGTGGATGTACTCATAACAATATTCAAGGATGTTTAATTTGAATTTATTTTTGAATTAAAAATTACAGCGTCTTCTGTCTACGTGTTTCGATTGTACTCTACAGAGGGCGCTGAGAGCTGATTTTGTGATTTTCACGAAGGAAAAAGTTGAAAAACAGCAAAAAAATAGAAAGTCAGGGTAAAAGTCGTTGATGAGCCTACGAGGGTGACGAGGAGAGTCCTGGGGGTCCGAAAAATCCCTCCTCGAGGCTGACAAGATGGTTGATCAGGTCGTTGAAATCTTCAGTCTAATAAAAAATGAATAGTTTTTAACTTTCCCGCTTTTTGCTTTCAAATCCCGATTTTTTATTTCACTAGTCCTGATTTTTATGCCTTTCCTGTTCCATCCTTCTCGTGTTAACAAGTCTCCGAAGCAACAAAATCTACAAATTTCACTTTTTGATCATTTTTTAACTGAAAATTCTAATTTAAATTAAATTGTTTTTTCATTGAAGTTTAGATGTCCATCAGTAAATAATGAAATAAAAAATAAAATTTACAATTCAAATAAATTTTGTTGATGTTTTTGACAGAAAAGCAAAATGAAATGAAAAAATAATTTCCAAGTATTTGAAAAGCTCTCAATTTATTTACTTCAGAATTTTATACTTCAGTTAAAATGCATTTGCATCAAATTTCTCAAAGAATCTCCTATTTTAAATATTATTTTGATAAACATCACACAAACAAATAAGAAAACACTTGTAAAAAGTTTCAAGTATATCCAAAGTATTGAAATCAAAGAAATTGAAATAAATATTTTTAATTTTCATCAAAGAGCTGACAATTTCAAAAATTATTACAAAACTTTATGAAAATCACAAACAAAAAAGAAGGAAATTCGAAGCAAATTTTAATTATCTTTAAATAACTGTAAAATCCTTTGCAATGTAATTCAGTCGAAATTCATTTTTTAATAAAAAGGAAAATGAAATTCAAAAAAAAAACATATTTTACATGAATAGTTTCATTTCAATTATCATTGTTCATGGAATTTAAATTCAATAGAAGTTTATTTTGTGTCATTTATGTGCTATGTATGTGTTTGCCAGTTTTCCAGTAAGCCACACATAAATAAAAATGATGTTGGTCATTCATGCTACTGTGACATTTTGTATTTTGTATGTGAATAGTTTTTGTGTGTTTGTTATTTGATTATAATTGTATTTTGGTGAAATATTTTTGTAGCAAATATTTAGATAGATTTTTGAATGAATGAATGCTTTCAAAGAATTTTTTTATTATTAAATATTTGGATAGTTTTTGAGAGCAAAACTATTTGCATTTGTGAAAGAATTTTTATGTTTTTGTCATTGAAATAATTGATTTTTTTTTTTGTGAAAAATTGATTCTATTTCAAAGTAACATGTAATTTTTTTTAAATATTTTAAAAATTGTAGTCAATTTACATGGAAAAATGTGAGATTTTTGTTCCGTTGGTGAGGTTTAAGGGAAATCAGAAAACGAAGAGGCGCTCAATTCATTTTTCAAAGACAGATTTGGGGCTTAAAAATGGCCAAAATATTTCTAAAAACTCTCAGCTCCTCGAAATTACATAATTTCGAGCTCAAACTGCTCTTTACAATCCCTTGATTGAAATACTTTTATAAATTATTTTTGCATTTGCAAATTATTGCCGAATATCATCCAAACAATGAACTTTATCATTTAATTTTGATTAATTTATGGCTAAAGTTTTTGTATTGTCATATTCATGATAAACCCGAAACAATGTGTGTCAATCAGTCACGGGCATTCTCTCACATCCACATTCATTTCCTTTAAAATGTCATTAAAATTCACCATCAATATTTCATCCTCATCATCAACGGTATTATTTTACATTAAAAAAAATAAAATAAATAAACAATAGTCAGAGATAATTCACATCACAATTCCTGTTTAAATTTATTGTATCTCTTACAGATCTCAGAGTAATGTGATGCAATTCAATGCATTATATGCAATAAAATATACAAATAAAATTGTATGTAAAAAAAGGAAAATAAATAGCAACTGAAACACTTATGAAATATTTGTGGCTAGTTTATGACCAATTCTCACACAACGGACGACAATGTTGCAAACGATGATGTCAAGCAAGATATATTCATTTATACCTTTCACACATAGTTTTCATTCATAGAATGCGGTACAGTTATGTTATTTTATTGCACTTTTTGTTCCAATTTCAACTAAAAGCACATAAAGAGGAAATTAAATGAATGTTTAGATTTACGATAGCTTTTCTTTTTTTTTGTATATCCATAGAAACCTGTTCATATGTCACTTTTCACATGAGTTCACCTTAAAATTTATATCTTTCACTGTAAACCGACTCTTATTCAAAAATATTGTTATAAAAAAAAATTAAAAATAAGTCTCAACAGCATTTTGTAATTCTGGGAATATTTTTTACTTTTTTTTACTCAACTCATCTAAGTTAGTAATGTCATTTTGTGTAACTTTCTGTACAACATCCGATCCATACGTTTACAGGAAACGAATGATATGGGTGTTGGAAAAGTTATACTTTTAAAGTGTTGTCTCTAAGCACAAAATATAAGCTATTAGGATCAATAGGATGAACTAAAAATAAAAATAAAAATAAATCAAGAGTAAAAGGATTGAATTGACAAAAAAATGGATTTACTTTCAATTTCAATACAAAATTTAAATTCATCATCAATTTATTTTTTTTCTATTTAAATGGAAACCGTGTGAAAAATGACATTTAAAGGACATCCCACATGATTGTGTCACATATTATGTGGAATAACTTTATAAATACTACATACTTGTGTTTAATGTAAAATTATACCATGCAAAAAAAAACAAAAGCCACAACATAAAGGATAGATTTTTTTTGCTCTATAATTTATGGTAGTATTCATGAGCAACATAAGGCAATGAGCAATCCTAAGCTGTATCTTTAAAATATTTTATAAGTTGTATTTATATATTTTTTTAATTTTTTGACTTTACAATATACAATTTTATAGAAAAATAAGAATAGAAGAAACATAAAGATACAAAAAAAAAAACAACTGGATGAAGAAGAGCAAGAAGTCAACAAAAATAAAATAAAACTTTTTCACATTAAAATAACATTTTATTTTTAGTGACATTTTATATTTGTATACACACACATACACTAATAACTAGAAGAATAAGCAAAAAGTTTAAACAAAAAAAAAAAATTGAGGCAATAATAATACTTCTACTGATCCTATGAAAATACTTGATACTCACTACAGGATAAATGTTTTAAGGATAATATAGACATCGTTTATTATAATATAAAATGTCTTGAAACGCATATATTTGAAAAATATGAAAAGGAAAATTTAACGGTGTATAACATGGAAATATGAAAAATCTACGAAGAAATGAAGAATAAGAAGGCAAAATGGATATTTACTGAAACATCAATTGAGCATTAGGAACACAAACACACACACACTTAAATATACACGCATGGTATGAAAAACATTGGATGAGAGTTTATTTTTTTTTTAAATTTAACTTACAAATAAATGGAAAATAAGTGGATTTAAGATATGAAATTTAAATTCACTGGAAGTGGTGAGGTATCGAGTATCCCGATCTATCTTTGAACGATATCTGACAGTGATAAATTCGAATTTGATATTATTCGGGGGTTTCGTTCTTTAATGGAGAACATCACTTTAAGTTTTCTTGGCCAGATGAAGAATGGGACACACGAGGCTATCGGATTCTTACCTAATGAATGGGTTGATAATAGGACAACGTTAGAGTTTCAAAACGACTTTGGTGGAAATGAAACTTGTAAGTTCTATAATGTTTTGAATACTCATAGCAATGACACCCAACCATTCTAATGGTGTATGACTTGGATAAGACGTTTCAACAAGAAATTTGAAATAATATAAAGTATTTATCAAAACTATCGATGATGCCTGGCACTAGAAAGTTGCTGTTCAAAACCAACATCTTCCCTTATCTATTTATCCTCATAAATTGCAAATATGTTTTGTCTGCTACTCACTGGGTGGAGTGCTTGCACTGGGTTATGTATTAGCATATTCTAAAAAAAACTCGTCCCAGTGACTTATCAACTTGAGAAATAGTAATCGCTTGCTGAAAAACTTGTTTTCACACGCTCACTGACAGGGAGGACATAATGGCCTCGTCTCAGTTGATTTCTATTTGTCAACATTTACACTGGTTGGAGGACTTGCACTGGGTCATTCATTTAGTATGTTCAAAAAAAGCCTCGTCCCAGTAGTAAGACAATTTGAGAGCTAGTATCTACAAGCTGAAAAACACTAGTGTTTTAAACACGCTCACTGGTGTTGGAGGTCATAGACCTCGTCCTATGAGTTCAATTGATTTTAAGCATGAGCATAATTAACCCTCACAAACACTCACACTTCATAACTCACTTTGCGTTAATTTTTACAAATACATCTAATTTATAAATCTAATTAATTTACTCTATACGTTACTTCTTTTTCTATTAACTCGTTTAAATTAGCTTATTGACATCCAAAAAAACATCGTTACATCTAAATGCCCGTAAAGAGTCACAAGACTGAAATGTCTTAAAGCTTTAATATTAATTTTCAATTTCTTGTCCTGGATTTTTTTTTGCTTCTATATTTGCATTACCAAAAGTCCAAATATTTTTCATTTAAATTCCCACACAGCTTTGTTTCAATAAATCTCCAATATAAATTCTGACCAAATTAAATTTCATACATATAAAAAAAATATATTTATAAATTTTTATAGTATAAATGAATTCAGATTCCTTCTCCAATAAATATTTTTTTTTCTCAATATTTTTATTACCGGATAGCTGTTATTTTTATTCCTTGTTTCACATATGTACTTCTCTCTAGTGAAATGAATAGACTTGAATAAAAGAACAAATATATTATATATTGCACATTTTTTTTTAAACATAACAAAAAAATACTCAACAAATTCTTGTATCCAATTCAGTGAGTTGTGTGTGGAAAAGGTTATATAACATCATCATCATCATCACATACACGCACAAACACACATTGAAAAAATTTAACCCACTTCTCTCCATTTTTTTAGTATTTATATTGTTTTTCCAAAGCATTTTTATATTATTATTATTGAGAAACAACGCAAAAAAAAAATATTATATTGGTATTAATGCTAGAAACACATCATGTATTTATTATTATTTTGTAGTCTCAAACATAAAATAAAAACAACAACCCATCAATAACGTCGAGTGGAGTTGGTTTCAGATGCGAGAATATCCGCATTTTTTTGTACAAGTTAAACGATGAAAAATTATTGAAGCGAATGATGAATTTATCGTTAACATTTTTTTCATCATCTCATACTTTTGTGAGCAAGGAAACGCGATTTCAATCTCATCTAATTTTTTGGATTGAAGTGAAACTTTTAACACTTCACTTTGATAAAATTCAAAGAGAAAAAATTCATATAAATCATCATAAAAACTTAAATTTTCATCAAATTTTCATTTATCTTCCATTCACACACACACACACACACATTTATTTTTATTATTTATTTTATTTTCATATTTAAACAATCACAACATCAAAGCTAATGCAATTCAGGTGCATTGCAGACAAGAAACAACAACAACAAAAAAATAATCGCTACAAAATTGTGTTAAATTCAATTCAATGCGCGAATTATACAGAGATTTTCAACAAACAATATCCTGAATTCTTCAATTTTAAATTGTTCAAAATATAAACATTTGTACTGACCTGGTACACACACACATACGAATAGTTGATAACAATTGCAAAAACATATAACACGCAATTCAATTGAATTAAATAGAATAATATGTTTTCCAGTTGAGTCTTTTTTTTTTCATTTTCTGTATACTATCAATTGTAGTAGAGTGGATTAAATATTTAATCAGTGCGCCTCGAGCAATATTTTTAGTGTTTTAATATGTATGTAATATACATACACATGCATAGATGCATACAGCCAATGGCAATAAAATGTTATATTGTTCAATGAATTGAAATTAAATAAACAACAATGCTCCTCATTGTTATTATTATTGAACAATTATTTTCTCTCATATATTTCCTCTCCTTCAAAATACATTAAATTTACTTTTGAAATTAAGTTACCCTTGAATTTCCTTTGAACCGAACAAAATACAAGGCGTTTCCATTATTCTTATATTTTTTTCTGAAATATTTTGCAATTTATATGAAATTATAATAAAAAAACGGGGAAAAGACAAAAAGAGAAAAATTGAATTTTCCGATAGAATTAACAAATAATCACAGAAAATGAAGCCTTTCAATCATAAATTATCCCATTATTCATTATTATTATAAAATAATGATGCGTTGTCAATAATGATGTTCGTTTTCTGGATCTGTATACATTGAAAATTATTATAACGTGTTTTAAAAACAAAATAATGACGTTGTTATTTGCACACACACACACATACACAGATGAATGAGAGTAGCACTGAAAAAAAAATTTATATATATGAAAAAGAGGAAAATTAAATGATTGATGAATTTTATAGGCATTTGTTTTGTTTTTTTTTGTTTTATGCAAAAAAAATAATAAATAAATTTAATAAAACCATTGAATATTATTCATGAGTTTATGTGAACACGATATCAATTATTATTTTGAACGGTTTTCAATGAAAATGCGCTTTCAGGATTACTTTGGTTGAAATATTTTGAATGGTTATTTTTTTTAAATAACGGATTTTTTTTGAAAAGATTCAAAATGGCGGTTTTTAAGAAAAACTCAAAATGGTGAATATTCAATTTTTTTTAAAATTAATCAAAAAAGTGAATGAGGGTGAGGATTTTCAAAATGACGGAAAAATATTCAAATTTAATATAAAACTCAATTTTATTCAATGAATCGAGTCCCATCAAAATGCACTTTTCTAAACCGCTCAGTGGTTAAAATTTACCATTTAATACAAATGAAAAATATCGAATATTTTTATGACATTTTTCAACTGAAATTTAATATTCAATTTTAAAAATATTTGATATCGTTAGAAATTATAGAATTATTTTGACATATTTTAAATTGATTCCATTTTTCTCTCTTGAATTTCATTTCCACTATTGTAAATATCTAATATCATTTTATTTTGTCAAAACGAGTCACTGGTTGAAAGTAACGTAATGCATTGTCTTGAACTTTCCATTAATAATCAAAAATTTTCCTTTAAAAACCAGGTTTTCTCCTGATACTCTAAAAATTTATTAAAATTAAATTAAGGTAAACTTGTTGATTGAGTTTTTTTTGTTCCCAAATTCAAATAAAAAAAAATATTTTTATTTACCACGATAACCGTTCAATTCCTTAGGGAATCAAGTTTCTTATTAAACCCTAATCATTAGCTTGACTGCACAAAAATGATCAAAAAATAATAAAAGTAAATAATTGTAACGAAGTTTTAATAAAATAAAATCAATCAAAAATAAAAATGAAGTTTAATAAAATATTTTCCAATTTTTTCTTTGAAATGGGGATCATAGACTTCAAAGCCCAAAAGGTACTAATTACAAGTCAATTACAATTTTTGTATCATTACTGTTTTAAAAGGTTTGTTTATTTTCTTTCCACTCAGTTTCAGAGGAAAATAATGAAATGAAAAACCATTTTTTTTGAAAGGTATCTTCTTTGAAATAAAATTGAATATGAAAATTAAAAGTTTGAATTCGATTTAAAAAAAATATATCAAAGCGATACATCAAAAAATGCAACAGTTACAATAAATCACCAAACAAACCTTCTTCAAAAAAAAAACAAGAAAAAGGAACAAATCAAATCAAATTAAATTAGTGATTACTGGAAGTGTTCGTACAAGTCAAATTTATTTTTCAATTTCATCTGTATCACTTTTTTTTGTATTTGTATAAAAATCAATCTAAAATGGGATTTCACGTTAAAATATAAGCAACAGAAAGAGAAATTTTATTCAATAAAAAAGTTTTTCAGTTTAGTTTTCCTGGTTTTTATTAGTTTTTTTTATACAAATTTTATTTTATTATTTGATAATAAAGCCACCGATGTTGAATTCAACTTTTTTTTGAGTATAGCATTAAAAAAGATAAAGAAAGCCCAAAGCTGTTAGTTATTATTCAATTTTGTGACAAATATTTAAGTTTTTTTCCCATTTTACTTTTTTTTCTGTATTTTTATTCCCAATAATTTATTTTTAAATCTTGACTCTTAGATATTATTTTTTTTTCTTTTTTAAGGTATATAAAATTAAATTATAACTGACACATTTATTCAAGGAAAAAACATATAAAAAAGTTTCCTCCTTTTTTAAATGAAGTTTAACTAAAATTGTAAAAATTTCTTAACTTTCGGAAATTTTCAAAATAGCAATGTTCTTAAATTACAAAGTATAAAATTTTACAAAAATCGGAAAAACATTCAGAAATTGAGGAAATTTTTAAAATCGTGATTGAATTTTGAAAATTTCGCAGTTTCTGAAAATTTCGCGGTTTTTGAAAATTTAGCAGTTTTTAAGAATTTTTAAGGTTTTTGAAAATTTTACAGATTTTGAAAATTTCGCAGTTATGGAAAATTTAACAGGTTTTAAAAATTTCACAGTTTTTTTTAAATTTCGCAAATTTTCAACATTTCGCAGTTTTTGAAAAATTTTTCAGTTTTTAAAAATTTCAGTTTTTGAAAATTTCACAGTTTTTGAAAATTTCGCAGTCTTAGAAAATTTCTCAGTTTTTGAAATTTTCGCAGTTTTTAAAAATGTCGCAGTTTTTAAGCATTTGGCAGTTTTTGAAAATTTCGCAGTTTTTAAACATTTGGCAGTTTTTGAAAATTTCGAAGTTTTTGAAAATTTGGCAGTTTTTGAAAATTTCACAGTTTTTGAAAATTTAGCAGTTTTAGAAATTTCAAGTTTTTTTGACAATATCACAGTTTTTGAAAATTTCGCAGTTTTTGAAAATTCTCGCAATTTTTATCGGTTTCTGAAAGTTTAGCGGATTTTCATGGATTTCGATTGAGTTCACTTGGATTCCACTGGATTTTCAACGATGTCTGGCTTTAATTGAGAGGGTACGATTGAAGAATTAAAAGTATTTTTACTTAGAATTAACATCAAAATTCACAACTTTTTGTTAAAACTTTTTTGTTTTCTCCTCATATTTTATTTTGATTTTATTTTATTTTACCTGAAATGGTAACCATTTTAACTTTTGATTGTTTCAAATTTTCAAAATGCAATTTCTCTGAATTGAACTTAAAATGTACATAAAATTTTTCTTTTTATTTCAACATAAAATAACTTTTTGTTTTATTATTTCATGATTTTCGACGCAGACAAACTTTTCATATTTAAAGCAGCTCATCAAGAGTCCTACACTAAAAATTTATTTAACAATCAGAAAAATAACAACAATAATAATATTTAAAAGTAAAAAAAAATATAAATAAATATTATTAAACTTTGAAATGTACTTTTTTTGTATCATATTCAAATTTATACTCTGTGGTTATTTGCTTGAAATAGGAAATTTTGTTTGTTTGTTGTGATAAAGGTTATAAAAAGTTTTTAAATTTAAAGTAGTTTTTTGTGCACACACACACACACATAAAAAGAAATAAGTAGAATATAAATTTAAAATCATTATTTTGAAACAGTTTCTAAATTTAGAGTTCAAATTAAAATTTAAAAACACTTTTCACATAAATTAAAGACTTTTCAAACTATAATTTTAATTATTAATTTATGTTTTCAAAATATATGACAAAAAAAGTCAACTATTTTTTTTTTCATGTAACTGTTGTTGATTGCCCAAGTCATTACCTGATTTGTAATTGTATGCCCATGTGAACACATTTTACATTAAATTTAGCTTAATCTATCATCAGTACAAATAAAAAGTAAATTAATTACCACAACATGTGTCACTTGAAGTAACATTGGTAAAAAAAAGGAATTTATTGATAAAAAATATAAAAGTTTGTTTAAAATTCATTTATTAGGCTTAATGGATTTTGAGTAAGTCATTTGGACAAACACGAAAATGGCTTAGAATTCAATTAAAAGTTTGTAGTTATTTTTTTTTTCAAAAATCATGTGCATGTTGTTGCAAAAAGTGAATTGGATTTCAATGCAAAATTCTGCTGTTGGCAATTGACATCGACTATAATTATAGTCTCTCGTACAAATACACACGCACACACACACAGAGCAGATCCTTAATTACCCTACTAATTTGATTTGAATGATCGAATGAAAAATTTTATAAAAGATTATATTTGTTCATGTATAAAATTTGTTTAATCGATTTGGTAATTAATCTACCTCCTGCATGTACTTTCAATAATGAGTGTGTCATATACACACATAAAATGCATAGAGAAAATTAAATAGTTTCCCACAGTGTTCAATGTGTATATTTAAGTGAAATGCAATCAAAAATTGTTTTGATTATATTTCATTTCAATATAAAAAGGACTTTTTTGTGTGTGTGCATGTGACTTCAAAATGCATTTAATTACTCTTAAATTTTGATACACGCCCCGAAAATCTCTTGTTATCATTTTTCCATATATGACATTTAAATTACATACACATTTATATTGAAAATTTATTTAAATTAGCTTTTCAGCTGTTTGCCACATTATGATATGGTCGTTCCATGCATATTTATATGGTAATTTTATGGTGTTGTCATGTTCTTATTGATTTTCATCTATATGTGTGTATGAGATAAATGTGAAATATTTCAATTTAACTATTATTTATTGCTTTGAATTGAATAAAGAAAACGGAAATTATTTGACGCCCACATTATGTTCGTAAACTGATGCATTTCTAATGTTTTTTTTTTATTCCTGAAATATGTTGAACCACATAATGCATGTTCCTCTTTCATTGTGAACACATTTTAATGATCATTATGAAATCACTTTGATGCATCTTTCAATTTTAGTTGTTTTTTGTGACTGTTCTGGTTTTTTTTTCTGTCATTCCATCCACCAAAATTGAAAATTGATTAATACTCGTCGATATGTTGCTTTTGAACAATTACGTGAATTGTGAAATGATATGTTGAGAGGAAAAAAAAGGAAGTGATGTTCCATTTTGATTCATTTCAAAATCATCAATTAGAATTGGTAAAATGACAAACATGGGTTTTTGGATACAGACAAAGAAAAAAGTAGCGTAATGTAATTTTTCATTAGTTTCTGTGACAAAATTGAAATATCAAAGTATAGTCACTAATGAATGATTTACTTTGAAACGTTTCAATTACTGTTCTTTTAATTAACTGAAAATTTCACGTTATTACCGATCGAGTAATCAAGTTAACCAGAGAATTGTATTATAATGACGTTTGGTGTGTATTTGCATGCAGAAAAGCCAATAAATATGTCCCATTTGAGAAAATTTGCCCATGTTGGAAAATTCGACCATTCAATAAAATTCGACTATTCAGGAAAATTCGACCATTCAATGAAATTTGACTATTCAGAAAAATTCGACTTTTCAGGAAAATTCGAATATTCAAGAAAATTCGTCCACCCAAGAAAATTTGACTGTTCAAGAAAATTCGTCCATTCAAGAAAATTTGACTGTTCAAGAAAATTCGTCCATTCAAGAAAATTCGACTTTTCAGGAAAATTCGACCATTCAATGAAATTTGACTAATCAGAAAAATTCGACTATTCAGGAAAGTTCGACCATTCAAGAAAATTCGACTATTGAGGAAAATTCGACTATACAGGAAAATTTGAGCATTCTAGATAATTCGACTATACAAGAAAATTCGACCATTCAGGAAAGTTCGACTATTGTGGAAAATTCAGCCATTTGAAAAAATTGTAGCATTCAAGAAAATTTGCTCATTCAGGAAAATTCCCTCACATTTTATTTCAAATCGACGAAAAAATTATCTTAAAACTTTTCTTACAACAAATTCACATTTATTCAATTTCAGTAAATTTATTTAAATTCATGTAAAAACCCACAAATTTAATCTTACAGATAAAATGAAATCTGCGTAAGATTTTGTGTTGAAAAAAAGTCATATTTGAATAAAGCTGTTATACGTCTAGGAATTTTCACATTACATTTAAATGGAGAAAGTTTTATTTTCCACAAAATTTTTTTGAGTTTAATGACAGCAATTTGACCATGAACTTTTTTTAATGAGTGTTGAAAATTTTTCAAATTCTATTTTTTTATGTAACACAGGTACAAAAACGTATTTTTAACATGAGCGTATCATTTTCAGAGTTTTACACAAATAAATAAATAAATAAGAAAAGTTTTTAAATTTAAAATTAGTTGTAAATGAGAGTTTTCAAAATTTTGCTAATGACATTTATTTTTGACTGTTTCGTCTTCATTCATAAACGTTGAAAGGAAAATTTTGAATAAATAACATTTAAAAAACTTTAATAAATGACCAGTCGCCTCCATTATTTAACGGAGAGACGAGAAAAAAGTTCTAGGCGTAAAATATTTCTCATACAAAATATTTCATTTCATGTTAACGAACATGAAAAAGGAACCTGTCGTGCTTGTCTATTATATTTTCTTTGTAAACAGTAACGTCAGTTAAAACAGTAATTTAAAATGTACACATTCAACAGACACCTTGAATAATTTGTTAAAACAACAACGATAAGTATGCATTTCATTTGTATTTTAACTCAAAAAAGGAAGAATGTCAAAATGAAAATACATAGAAAATAAAAAAAAAAACTAAATTCTCATATTCATTTGAAACTGAAATTTTTACACACACACACACACACTCGCACTGGGCTACAGGTAATTTTGTGAACTGCGGGCTTCGTCTCATATCTTTGATCACAATTTTAATTAACCCTGTAAAATAATTTCATGTAGTCAAATATTGTAATAAAAACACATAACACAAGTAAAAATTTAACACACCTCTTAAATATTCAACTTTAACAGTAACATGCAAAAATAATGAACAATGTAAATTTTTACTATGCATTTTCTGTTATTCTTAGACTTGGAACAGCACTAAACAGTTATAATCCATACATTAAACATTATAAATTTTATATTTATTTTATCTGAAACGTTGACATGTATTGTGTATTTATTTAATTTGCTTAATAGAACACACACACACACACACACACACACACAGACTAAATGTCAATTTGAGTTTGAATATTATTATTATTGTTAGTAAAATGCTAGTTAAGCTCATTTTATGCAGGGAAAATGAACTGCATTTAACCTTAATTTTCTGTTTTTTTTTATTTAAATGTCAGGAATGTTGGTTTAGTGTTAACCGAGAGTAAATTTTATACAAGTCTTGAGTAATGAAGAAAGAGTGTGAAGGAGTTTGTGTTGAAATTTGAGCCTTTTTTTGGATTTTTTATCATTTTAAGGCTCTGGAGCCCAATTCAAATTTCTGAGCCTCATACTCCAGCAAGCGGCGGAATGTAAGTTATTATCGGCCCTAGCAAACTTCTGGCTTTTACCAGATTGTCCGTATGGCCAATGCGCCACTGCCTCCAGCTTATCAGTCAAATCGAACCTCATGGGCTCATAAATACTGTCGCATAAAAAAAATTAACTGTTTTTGATCATTTTTAAGCTTTTTTTATCTCAAAGCGCATTAAAATTATCAAAATTACATAAAAATTGGATCATAGAATCAATTCAAATATTGACTCTCTTCAAATACAAATTCTGTCTCGTCTCTTGCACTTACTTTAAAATTTATTCAACACTTCAAATAACCTCATTTTAAATAATGCAAGCTCTAGAGAAGATGACATACAAGTGTCTATGAATATAAATTGTAATTGAATTTTCTAATTAAAAATTTATATGAACAAAGTTTGTCCTTTACATTACATCATTTGTTTGATTAAAATGTAAAAAATGTGCATTGAAATTACCATGAGGATAAAAAATTAAATAAAAAAAAATAATTATTATTCAATCTGTTATGTGAAGTAAAATTTTAACGAGAATTTAATTTAATCGTTTCAGGATCGTGGAATCGGAAATGGCCTAGATATGCGATCTCTAGAACACTGTTTAAATGATATTATGCGTGGAATGGGCGATGCTCCCGTGCCAGATAATTCTAAAGGTAAGTTGAATTTCATTTAAAATTAAAATTCTGTCAGCCGTTATCATGTCAAGTGAAAATTTCATTGAAAAAGGCATTCAATGCATTTAAAAAACTCATTTTCGTAGAATTTTCACTTCACATAGAAAAATTTATTTCATTTCATTCTAAATTGTGCAATTCACCGTACTTTAAACTCTAAACTAATGTTTGATATCCATGTAATTTGATTTTTTTGTTCATTTCATTCCGAGAACAAGCCAATTAATAACCATTACAGTCAATTATGTGAGAAAATCATAAAAAATTAAAAAAATTTAACAATTTATTAAAAACTTTTATTTTTCATTTTAATTTAAAATAAATTTAAATTTTAGTTTATAAAACAAACACAAAATTATATCAACTCATATGCATGAATGAATTGAAATGAAAAGTTAAATTTCATAAAAATACACATTTGCATTCTACATGTGTAAAAAAAATTTCATTTCAATTTGTGTTTGTTATCAAAATGAGTTTTTTTTTTATTTCTAATCAGAATAAAATGAATGAAATTTTATTAAAATTGTTCAACTAGTTTGGCTTTTGCAATGTGTTTGTTTATTGAAATTGATTCAATTTGTAAAACTTTAGTAATTTTGTTTTAAATTGAGAATTAACTTGTGAATTCATTTGCAAGCATCGTGAATTTGATTTTTTTTTTTGTATAAAGTGCACTTTAAATTCAAAGTTTTTTTTAAAAAAATCACAAAAAAATCGCCAATCATGAAAAAAGTTGCTTATGACGAAAAAAGTTGGTTTTGACGAAAAATATACAGGAGTGAGAGAATTTTCCAAAATGCAGAATTCTATCCATAGAAATGCGCTCGTGTTTATCGTTCACGCTTACGTTCTACAATTTCTTTTGCATCGAAACTCTCAAATTATATTTCATTTTCGGAATACATTTAAATGTCAGAACATTTTAAAAATCTTTGAACTTTTCATTGAAAGCCTCATCCTTTAATATCACATGCAATCACATAATCATAACAAGGTCACATTTTAAACATTATTATGCCAGTAACTTATATAAAAAAAAGTTATGTCATAAAAAAATTATACACACACAGAAAATAAAGGTCAAACCATAAATCATCATGATTGTGCTAGCTACACATAAAAGTCAATATTTCAAAGCCTATTGTGGTTTAAAATAAAATTTGCATTTTCATTGAAACGTTAAGACTTTTATAGTTTTCGATTAGTACAAAATTGAGCTGTCATTTAAAATTTATATTCAATAAAACCATTGATAAACCATAAATAAATATCGTTTGTCAGGATTAATTCTGAGGATTTTTGTCAATTTACATATAAAAAAAAAAAAAATAGTTTATCTAAAATAAAAATAAAATGGAACTTTTTTGGCTTTAAATTTAAATTGGTATGAAAATATTGCATTGATTTGAGGAAAAATTGTATTAAAAGATCAACGTTGTTCAAAAGTTAACTTGAAATAATGAGCGTTGTCTTGATTACAGACAAATGAAATGTGAAATGATGTGGAATTAATTAGCATCACAATTTAAACAATAGAATTGCGTGCAGTACATAAATTTTCTCGTTTTTCCTCATTATTTCAGTTAATTCAATTTGAAAAACTGAAAAAAAATTTTTTATTCTTCCTCTTTAGTCATATTGCATTGTCTTGCAACTTGATTAATTTTAACATACCACGAGAATGCTTACAGCTAATTTTTTTTTCAATTACTTTACATTTCTATTGTTTTTTCTTTAATTTTTTTAGAGAAAATTTTTAATTCAAGGTGTCTTTTAAACAGATTTAAATGCAATTAATTTTTTTCGTAAAATATGAAAGTGAATTTTTATTCGATGTGAATGAAATTTGAGGTTTTTCTTGTTTTTATTGAAATTTTTGATATTGAAAAATTTTTGTTGTACCTTCAAACAGTTCCATGTAAATAAAAATCAAATGTTAATTTAATGAAAAAAAAAATAGTAATGTAACAAAATGTTTCATGATATGCCACATCACATCATATCAAAGCGTAAAAATCGCATTAGCATTGTGTTTGTAAACTGTTTTCTTTTTTCAACCCCCATCATTTTAATTTATATTTTTATTTTCATTATATTTTTTTTCAATTGTAATGTATTTTACATTTTATACTGCCTGGATTTCCCTTTGCTTACATCGCTGTTAAAAGTCAAAATGAAAAAATAGAACTTGATCAAAATGAAGGAAAAAAAAATTGATGTGTGCAGGAAAACAGGAAGGAAAAGCATTATTTTTCAAACAGTTTATTTAGATACGGTTCTGTGTGTATATAAAAATGAAATGTTACTTTGACTTGGTGTTGCTTATATTAAGACCGTGTAACCATGAACCTTTCATATGTTATTGTGATTTTATAATAATGATAGACAATGATAATGTATTGTTACGTAATATTATTTGATGGAAATGTGTTTTAAAAAAGGTATGCTTTCATTAATTTAATTTTTTTATTGTTGTTTTTCTTTCATTTTAATTTCAATATAACATTTATATATTTTTTTTAACGTTTGAGCGCGTTTTCAGAGCATAATTTACGTTTTTGACTCAAAAATCATGTTTTCGATCACGTACTTAGCTCAGAAGCGGATTGAAAATTACTAACGGCCCTGGAATTCTGTATGATATTTTATAAAATTTACGCTATACTTAACTTTTACAAGATGATCGACTGTGGACTTTCTGGCATTTGCCACATTGCTCATATGGCCAATCCACCACTGAAGGAGCTTCTAGAAATAAGCACAGGTCAAGTAAGTGTTCTGGTGGCATTCCTTACAGGACACGCACGTGTACTAAAACACCTCAAAATAATGAATCTAAGTGAAACAGATATATGTAGAATATGTGAATCATAAGAAGAAAGTGCTCAGCACATTCTCTGCTTCTGTAGTGGACTTGAGAACAGGAGAAGCAGGTTTTTTGGGTCTTTAAATTGGCACATAAATCCAACGGCCCTCTTTGGAATGAAACTTCATTTGATATATGATTTCTTGAAGGAAATAAGTATCGTTAAAGAAGAATATAATTTAGGGTAAGTCGAAAGTTAGCCTACAAAAAGCCCAAGTTAATAATGGCTGAGGTGGGTATATCCTGCTCTAATCATCATCATCATCATCATGATTTCGTTAGTTATAGGTAAAAGTGATCTGAACAAAAGCTGTAACTTTGCTGAACTGGCCAAGTCGATATTTCATATATTAAGAGGCTAAGAATGGCAAAATACCCAATATTGAGGGTATTTTACAGTTTTTGAGTTAAAAAATCATATTTTCGTTTGCAAAATATTCTTGGAAACCGTTTTAGACTGTTTTTCATACTGTTCATTAATCAAAAGTATGATTTTAAATGAATTTGAATCAAACTTTCTTGTCCTTCTATTAAGATTGTAGCCTAGTCTGGATTAAGCAAGTTTTGATGAATCTTATATAGTGAACATTATTTTTTTAATTGTCTTATGATTTCCGACTAGATGAAAATTAATTTTTGATATAAATACACACAGACATACACAAATTGTATACTAAATTAATTAATATACAAAATTCTTCGAACCAGAACAGTAATAAAAATCTTTAATTGAGATTCAAATCATTTACACAAAAGTCTTATGTTACGAGCAATATATTTTAATTTTCTTCAATTTTCCTAAAAGTATGATATTATTTAATATTATTATGCTTTATGTATGTTTTTCGTGTGTGTGCGTGTGTCTCTACACAAAAATGATTGTATGATAACTTCCTAGCCTGACACGATCGAAGCAAGTCAGGAGTACGAGGTAAATAGAGCTTCTCTCCATTAAACAACAAACTAGTAATAAATAAAAAGGAAACAATATAAAATATTATGTTTTTATTATTATTATGGGGGATACAACACACTATCTGTATAATAATAAATTAGCCACATATTGTATATTATACTTTGTATCTTTTTACACATTAATTCAATGTATGTTTTTCTTTCTTATTTTTAATGTGTGTTTGTGTGTGTGTGAGAGCTTTTTCCTGACTTGTATTCATATGAATATCATCTAACTTAGGGGTCAAACACACACAAGAATTTTATGTAGAGAAATAAATAAAAAAAGCATATTTTGAAATGATATCATAGTGCGAAGAATATCTTATACATAAAAAAGGACAAAGTAGAAATAAATATTCTAAATGCTTCCTGCTTTGCTATTTAGTTTAAGCGTTCCCTGGTGTACAATAAGAAAATGTTTTAATTAAAATTGCTCAAGTGTCACATAGTTGTTTTTATTGTCTGTCTGTGTGTGTGTGTGTGTGTCCTCCTCCTCGTTTTATATCGTTTTCCATGTCGTCGACACATTGTACGATGAAAAGATTGCTTTTGTGGTCATCTTTCATATGTTCATTCATATTTATTCGACTTAAAAACATATTAACCACAATTTCTTCATCATAATATTTTATTGAATTTCCTTTTTTGACCTGATTTTGACTTTAAATCAATCCCTTTACAAGTCAAAACAAAAAAAGAAGCTTATCACAATTGTCATTTTTTGTCATTTCAGTATTATCTTAATAAAATAACGACAAAATGTTGTCATCTTCAATGTAAAGAGAAACAAAAAAACCATACATCACACTTTGATTTATGGCCTCTTGGTGTAATAATGCCACTGTATTTAAATCAATGAGCTTTTCCATGTACAAGGACAGACCACGCGTGTCAAGTTGCCTTGTACTGAAATAAAAGAGAAAGTAATCAATATCCACATCATCGGTTCTTTTTTGCACGATATTATTCTTCATCATCGTCTTCATCATTGTACATTTTTTTTATTTTATTTTTTTTTCATCATTGTCGTCTTATATTTCATTTAGATTATTTTTTTCCCATATTATTTTATCGAACCATCATCGATATCTTTGTTCATTTATCTCATTGGACATATCGCATCATTGTTATTATTAATATTATTATTATCATCACATACTTATCCCAAACAATTTAATAAAATAATAGCAGTTTATCAAGAAGGCATGTTATTGTATTATTATTAATTAAATTACACTCATTTTTTTCGAGGCGGTATGAGCTGATTTTAATAATTTTTTTATTATTAGATTTCCTTTTTTACCAGTAAACAACAGACGAGGAGAGTTTTTATGAATATTTTAAACACATTAACTTAAAAAATCTAAAAATTATTGGGTATCAAAGTGAGTGTTGAAATAACGGTAAAATTTTTTGAATGTGTTCGTGATCCATGTTTGTGGATTTCTTAACCCTCTCTTTCGTATCTCACATCGTTTTTTGGGTTTTGTAACGTTTTCAGGATATTTTGGGTGGCCGACATTTTTTTTAATGATTGGCAACTTTTTTCAATGATTGGCAGCATTGACAATGAAGGAAGAACAGCGTGACTGCGCACAATACCGGAATTTCCGAGAAATGTGTTAAAAATATATAAACAAATAAATATTGTTCGCCATTCCTTGAATTATTGAAAAGAAGTATTTTGAGAAAATTATCATAAAAAAATAAAAATCAGTCAATTCATCACGCTCAAGGCGATCAATGTTAATAGACAGATTTATCTCGTGGTCTGTGGTGATTCTAAGAATCAAAAATAAATAATAAATGTGAAATTTCCATATAAATGAAAATAATTCAAATGATAATAATTTAATATGCAAGCCAGTCAAAAATATTTTCTTATCAAATGTTGTCGAGAGTAAGACAAAAAGTTATTTTTATTCAAATTTAAACTTCCAACACATTTCACTTAAAACATTGAAAAATTGAACCTCAAATTTTTCATTCAATTATCTAAAATGCCTTTTTTTAAAAGTTATGTCTACTGATTTAGTTTGAAACAACCTGGATTTTCATTTTTCTTGCAAATAATCTAAAATACAAATAAAAATAACCAAACATTACGATATCAGAACAAAATAAATGCGAAAGTTTAAAGAATTTCCAATATCACGTACACTCTTTTGTAAATTGCACATGTACCTTTGGCCTATTTTTCTCTCCTTATCCAAAAATAAAAATAAAAAAAAATTAGTGTTGTTGTTGCTGTTTTTGATCATGCAACAATCGTTATTTCATTTTTCAAAAAAAAGTTTTACTCGTTCAGTTTTAAAATATTTTTCATGCTACATCCGATTTTTATACTTTTTTTATGGTATTATTTAAAAGCAAATCCTAAAAGAATCCAACGAGAGTTCAGTGGATGGAAAATGAGAGAGAGAAATAAATAAAAATAATAATAAAAGTTATTTTTTTAATGTTATTTTTTGCTGTATTGTGTTTTTTTCATTCATTTTATTATTATTATTGTTGATGGTGGGCATTTCATTCATCTCAATTCAACAATTTCAATTCGTTTACGTGACATATCAAAATCAGCAGCTAACTATTTTTTTTGATTGTTTGTTTTATGTTTCATTGCAAGCTTTTTTTTCAGTTTTACTTTATTTTATGGGCTTTAAAATGGAATTCTGAATAGTTTTCAATTTATTTGCCTTGCTTTGCTAATTTAGTTATCGTTTGTATCGTTTCTCGTTTGCTTTGAATATAATTTTTGTGAAACCCTCAGATCAATGATTGTTTGATCAAAGCTTTTGATGAAACGTTTTTGTGTGTTCACATACAAGGTAATTTTAATACAATAAAAAAGAGAAAAGTTCCTATTCACCACTCAAAATGATTAGAAGTGGCTACTTTATTGCTTTTTCTTTTGTTCAAATGCTTTTTCCTCTTGATTGTCATTGCATATACACATTTTGTGTTTCAAGTACTCTTTACTCAATTTCAAATAACAATGTCGCCTGTTGGTTATCTAATAATCATCGGACTACGTTGACACACACACACACCTACACACTCACAATAAGCTATTTCAATAAAATATATGTACTTGAAAATTTTTTCTCATTCAGATGACTCTCTTTAGGCTTAGAGTAACATTTGAGGAATGTTATGAATGTAGAGTTCACTTAAATCTATTTATTTGTGTGTATGTTCTTTTATTTTTTCGAAATTTTTTTGTCTTTCTCTTTTAAGAGCGGTTTTTTCTAAAATTCTGATTTTTTGAAGCAAAATTTTTTTAAAATCATTGCAGTTCGGCTTAAATGGTTCCTCTACTTAAGTCTGATCAAAATAAAAAAAAAAAATTAAAAATAATGGATGACCGCTGAGCGCGGGTACCTCAAAAAATGGCACTATGACTCATTTAGAAATTGTTACTTTTCAAATAAATGCTCATAGTTCAGCGGGAACTATAGTTAGCCTCATGAAAATTTCCAGGAATACTCCTCGAAGTTAGACAAACATTTTCTCCTCAGACACTTAACCCTTTCAGCCACTAGATTTAACCCTATTCAGCAAAACACACCAAAAAACGGCAAATTTTCAAATTGAGATAACTAGAAAAATTCGGAAAGATCCAAATGGCTGACTGAGCTTAAAAGTTAGCTGAAACTATGCTCTTTCAGGATGTTTCAGCCAAAAAATGGGTTTTTTTGATTTTGGCTTTATTTATCGATTTGAATAATTAGTTTTTGTTTTAAGTTTTTGTTAACAGTTTTACCGTAAGTCAGATGAGAAAAAAATTAAATTTTAGATTTTTAAATTATAGAAAATAATGTGTTTTACAATGTTGTCATACATCACTTTGATGAATTTCATACATAAATTGATCTTTCGATGGAAAATCTTAATTTGTGAGCAAGAAATGCTTCAAAACAAGAAAAATTCAATTTCTTTACGTAAAATCCCTTTTAAAGTCAAAATTTATATAAAGATTGTATGGCAAAGTCAAATATTTTCAAAAAATAAGAAACTTTTTCATACAAAATTTTAAAATTTCTAACCAAAGAAAATTTTTCTGATACATATATGTTGAAAATTTGGTCTAATATTAAGTTTTGTATGAAATTTTTTTTATTTGTATGTAAAATCGAAAATTGTGTACACTTAAATTGATTATTTTTTGAAAATATTTGACTTTGCCATACAATCTTTATATAAATTTTGATTTTAAAAGGGATTTTACGTACAGAAATTGAATTTTTCTTGTTTTGAAGCATTTCTTGCTCACAAATTAAGATTTTCCATCGAAAGATCAATTTATGTATGAAATTCATCAAAGTGATGTATGACAACATTGTAAAACACATTATTTTCTATAATTTAAAAATCTAAAATTTAATTTTTTTCTCATCTGACTTACGGTAAAACTGTTAACAAAAACTTAAAACAAAAACTAATTATTCAAATCGATAAATAAAGCCAAAATCAATAAAACCCATTTTTTGGCTGAAACATCCTGAAAGAGCATAGTTTCAGCTAACTTTTAAGCTCAGTCAGCCATTTGGATCTTTCCGAATTTTTCTAGTTATCTCAATTTGAAAATTTGCCGTTTTTTGGTGTGTTTTGCTGAATAGGGTTAAATCTAGTGGCTGAAAGGGTTAAGTGTCTGAGGAGAAAATGTTTGTCTAACTTCGAGGAGTATTCCTGGAAATTTTCATGAGTCTAACTATAGTTCCCGCTGAACTATGAGCATTTCTTTGAAAAGTAACATTTTCTAAATGAGTCATAGTGCCATTTTTTGAGGTACCCGCGCTCAGCGGTCATCCATTATTTTTAATTTTTTTTTTTTTATTTTGATCAGACTTAAGTAGAGGAACTATTTAAGCCGAACTGCAATGATTTTAAAAAAAATTTGCTTCAAAAAATCAGAATTTTAGAAAAAACCGCTCTTAATGCCTTCTCATGTTATTGTTTATTCGTTCATGTTGTTCACAATATAAAATTGTCAAAGCTACCAACATTATTTCCTTTTACGGGCCTCTGGCAATGCAAAACAAAACAAAACAAAAAATGCTTTAAAAAAATATCACATGTGAATAATACGATTCAATCGGATTGAGTTGTTCATTCTCAAATCCATGTATGTACTTGTGTGTGTGTGTTTATGTGTTTTTTGTCTGTGATTGCATGGATTTTTGGTGTTTTATTACCATTTTTTGTGTGACTTACGACTTTTAATTCGAAAAAAAATTGATCATGATGAGATTTTTGTTGAAGTCAATCTCATGTGAATGTACAAATTTTTATGGTGTACTTTGAGTGGAATTTTAGGACAAGTGAATATGTCTTTGACAATCTAATTATTATAATTAGCTGAGCTCTTGAAATTTTAAAACATTTTGAAAGGTAGAAAATTGGAAATCTTCAAACATTTCAAAAGCTAGGAAATTCGAAATCTCCAATCATTTCAAAAGCTTTGAAATTCGAAACCTAACAAAATTTCAAAAGCTAGGAAATTCGAAACCTAAAAAAATTTCAAAAGCTAGGAAATTCGAAACCTAAAAAAATTTCAAAAGCTAGGAAATTTAAAATCTAAAAACATTTCAAAAGCTAGGAAATTTGAAATCTACAAACATTTCAAAAGCTAGGAAATTTGAAATCTACAAACATTTTAAAAGCTAGGAAATTTGAATCTACAAACATTTCAAAAGCTAGGAAATTCGAAATCTAAAAAGATAAGCAAATTTTTAAAAGAGGGTAAATTATTTAAGACTTCAAATCTTAAAAAACAGACATTTAATACAATTGAAAAAAAATACAATTCACGTTATAATTTTAAATCAACTAATGATCTAAACATTTTCAAAATAATTGGTATGTTTTTTAGAAACATGATATCCGAAAATTTGAAGACATGAAAACTTTTTTTCTTCATACTAATGGTATAGGATAAAAATAAAGTTATTTTTTTCAAAATAATGATGAAACGGAAAAGGAAAACAGAATTTTAATGGGAAAGAATATGAGACGTTTTATTTTTTTTATTTTATAAACTCATACAATTTTTTACATACAAACATATAAAAAAACTTTTAAGTAAGGGTTATAAAAGTTTTCCAGGAAATGAAAATTATATCTTCATTAATCATATAAAAAATATAAAATGTGAAATTTTAATTATCATATTTTTGATTATTAATCAAATTTCTTCATAATTTGTATTCAATCTACTTGGTAATCCGTAAGATTTTAATCCCTTATTGAATTAACAATTTTTTGTTTTCATTCCATTTCCACGTTTTATATTCATTTTTTTTCCCTTCAAATATGCGTCTCAACATGCCTCAGTTCAATTTTCACCATTGTAGTAATTTAATACATCTTGTTTTTTTTTCGTATTTTTTTTATCTATCTCTCATTCTCTTGATAAATTAATTCACATTGAATTGGTCTCGAAACATGAACACACAATTCAGACTAAAACAATATTTATTTAATGTACGTGCAAAATTGTATTTGCATTTTATAATAAAACTGCATTTGGATCGCTTCATTTCATTTCATTTCGTATTACTTGATTTGTGCTACAGTGCAGATCTTCTCAAATAACGTAAAAATATTGTAAAACAATGTAATGGTAATAAAATGTTGAATCAGAAGTCGTACAAAAACGTGTAATAATAATGAATTGAAATGAAATGAAAATGTACAAAAAAAACGACTGGAGATGGAGAAGAAAATTCAGCTCTATCAATGTATAGTGTGAATGCCAATGTATCCCAATGATATGGAATTTCATATTAAGTTGAACAAAGTAATAGAATGTAAAAAAAAATCATATGTGTAAAGTGTGGGATATTTCTTTTAAGAATAATAAAATGATATGAATACATTGTCGAGAATGTGCAAACTCTCAGCTCGCATAACAAAGTTATATGATTGAATTATTAAAATTTATATTCTGTTTTCATATGTGGATGGGACTTGGATGAAATGTGGAGGATGATGTGTGTGTGAAAAAAAAATTAAATAAATAAACCATTGAATTTCATTAGTTTCTTCTTTATTAATTTTCATCGTATCACAATAAGCGATTGAACTGAAACAGTTGCAGAGTATTTTTTTTGGTATCGGTTTTTAAAGAGTGGGTTGGCTTGAAGAAAAATCGTTGAGGATTGGAATATTCTCCGAAATTAAATCTAGAAAGGATTTCAACTAAGGCTCATGTTATACCTCAAGTAAGGTCTAAAGTAAGGCTTATGTAATATCTGTCGTAATGTCTCAAGTAAATCCCTTGCAATATCCGAAGTAATGTCTCAAGTAAGGCCTTTGCAATATTTGACGTAATGTCTGAAGTAAGGACTTTGAAATATCCGAAGTAAAGTCTCAAGTAAGGCTTTTGCAATATTCAAAGTAATGTCTCAAGTAAAGCCCTTGCAGTATCCGAAGTAATGTCTCAAGTAAGGCCTTGGCATATCTGACGTAATGTCTCTAGAGCTTTGAAAAAGACATTTAAATTTCATGTGCTTATTTAGAGAAGCTGGTCATAAGTGACTTAAATGTACTGGTTCAAGGATCAAAGGAAAAAATCTCTCAAAACACATCACTTGAATTTCATTGCAAACAAATTTTTTTACTTTTTCACTTTGTTGTCCGTCTCCATTTAAAATGTTCAACGGCAAGCAGTTAAAATAATCGTACATAAGAACTTAATAAACTTCATAGGATTAAAAACATAAAAAAAACAATCGCATTATTTTCTACATTGCGATGATTGTACAAACTTGCAAACATCCAAGTAATAAAGGTGAAAATCATGAAGAGTAATCTTTACTATAACTTAACATCATTTTTATAACTGACACTCAACATACATTTTTGCTTTGAATTTTTATGCTTTTTATTTCATTTCAAGCAGATCTCAATCTGCATCGTATATAAAGCTGCTTTAATACAATAAATTTAAGTTAAACTCTCATAATACCCACTCATTACTGCTTGACAAAACAGATTTAATGATATGTGTTGCAATGTTCATGTTTTATGAAAAAAATATGGAGCTGACCGGTATTTTGTAAGGAAAAGTCAACATTGGATACAAAGCCTTTTGAATATTTTTAAGGAATGTGAAATCTTATTTTTACGATTTTTCATTAAAAATTTAACCTTGTAAGCGTCGTGTAACCGTCAAGTATGGGACGGTGACGGTGGGAAGCTTAGACCTCATATGGCACATTTTAAAGGTTTCCTGAGCCAGAATCAACCTGATATCCTTATTTTAATTTCTTCTACAAATAATATAGAGCAAAAAAGTGATTAGGTCACAAAATTTGTTGATCTTTTGCAAAAAAAAGGAAAATAAAAAAGGGAAAAGTTCTGATCCACATTTATTACGACTTACATTCTCTTTTAGTCATCATCATCATCATATATGTAGGTCAATGTAGGCACTTAGATAAAACTTTGAATAAAAAATTCTGAACTACTCATGAATAAATGTGTGTGTTAATGCAAAAGGACACAACAAACAGTTAAACTTGATAGAGAAAAAATAGTGATTTGTAATAAAGATTAAGTTAATCACATCGTAATTCTGGATGTTCAGTTTTATTTTTATTTTTATAATACTTTTATATTAGGTCACATCTCAAAAAACTTTGTGTCCGAAAACGCCGCTGGAGCCTTTCTGAGACGTTCTAGACCCATAGTTTCTTCTGAAACTTTATCTTATTTTTGTTGGCCGAGGTGCTCCCGTAAAAAAAAATTAGGGTGTCCATATAAAAAAATAGGGTTGCCATACAACTTTTAGTGAAAATTCAAAAAATTTCCACGAATTTTCCGGAAAATTGGGAAAAAAATATATTTCCAAAATCCCCTCAACCTAAGCTACAACTTTGCCAAAGACACCAAAGACCTAACACGAACATCAAAAAATTTTTTTTTTTACACACACATGAATTCTCTTATTATAATACTTTTATATTAGGTCACATCTCAAAAAACTTTGTGTCCGAAAACGCCGCTGGAGCCTTTCTGAGACGTTCTAGACCCATAGTTTCTTCTGAAACTTTATCTTATTTTTGTTGGCCGAGGTGCTCCCGTAAAAAAAAATTAGGGTGTCCATATAAAAAAATAGGGTTGCCATACAACTTTTAGTGAAAATTCAAAAAATTTCCACGAATTTTCCGGAAAATTGGGAAAAAAATATATTTCCAAAATCCCCTCAACCTAAGCTACAACTTTGCCAAAGACACCAAAGACCTAACACGAACATCAAAAAATTTTTTTTTTTACACACACATGAATTCTCTTATTATAATACTTTTATATTAGGTCACATCTCAAAAAACTTTGTGTCCGAAAACGCCGCTGGAGCCTTTCTGAGACGTTCTAGACCCATAGTTTCTTCTGAAACTTTATCTTATTTTTGTTGGCCGAGGTGCTCCCGTAAAAAAAAATTAGGGTGTCCATATAAAAAAATAGGGTTGCCATACAACTTTTAGCGAAAATTCAATTTTTTTTTACACACACATGAATTCTCTTAACAGAATGTGAACACATCGACTTAAAAACTAGTATTGTTGTAAAAAAATCTAACATTGAATAAAACTAAAAAGTAATAAATAAAAAAAATATAAAAAAAATCAGATGAAAACAAAGCTCTGGCCATTTCTTAGGAAGTTACTAACTTCTAAAATAAACTTTTATGAGAGGGGGGTGGCCAACTAAAAAGTGAAAAACAAGAAGTTTTCTAGCAAAATTAAGTCTTTGAGATTAAAAACAAATTTGTTAAAAGTTGAATTTTGATTTCAGTCTTTGTTTACTGATTAAACACAACCACCAATCTATCAGTTTTGTGAGTGAGGACCAAAGTCATTAAAAAAAAAAAAAAAAAATTGTTTCCAGTTAATACTCAAAATTCAACTTTTAACAAATTTGTTTTTAATCTCAAAGACTTAATTTTGCTAGAAAACTTCTTGTTTTTCACTTTTTAGTTGGCCACCCCCCTCTCATAAAAGTTTATTTTAGAAGTTAGTAACTTCCTAAGAAATGGCCAGAGCTTTGTTTTCATCTGATTTTTTTTATATTTTTTTTTTATTTTTGTGTTTTCCCAAAGTTTATCTCTATCTTTTTTTTAGAACATAAGAGCTGTGAACACCCACGATTTAATAAAAAAAAATTGAAATGTTAATCACTTGCTGGTTTTTAAAAGTGCATTTACACGAATTTGTCTCAAAAGTTAAAAACAAAAAGATGTTAGACTTATAAAAGATTATGGAAGCTAGGTTATGTGACTTTAGAGCACCCACGAAGCTCAAACAGGATTCAATAAGGTTCAATTCAAGTTTGTGAGCTTTGAGCCCTCACTAAGCTCATGCAGTTCAATCAGGATTTTTCAGTATTAGTAAGAAGTCATTCAGAAGTTATTCAAAAGTTATTTACAAGTTATCCAAAAATTATTCAGCAGTTATCAAGGAGTCATTCATGAGTTATTTAAGACGTAGGATTTCAAGACCGTTTTGTTTCTTTCTTCAGTTGATCAGGTAGCTTGTTAAAATTGGATCATCCAGTGGGCAATAAGCTATAAAAAAGTAAGTTAGATCTAGTTCTCGGCGAAATAAAGTCGTTCCTGTTTCTGGTTTCATATCTGTGCTGTTAATCGAAGGCTTTCTTGCAAAGAAATGATTTTTAACGGACATTTTAAGGAACTTGAGCCCAAAGCCTAAGTCCAATCCTTAAATCAATGAGTGATAGCAATTCATTCAGCAAAATCTTTCAGTTATACATTGAAGAGAAATATTTGTTATTAAATTACAAAAAATACACGACCTAACTCAAAACAATAACAAGAGGTACAAAACTTATTATTTTCAAACGAATATTGATAGGTGTTTATTTTTATTTTTGTACAAGTAGAATGATAACCACGTGTGTGCTTAAGAAAGATCAATTCATTGACATTTCCTTAGAGATTTTTTTCTTCTCGTTTTCTCTTAACATCAATTTTCTTTATTTATCCTTACAAAAAAAATACAGTAAAATAGACACGCAGAAAAGCATGTTAAATCATCATAAATAACGATATTTCACCTTGAACACAAGAAAAAAGAATTTATATAAAAAAAATAATATTGGATTGACAGTTGAACAGAACACATCTTCAATTATTTAGGGTTAAATCTTGAAAAAAGGAAACTCAAGTCGATTTCAATCCAATTCAGATAAATTTATATCATTAATGGCCATGAGAGGTATAAAAAAAGGAAAGACAATGAAAATGTCATGGAAGTTAAACAATAAATTCCACTAAATTATACAAAATAAATACTTTTGTCTCAATAAGTTAAAAAAACACACACACATAAGAAATCATTTACGTGTTTACAAACTGAGTTAAAGAAAAAATGTTTGAAATGAAAACTCACATATTTGATTTCTCTTTTCGTAAATTGAATAATATTTTGTGTAAATAATACACCTGATGATATTTTGATAAATATTTTTTTTTTCATATTTTTTTGTCTCATCCATTTAACTTAACATTAGCTGATGTGTTTTATCATTCGCATCTTAAAATGACAATTTTCTGTTGAACAAATATGGAATGTGATAAGCAAATAATTAGGTTTCAATATAATCCGTTAGTGTGAGGCTCAAATCTGTAATATTTAAGAAATCTTTTCAATGAAAACACGCTGGTTGGGCGAAAAATTAACAAAACAGGCTCCGAAATTGAATTAAATTGAATTTTTAAACAATTAAACTCCCAAAAGTATGCAATACACTTTCCAGCAAAATTATTCACTATCGGCATACAGTTTTTGAGTCCGTTTTTTGAGGTCTTTTTAAAAATTGTGGCATCACATTTAAATGGAAGCCCATTTTTTTGTCCCAGGGTCTTAAATTTGCATAGTATTAAAATTTTGTACAATTCATTGCATACTTTCAGTCTTTTAAATTTAAAAGCGATGAAAAAATGTATCGCAAAGTTAAAAAAAAGGATTTCATCGTGTTGCCAAGTGCTGGCTTTTCATTTGATTCATTAATGGCAAGTCTCTGTTTTGTTTTTTTTTCTCTTTACCTGGTGGTTATGATGATGGTGGTTATGAATGGAAAAAACCAACAGCTCTCTTTTTTTCCAAGTATTATTTTTCTGATAGTGTATTTGCATGTTTACTTTGAAAGTGCAAATTATTTACGATTCAGTCGTTTTTATTTTTATAAGTGGAACGATGATTGGTCATTCATTCAGTTTTTACTCTACTCTAAATTTTCTTTTATGAGCTTTAAGATGAAATTTTATCATTCTTAAAGAAATAGAAATAATTTTATTCTCAATTTATCCATAAAATGCAAATCCATGTTTAGAATTTTCCCCTAAGGACAATTAAAATTTGTAATCCAAGGTGTATAAATAAAATATTTACGACCACATGCACTTTTACGACCGACACCTTTTGCATATATACACGACAACCCACGTTGAAAAATGAATTTACTTAATGAAAAACTTTCATTTATATATGAACTGACACCATTTTTTAAATGCACATTGAAATTCAGCCAGAGTTTACATTTATAATTGTATATGAGAAAGTGTTAGAACAAAAGTTTTCCATTTGTACATTTGAATAATAGAATAAATACACACTTTTTTTTATTATTTGTAGTATGTACTTGTTGTTTTCCATTGTTTGACTTGTTCATTAGGAGTGTAAACTAATGGGAACTTAGCATATGATGACGATTTTATGTTACAACAGTCTTTTTAAGGCTTTAAATGAAGAAAAATGTTGCTCGTTCTATTTTTATCTCCTTTCTTTGACATCTAATTTAATATTTTTGTATGGAACTCATCATTAAAAAGAAATTAGATTGTTTTCTATAATTTCATATTATTATGATACATTAAAATAGGAAAAAATAGGTCACAAACTTCTGTTTTTTTGTTTCCATTTCTAATCTTTAGTGCTTTAAGTGCAAATGCAAAGTGGCAGTAGTTTTTTTCAATGAGTACATTTATTTATAAACTAGTAATAAAATAAAAGTTCAGCTTGATAAAAAAATTGTTTTTTTCTATTTATGTCGAGTACGTAATTTTTAATTTAAATATTTGTTTATGTTTTAAGGATACTTAAAAAATGCAAATTAAAAGCAGTTACTTTGAAAATAATAGAGAGGAAATGTAAATAGATTCATAGAAAGTGGAAAATTATTAAAATTTCACAGAAATATCCTTAGTTGAAAGTTAAGTCCAATTTTAGGCCATTTCAAATTCGAAAAGGTCGGTCACCTTGAAATTTCTGTATGAAAAATATTCAGCTGACATTTGAAGCACGATTAAAAATAAAAAAAATTAATAACTAAAAATTTATTTTATAAAGTTGCAGGGACAAAAAGGTCCCTGGACAGGATGAGGGTTAAAGCTGGGCGTGAAGTTAGCACAGTTAACCAATCTTAGAGTGAAGCAAAGATTTCTAGGTGAGCTGTTTCTTCTGAAGCTTCTGCTCGAACATGTTTCTCTAAAATAAATGAGAGCGAGAGAGAGTAAATCAAAGAAAGTCTTATATTGAGCTATGAGGCTCATTTTTCAACCATAATTTTTAATAGCTACAAAATACATTATAATCTCGTTTAAAACATCTTGAAAAGCTCCACAACGAAAAATGAGCTTCATAGCTTTAATAGGCTTAAATAGGCTCTGATGGCTAAACCCCGAAACACGTGTCAGCTTATTTTTAGTGTAGTTTTTCATTTTCATAGTAAAAACTTTGCCCGAGCAAGTAGTGCATTTTGTATATCTCTTTTCTAGCACCATAATCCATTGAAATTTTTTGGGGGTTAAAATTAAAGAGATTTAAGGACATTGACACTGGGTACGAAGTATTTCAAATTTGTAATTGCATGAAATTTGAGTGATTTTCATGAAAAACGACTTTTGATTTCACCACAATTTTTAAAGTCACAACAGAAATAATTTAAATTAATTGTTGAAATGTAATCCCAATATTTGTTTTAATTTTAAAATTGTATTTGTTTTTATTAAAATTTAAATTATGCCTCTCCATTTTTTTTTATTTTTGTTCTTGTGAATTAACAAAAAAAACAAAAATAAACAAAATTTTTTTTTTGTTTTACTTTTCTTTTTATGTTTCAGTTCTTATTAATTCAAGTGTAGGATGTTTGAATAATATTTAAACTTTAAAAAAAAAAAAAATGTAAAATAATAAAAAAAAGCATTGAAAAATACGAAAAAATTCATACAAACACATTAAAAATAAGAGATGCAAAAAGAATCGCACAAGAATGAATGAAATAAAAATTTCGCTGACAGCTATTTATGTTTAAAGTTTTTTTTGTGTCTTCTTCCTTATACATATAATATTATTCTAAAATGTGTATTTTTTTGCTTTTTTTCTTTTTTCATTACAATTATTTAGGTAAGCGAACACAAAAAAATACTTTCATCATATAAATGTGGAAATGTGAGCTATTTTTTTTCCTACAAGGGATCAGAAATGCAGGTAAACAGTGAAATTTTATAGAAATTACTGTGCTACACTCAAATTTTATAGGCATGAATGATCAAACAATTCAGTATGTTTTCATATGACAATTAAAAAAAAAAATTACTTATAAACATGTGAAGTAGAGGTATTTTATTTCTGAAAAGCTATTTTTTTTTGTTTTGATGTTGAAAAAAAAACAAAATAAAATGAAATGGGAAAATAAAATAAAAGTCAGGGAAATTTAAATTGCATTTGAATTCATCGTGATCACTTTAATTTCATTTAAAATATTACTTGAATCGACATGAGTCAGATACAACAAATTGTGCCCAAAAGAGCATTTTTAACTGGAAAACTCAATAAATACTAACATAAACATAGAATTATAAAATAAAAAAAAAGTTAAATAAACTTGATGACATTTGTTAATTGATGCACTTCCCAACTCCCTTCCATGTATAAATTTTCAAGTTTTATCCAGTACAATTTAGAGGAAGTTGTTTTTCATAGGAAATGTGTAATTTTTTTCCTGGACATTTTATATTTTGTTAAATTTTTTCATTTACTTTGAACAAAATAAAAGCATTCCAAATAAAAAATAGGTCACAGTCCAACTTAAAAATGCATTTAAAATACTCATCCAATGCAATAAACACTTTTTAAAAAAATTGTTATAAAGTCATTTAATTTCCCTCATGTTATACTAAAATGACATTTCCATGCTCGAAATATGCAACAACAGTCGCATTTTAATGACTATTAGCGTTGTGAAAATAAAAAAAAAAGTTAAATGTATTTAATTTACGACAATTTTTTTGTAAGCATGGTAATTAGACTTCAGTTTTTTTTTCTGGGAGGCAAGAAAATTATCATTTTTTTATTATTTTCATGGAAATAAAAAAAAAAATTTCTTTGAAATTATGATGCTCAGGTGGACAATTATCCTTTTTTCTTTAAATTTCTATTCAAATTTTGTAATAATAATAAAAAAAAGGAAAAATCATATTTTCCAATAATTTAACACGTGACCCAATTGAATTCAATATTTTGTTATTTAGGGGGAAAATAATAATCGAAGATTCATAATAATGACGATGAGAGAAAGAAAAAGAATAAATAATAACAAGAAAAATTCAAGGGGAATAAAGATACTTCCCAGTGGCAACAGGCATGATGCTTGCACGATGCTTTCATTCAAAAAGCATCCTAAAAGCATGATGCCACATTTCCCGTGTTTGCATCATGCTTTGCATGCTTTTTGCATAATTTTATGGAATTAGGATGCTTAGCATGCTGTTTGCATTCATATATTCTATTTTGATTGTTTTCATTGAAAGACAAATTTATAATTTTAAAAATATATTTATTTTATTCACATTCAAAAGTAATTTTACAAACAATTTACATTTTTTTGGTTAAAAAATAATTTGAGTAATTAACTTTTTAATTAATATTACATTTCACTCTAAATTCTATTTTTATATTTTAATGATTATTTTAACAATTTCACAAAAACTTCATTAAAAACTTAATTTTTTAATTTGTTACACAGAATTGATCTTCAATGATTTTATTTTTGATTTTGAATTTGTCGACAAAGAATATCTTGATTAGTTTAAAATTAATTCAATATTTTTTTGCACTTATAACACTTTTTATTTAATTATTTTTTATCAAGAAACACAACGCGTCTATTTTATTGAATGGCGATCACAGTTTGACATTATAAAGTCAAAATTGATGCAAAAGCAATGCCTAGGAATTCAATTTGCATTATTTATGAATTTTGAATGCCTAGGCATTGTTTTTGCATCAGTTTTGATTCCATGTTGCCACTGGGTTATGTTACTAAATAAATATATTAAATACCCCGAAAAATGAGTTCTCTTTTCATCAAAATTCTTTTGAATTGATTTTTGCATTTTTTTTTTGTATTTATTGATTGGATTTTTCCTTTGTAATCTGACAAAATCAAGTCCTTTTTCATATTTTCTGTCTGACAAAATTCGTTATAATTAAAAATATTGAATGGATTTATGGCTCAGCAGCTGAGCTCTTTTTTTATATGAAATATAATTACAAAGGCCATCAATGTAATGAAAAGATTTTGACATTATTATGTTTCTGTGTTTTTTGACAGAGGCCTTCAATAAGAGCCAAATGAAAAAAATGGTCTAATTTCGTTTTAATCAGTCTTTAACACGTAGGTAGTTGCTCATGCCCAGTCCCAGAGCCCCTTAGATCCAGTGGCCTTTAATTTCAAAACTTTTCAATCATTATTTTACTCTACTTGAGAAAATGAAATCAGTTACATGAAATTTATCTTATTACCATTTGAAATAACAGAATCAGGTAATTTATTGCTTAAATATTCGCGTTTCTGCACTGCAATTCATTTATTTAATTTGAAACAGAAAAATCGTTGGCATAGATTTTTCACTTTTTCAACTTGTAACTGACTTTAAAAAATGTTTTTTCATTAATATTAGTTTTTTTTATGTAAAAAAGTAAAAGAGAATTTGCATTGAAAATGAGAAGTATATTGATTTTTGGTGTTCTAAGTGCATTTCATTGAAACAGTTTCTTTAACTTTTGCACTTTCAACGTAATAAAAACAAAATAAATTAAATAGAATAATCCATATTTTCCTTGGAGGTATGATTAAAATTCGCATGCACGTTTAGTCGTTTACTCAAAACGGATACACATCCGCTAACTTTATTTTTGTCTAAATCTTGTTGAATATTGTAATATGCTTACAAAAAATAAAAAAAACAAGGTAGAAAAAAGGTAAATATTTTGTGTTTTCACATCTAGCTTAATACAATTTTCCGTGGAAAACGTTCATCGCACAATATTTTTCATGTATATTAAAGGGAAATGTAATTTATTAAGATTAATCGGTTTACCATGCTCCAAAACATATAATCACGTTTCTAACCTAATTTTCCTAGATTACACCCAAATACATTTTTAGTTTGATTCAAATAGATGTATGAATATGAACAGATTTTTATGGGGTTAACGTTTGGGTCTAGTGAAGTATGAAAATAAATTAAATTTAAATAAATATGAAATTTAACAAAAATATGATTATTTTGGGAGGGTTTTGGGTTTATTTTTTTGTAATTAGTGGAAGGTTCTTTATTTCTTTTTAATTAATCAGTTTTTTAATGAACTGAAATATAAAATAAAATGATTAAAAAGTGTTCCAGCAAATTAATTGGGCTGGGAAGAGTTAATTATGGGACCCACTATGGTCCCATTGAAGTTCTTTTTAGAAAGCAAAACTCCTTTAACTACAGTTTAAGGGTGGACCTTAGCTTTTATACTGTTATCCGAAAGCAGTTACACTTGAGTTGAAATAAGTTTAATTCTAATCTAATATCTTAATTAAGCGCCTTAACGACTGGCCTATAACAACTTCGTAATAGTAACTCTCTCGTTGGGGAATTAGAATATTAATCTTAAGGTTGGCAGTTCGATACTCGCTCTGACCATTAAACTTTACAACGTCAAATGTCTTTCTTTTCGGCTTCTCAATTTGAGTTAAAGGCTAGATAAAAGTGGCGACTGTCTGCGATGACAGGATAAAAGCTATGTCCCTCGGATGATGATAATGGGTGTGCAGAATGGGCCCAACTAACGGCCTCAGTGCAGGCTTAATAACAGCCCTACAAATCTGATCTGAACTCTCTCGTTTATTTCATATAATTCTTTATAAGCCTTTTAAAAGAAACTTGTACATTTAAATTCACAATGTGCAAAGGATGTCAGATCTTTGTGAATAACGATGATTGATCGACATCAAACGAAATATTTAAATTACAGTACAAGACATTTTATTTGAAGTGCTTTTTTTTTTTTTAAATTAAGAAGCAATCGATCTATGTTATCAGATTAAATACAGTACTTCTGAAACATATGGTTCTGGTGTTCCCTTGTAATGCAATCCTTTATTTATTGTTAAAATAACCTGATAAATGGCGTTTTAAATTTTCGTGTTAGTATATCGGTCAGTATCGTTGCCAGGTATCAATTTGATTCATCTGCAACTCGAGCTCACATCCAAGTGATCCAGTATATTTCCTGAAAATAAAAAAAAGGAATCACCCTATTAAAATGTCTTTTAAATTACTTTCATTGGCACTTCATGATATCCCACATCTGATTTCTATACGATAAGAAAATATACATAATTTTCCATGCATGCCAAAGGCAATTTTCATTTAAATAAATGATAAATTTCATCGTGTGTGACGCAACACAGAACACATAAAAAACAAAGTAATTTTGTCTCAAATAAACGTCCTTTTAAATATTAGAATAATTTAAAACTTTTTCGTTCCAACACATAACGATTAATAAATATAAATTTTATGAGTTTTAATGATAAATTGTTGATTGTTATTTTACCTTTAAAAAATGTTTTTTTTTTGTATATATAAGGACGAATTTTATTGCGACAAATAAAATGTGTGTATCTGTGACTTATTTTCACGTGATTTATTGTGAAATTTATTGGGCGTTTATTTATATAAAATTGTATTATAAATAATAATTATATGTAATTTTGGCATGTATATGATATGGGTATCAACAGAAAAGGGAGGGGTAAAGGTAACAGATTGTTTAAAGTTTGCAAGTTTATTTAAATGGAAAATGGAAAAATTATGTTAATTTAAATAAAGTTTTTTAAAGTTGTGGTTACTTACCTGAAATTCTATCAATTTATTGAAATTTAACAGACAGAAAACTTAAAACTTCAATTAATCTTGTCTTTTTGAAGAAACTCCTTTCAATGAGATCATCTTTTGTATTTCATTCAAGTGGGTATTGTGGTTATTTCTTGTTTATTTATAAGTTTGATTTCCTTTTATCATATTGTTTTTTAACCATTATTGAAAACAGTATCATCTTGAATTGAACTTTGTTTGCAATTAACCTCAGAGATTAGAAGAATTTTTGCATATTTTGAGTCATTTAACTTGCTTCCTATAAATCAGCTGACATTCAATTACAATCAATCTTATGAACTGTTCAGTACTTTACTTTTCATTAAGATGAAACGTTTTTTTTCTTTTTCTACTTCTTTTAATATTGGTTTCATTGGAAAAACTCAAGTACTTTGAAATACGATGCCACTTCACAAAACTTTAAGAACACATTTGGTTTAAAAGATTGTGGTTTTTGTATGACCATGTCCTTTTATCTATGAAAGCAAATCTATTTAATGGAAATACGACTTTGAATAAGAAATTGGTGATTTTTATGAGAAATTTATTTGTTTGATATTGTACATTATTATTTTTGATACAGTACTGGAGGTTTATCTTTCAACGTAATCCATTGAAAATATGTCATGTGATTAAAAAAATACTCGACTTATTACGAAATATCTTAATTTTAATGAAAAAAGGAAAATAGATAAAAAAAAGAAAAATGTCTTTTGATAAGATAAGATGAATTTTCGCTAGACTTGATAAACTTGCAAACATTATTTTGGTATTTCTATGATTTTGATATGAGATTGAACTTTTTCATCTCATTTAATTGGTATCTAGGGGAAGAAGTTTATTTCCTTATCATATCTCCGTCAAAAAATATAAAGATATAAGATGAGTATATAAAATAAAGATTTTTTTCCTTCAAACGAATCTGACACATTAACCTAGAATTTTCCCCCTTTTTCATCATTAGACTTGTACATAACACTACCACCATTGCTATGCCACATTTAAATGCATATAACACACAAAAACTTACCGGGCACTATATACATAATTTGACATGATTATTATATTTCTATGATCTGTGTAAATAGAATTAGGTTGGTGGGTAATGTGCTATGAAAAAAGGGGGAATTTGCGATTTGTGATTATTTGTTTAATGAAACTCAAAATAATTTTATTTTTAATATTAAATGAGAGATGTTAGGGTGAAAATTGTTGTGTTTAATTTTTGGATAAACGGTGGATTTGGTAGTGGTGAAAAAGAGTAAACATTTAAGAATGAAATATTGCTTCAATTTCAAGGCCATGTCAAAAAAAGGGTAGTCAGAGCTTAGTCGTGAACGTATCACATTCTATTTCATCAGATGCCAATGTTGATGGTAGCACTACAAAAATCATGCCGACCTAAATTTTTTACGGTGTAGTGGTAAGCTCGTTTGATTATCAATCTTAAGGTTGCCAGTTGCAAAGTGATGAGGATATGCAATGTGATATTCACGAAAACTTTTGGAAGCTTTGGAAGTAAATTTGGTGAAATACAATATCAAAACTCAATTGACAAGTTTAAAAATGATTAAAATGTTCTATTTGAAAAGAATACTGATAAAAGTCACATTATTATCGATCATTTAAGAAGTTTTAGGAAAAGGGACAATCTCAAATGTCCCTTTTACGTCTACTCAATTTAAAGGCTAGGTGGCAACTGCTTTCAAATTAACAGGAAAAGCGATAAAAATGTCATTCATCAAACGCCGAGTAAGCGTCATTCAAGGTCTCAAAGAACGTGTGCGGACCAAATCACATAGTTACTTACTTGTTACTTGTGGCTGGGGTCCATCCTTAGAATGATGTTTATCACAGCACTGTATCACAGCATTAAATTAAGTTACAGGGCGTTATAACAATTGACTAGAGTTTTCACACAAATAAATACTGATCGTTTAAAGCGTTTCAAGTTTGTTGTATCGACAATTGTTGTCTTCATTAAATCATTATAAAATTTCATGCCTTTATCATGTAGCGAATTTTGCTACTTGTCATGGCGATAATTTGGAAGACGATAGTGATCAGTTGTCCTCAAAATGTACGGTTGAGCACTTCTAACAACTGTCAGTTCGTTGGCCAAGTATTGCAGGGCGTTTTCAATTTACGTCTTAAGGGGTGTGCTTTCCTATAAATAAAAGAAAAAAAAAATATCAAATTTCCAATCAACTCATTTAAAACAATTATTTATCATTGTTTTTTTTATTTTCATTTCAAAATTCAGATAAGTCAAGCATGTAAATGAATCATCAAATCAAGCATATTATCAATTATTTCAATTTAGATCTTTACTTATGCCCCAAATTTTTTTATATTAAAAACAATTTCGTATTGAACGAAAAAAAGGTAGAATAATGTAACTGAATGCGCTTAAAAAAATAAACATTAAAGTTAGATGAATCTGTAACCCTTTTTTTCCCTCTTAATTTATTCCCTTGATTTGATTTCAAAGTTCTTCGTAAACTGTCGATCAAATAAAAAATAATAAAAAAAAAACTGTGTATAATTTTTTCATCACAGATACAAGAAAAGCAGGACAAAGAAACGACATAATAATTGTCCTTTATCAAAAGAAAATAATCGTGTTAATGTTTTTGAAAATTTTTCTTATTTTTCCCCCTTTTCTTCATCATTTTTTTTTTTTACATCACGTAACATGAAATCAATAGAAGTCATATTAAGAGATTATGTTCAGGTGAAGGAGTTTTTCGATATATAAAATGCTTATAAATTGATAGTCGATTCAAGATACGATTTTCTTTTGAATTTGTTCAAAAAAAAATTTCATGTAATGAGAAGCAATTAATCGTTGATCAGAAGCATTTTATATTGTTAATTTCTGATTCAATGGAACGCCCTACACATTTTTTTGCTATCCCTTATTTGGATACTTCAAATGCAATATTTATTATTACTCAGGAATTCACATAAATAAAGTATTATCATTACTACTATTATTATTATTGTCATTTATATATTATAATAATGGGTAAATTTTCCTGGTACTTGAAAAAAAATAAGAAAAATGTCGTAATAAATGAATTTGATACACATTAAAAAGGTTACTTTGATTTTGTCAATGTGAACACTCAATGAAAGTACACAAAAAAAATGAGTATTTATTTGTAAGTGAACAAAGGATGTAATTTATCTTATATATTATGGCTATTAAGGGTCAAATGGTGGTCATTACATGGCTTTAACTATTCGCTTTTATGTTTTTTTATTACTCAATGTATATTTTCTCTGTTTCAATGTTTCAAATGAAATTTGAGCCAAAACGCTTAAAAAAAGTAAAACAATAATAATAATAATAATGATATTAATAATATAAATGATGATGAAGCATCTGGAATACAATTTTCTTTTATATGCTTTTATTGATTTTTAAAGCCTTTAAAATGCGGAATAATTGAAAAATATTGTTTTACCGCAACCACCATGGAATAATATAAATAAATAAAATATATATTAATACAAAAGGCAAAACAACAACAACAAAAATACTAGAAAATATGGTGTCATGAACATCGTCATTAAATTTGTGTTTTGTTTTAAGCACTGGCAATAAAAGGGTTTAAAAAATGTTTTGAATAGAAAAAGATGGCGTCATTTAAACCCTATTAGTGTGGATTTTTAAATATTTATAAAGTCATTTGCAATTAAATGGTAATTCAATTAAATTTTTGATGGGCATTACATTTTGATTGTATCTTTTGCTTTGAATAGTCAAGTTTTCAAATGAAGCATTGAAAAAAGTGTTAGGAACTCAATTATTCATGGATGATTTGGAAATTAACATTAAAAATTGATTTGAAGGGAAATTTTCAACCCCAAAAGAGTTTAGGCTTTAACCCATTGACCACCACTCAAAATATTTTCTTCAAATTAGACACGTTTAAAAGATGTCTAACCAGTTACTTTGATATTTTTGGTTATAGTGAAAAAATTATTGGCAGAAATAAGATGAAAAGTCATGAAATTTTTTCCTCTTTGTACAAGAATTTTGTATGTATTTCTGTGATATTGTACGACACTTTCAATAGGATATTTAGGAAATTTTATCGAAAAGAAAATTATCCACTTTTGCACAGAGAACAAATCCTAGAAGAAAGTTTTGGTCTAAACTCAATATTTTTAGAAGAGGTCGACGCTTAATGGGTTAATTGAATTGAAAATTTCCATTTTCTTCAATGATCGTTATTATTAAAAATATTTGGCTTTTCTCATAGCCCTTACGCCTAGAACCTAAATATTTGAAATTTTCTAACAAAACCATTCAAAAAATGGAACATCGCTAAAAACAGGTTAAAAATTCATCAATACCGTGAAAGCTTCTTTCCCTTATAGAAAACATAGAAAATCTGAATTTCATGTAATGCCACTCTAATCTTTTAAATTTCATTTAAACTTTTCAACAATAATATTTTTCATTTAACAGATAAAAAATTGCTAAATACAATACAATGACATCGTGAAATATTATTTGCACTTTGTCCATTCAAATGCATCACAGTTACAAACCGAAAAAAAAATTAAACGTTGTCGCTCGCTAACAAAATTGCAATCTAGGAGTGTAATAAATTTGTTTTTTTTTTTAATGTAAACGAAATATTAAAAAAAACACAAAAAATTCATTTGACTGCATGCTTCATTTATTTTATTTTTAACTATGATTTTTTTTCCCACCATTTACAGCAATTTTAGTAAAAAAAATTTAAAAAAAAACGGGAAAATGCAACAATAATAATAGCAACAGAAACAAAAAAAATTTGATATAATCTAGAAAAGATTAAAATATATTTGCACAAAATAAGCGACACTACTTTGTACTGCATCTAAAGAGTAGAATTTATAGTGGTTGTTGTTGTTGTTGTCACTCTGCCTGCCTCTTATAATGCTATTAGGGATGTAAAATTCATTTCAATACATACCCACACATGCATAATATTTAGTTTGAGGTAAAATGGATAGAGAGATAAAATAAATTCACTTGTTCAACATATGTGAAGTTGTGGGTAAAAAAAATTATAGTGTTTTGTGGAATTTTTCCAGGACATTAATGTCATGATGACGCGGTTTACAGTAAACATAAAAAAAATTTTAGTTTGTTAGAATAAAATTTATCATATAAGAAAAAAGAATTACGCCTGATTGGATTGAGAATTTAATTTAACTAAAATAATATTGATTTTTTCATGGAAAATTTCAATATTTCGCTGTTTTGATTACGTTCATATTGATATTTTCAAAATTTATTGTTCCAAGTTTTACCGTTTTTGGATGATGACGTTGTAGTATCATTAAATCTTCATCTCCGTTTTATCAGAGTCAATTTCTGATTAAAATCATACAAAAATGATGAGCATGCAGATCGATAGAGAATCAAAAAATAAAGGGTCTTGTATCTGCGTTTATCGATTGGACCCTGTAGAGTGCGCTGAGAGCTGATTTTGTGATTTACACGAAAAAAAAAGTTGAAAAACAAAAAAAAAAAAGAAAGTCAGAATAAAAGACGTTGATGAGCCTACGAGGATGTCGAGGAGGGTCCTGAAGTCCAAAAAATCCCTCCTCGAGGCTGACAAAGTGGTTGATGAGGTCGTTGATAACTTCGGTCTAGTAAAAATTCAATAGTTTTTAACTGTCCCGCTTTTTGCTTTCAAATCCTGATTTTTTATTTCACTATGCCCTGGTATGCCTAAATATCGATGAGGACTTGATTGAGTTGATATATGAAAAAATAATGACAATATAACACTTTTCATAGTCAATGCCATTAAAAACGTAAACAGCGTCAAAGTTTTTCATTCTCTGTATGGTTTATAATCAGGATTTATTTTAAATTGTATGTGTAAAATATGAGAGCTTTTGTTGTCAGTCTCTGTCACATCGACTTTTCATCTTGGATTATGGGGAAAAAGTATCATTGAAAATTTCAAACTATATTTTCATAGGAAAATGAGGAAATTTTAAAATATATTCTAGAGTGAAGTAAAGTAAACATTTTCATGTTGTTAGAGAAAATTTTTAAAAAATATTGGATGTGTGGTTCCAGACACCTTTCCCTTGGAAAAAATGCAGTGTAAAAGTGGAAATTTAAAAAAAAACAGTTTTAAAAATCGTTTAAATGCAGTTAATCATAGGAAAAAATAAGAGAATGTTAATACTTTATTTGTGTTTTGTTTTGGCATAGAAAAGAAATCTAAAACGATGTTTCAGTTGTTTTTAAGCACTTTATGTGAATTTCAAATGAAAAAATATAGATATAAGTAAACACGAGATATACATTTAATTTCCCAATTGTATTTTTTTCCTTTCCTCATACGTTTTCTTATTTATTTAAAAATTAATACAGTCCTATAGTTAAAGACACTTTTGGAACCACTAAGGAAACGTCATTCGTCCATCAGGTGATTTGAAGCATTTGAAACCGTGATCAGTTGAAAAGTCATTTCAACTCAACTCAACTCAACTCGTTTTGACCTTATAAGGACCGGGCTGCTCTTGGACCACAGATCGAAAGTTACACTGTAAGTTGAAAGCGTCCTGCAGTCCCAATTGTTTTGGCAGACGGAGATCTTTGATTGACCCTTGCTGGATGTTTGATGAGACCCATCCTCACAAATCAATTTAAATGTCAATGTGCTTTCTTTAAAAGTCTTCACGATAACATTTTCTTTAACTTGCTGTATTCAATACTTTCTACATGATGTTAAACGAAAAACGTTGAAGAAAACTGTTTACATAATAAAACAGATCTAATTTGTGTCCCAAGTTGCCCGTCTACTTTTATTTGCATTTATATGAATGACATGATGATATTTAAATAAATTTTATTTTAATAAGGAGATATCGATAGAACAAAAGGAAGGAAATTCTCCATATCCAATTTTATCATATACAAGGAAGGAATGAAATTTGGAATGTAACAGTGAATGAAGTTTTAAGCGCATTCCATTAAAATTAGAAGCTTTCCTCTCATGGTTCACTCCTAAAATATGGACTGTAAGCGTCCTTTAATATGTTTTTCATGCAAATCGCTTGAAAATGCGCTACAAATAGCTTATTATTATTATTGTTAAGAATCATGTTCAATAAAATTTTATATACCTGTCTCAACAATTTTCATTGAACAAACTCTTATTTCCATTTAAATTTTTTTTTTCACACTCCTCATTTTTATTCTAATAATTTTGTGACATCCTCCTGCCACACACCACACATGCACATGAATGTTTGCTAAAAAATTTGGTTAGCTACTTTTTTATTATTATTATTATTATTTTGATATAACATTCAAATTTATTTTTATTAGAATTTAAATTGCTTTCTAATATCCTGTTTTTCCATTCATCGAATTGAACACGTGTCTATATTTGTTCAATTTGTGTTTATACCAGAAACATTTTACCAATTTCTTTTTTTATGATGGAATTCAGCAAATTTAAAAATTTGTCTTGCAGTTGTGTGTTACCTATGTGTGTATTTGTGTGTGTGTGTGTGGTACCTTTTAAAATGTTTAAAAACCAGATTTCCGATCAAATTTATCATTTCCTTAATGCTTATTTGCAAAGGAACAAATTTTTTTTTTTTTATTTAAAATATTTTTCATTTATGTGAATGTACGTGTATGTACACACACACACACCCCATACAGAGAAGTAAACAGAAAAGCAACAGAATATGAACGTAGATGAATTTTTAGAAGCAAGCAAAAATATCCCTTATATGGCACTTTTCTTTTTTTTCTTGAAAAACGAACATTGATTGAGAGATTTGTCATGTGTAAGGTTAAAATATGGCTTATTTGCCTATGCAATATTTTTTTGTGAATGTCAAAGTTATTTTTGTAAAAAAATGGAATTTTGATCAAATAAAATCTTCAATAAATTTTAAATAGCGCATTTCGTGCCGATTTGTGTCCATGCTGACCGTATGTGTAATAAAATCAATATGGCCTACTTTTAAAATGGCGGTTTGCTCTTAAACGTCGAATCGGTTAATCTCGATTTTTTTGCGAAATTTTCCAGAACTGCGGAAAACCGCAGAAGTTTCTAAATTGTCTCGCAAGTTCGTATTATCAAAGAGGATGACCAAGTTACCGTTTACTCTTGTTGATGTTAAAGTTAATTTAACGACCAATATTTGTCAATCACGTCAATTTTCTGCGGGAATTTTAGTCAGATCTCAACGGAAGTGCATTTAAGTCAAAGTTGTCATTTTTTTCCATTCAATTCTTTTTTAATTTTATCGGTCTTATCGTCAATCACTTCAAAGCTTACACCGTTGAAGTCAAGCACAAAATCAAACTTTTTATTCATTTTCTTTTTCTAGCACTCACATGCCTTGTAGCTACATTTTGAAATTCATTCTTCTTTTCCTCTTCCCGCGATTTTATTTTAACGTTAGCTGTCGTGGTGTATCATCAACCTTTACTTTTATTTTTTTATGCCAACAGGCAATTTTTTTCTCTCTGTCTGTGTACTTGAAAATATTAATAAAAAAAAATTGCTTTTTGCACATCGAACAAACATTAACCATATTGGTTATTTATTGGTGTTCTGTCGTGTCTTTCATTTCAACGTAACTTCAATGGTATTTCATTGATGACTATTAATACTTCAAGAGATATGCTCTTGATAAATGTTTCAAAGACATTTTGATTAAATGATGAATTTTGATAATAATTTGATGGAATTTCAAAACAACTAGGTCAAGAGGAAACTGAGTGATAAAAGTGATTGCTTTCATTTTTGTACTTTCCTTGTAGAAAATACAACTCAATTGTGATTTTAATACAAATATTCATATAATACTTCCAAATATTGACCATTACATTTACAATATATTTTGACAAATAATAAACATTATTCGTGCTAACATGCCATAAAACTAGATTATCCATTCAACAAATAATAATTGCATATTGTTTTGATGTTTCAGTTACCACACACACACACACACACACACAAGATGAAAATGTTTTCATAACAAAATTTCCTTTATAATAAAAACATCTTTCAATTGTAGAAGGACCATAAAACATCAAATATTTTATTATACTATGATTATTAATAATAATAATAATAATTTTATTCTTCCCTTAAAATATTTGATGCATTTATTTATTTATATAAGTTCCAGAAATATTATCATGATTATGATTGTCTTATGCAAATTCTTGTTTCCATGAAATTTTGTATATTCAAGTCAAAATTAATTTCCTTTCATTTAAATTGTTGAAATAGTTTTGTGTTAAGCTTATGTGAGATTGTAATAACATAACATTATCGTTAAATCTGATAAACATTATATAGTTTATTGTTTTGCTACCATAAATTCTTGAAAAGCACATTTAACCAAACATCATTCAATTAATTTGACAACAATAAATGATTTATTTCCGATGAATGTTTTTTAATTCAATTTAAATTGATGTGAAATGGCTTATTGTCGTGAATATGCACCAAAATTCATTTGTTGATTTATTTTGTAAAGGGATTTTTTGTTAAAATATCTTATTCGAAGTAGGATCGTGTAACTGGCTACCGTTCGTTAATGCTCACTAAATTTTTGCCCTAAAATTTTTTGAAGAATGTCAAACTTCTGTACAAAATTCATTTTGACGTTTGAAAATTACAAGTACAAAATTTTGAAGTTTCCGTTCGTGTTTCTATAGAAAATAAACGTCAAATGAAATGTCAAGTGAAAATCTATTCTATGGACTTTACTGGTCACACTTATAACTACTTTTGCTTAACCTCACATTTTATGACGGAATACTGATGCGTGCAGTCGGTAAGATTGATGATTGGTGCTCATTTAATGGAATGAGGAGTGTAATGTGAATTCAGTCTGTCGTAAGCCATCGTCAATGTAGGGCCTATACAGTTTTCCTGGCCAACAAATTGAAAGAGTCCAGTTAATGAAGGATCTTGGATTATGAATGGATACCAAACTGTCCTTGAATCGTCTTCTTTACATAAAATTGCTTAAGCTGACTACATCTTGAGCCTCATTAAACGCTTTGGGAAGGATTTTCAAGAAATTCACACCATTAAAGCACTTTGTTCTCCTCTACTGCTGTCAATGTGTGCATGACTATGACTATGGCATTCAACATTCAACATATGAAATCAATCCAGAAGCAATTCACCATGCGCTCATCGTCTGAAGCTACTTGACATGTCTACAATTGGCGATAGATTTCGTATTAAATTTAAATTGTGATCTAAAATTTGAGCTTTTAATCATGTTTTTATAAGTCAGAAGGAAATTAATGTATAGGAACGTTGAAGGTGATATTTGAATCTCAAAAATATCCTGTGATGGGATGCGATGGTAAAGGACCGTGATACCGTGTCCAAAAATCCTCTGCAACTATTACAAAAAATTCCAGGTTAATTTAACCTTTCAGTATTCAACCATTTTGTAGACCAAACAAAAGCTTTCATTTAAAATTATTCTTTGCATTGTATTTTTCTGTCAAAAACCTGCAAAGAAAGTCAAACAACAACATTAACAATAATGAGATAAATACAGAAAATGAGGCAATTGTGTTAAATTTTCTCTGTTGTCTCACAGTTTAAATGATAACAAAAATAATAATAATACTTTTTTAAGTAAAGAATTGAAGAAAGACAAATACATTAATATAATAATAATTTTATTTTAGATCCTTGGATGGTGATAAATTTTAATGAGTTTAATTTAAATGTCTTGTCTAATTTTATTTTTCTTTACTTTTTTTTTTGACAAGCAAACAAAAAACTTTTACTATTGTCCAGACTACATCTCAACAATTATATTCATAAAAAAAATATTTAAAACTTTTAAAAAGTTCTCCACTTTCCTTTTTTTCATCATTCTTAAAAAAAGGAAGGAAACTTTATACAATCATTTTATATATTATTTATCTTTTTCAAAGATGGTCAGAAATGAATCTCAAACAAACATTTAATGTCAATTTAATTTTGACCTAATTGAAAATTCAAGTTCCTTATCATATTAAAGGAGTACCAAGTCATTTAATAATAATTATTTCGATTTCAATGAAACAAATTAGATGACATAAATATTCACTAAGTTTAATTGAAATTGATTAATTAACGATTTAAACATGACTTGAGTTTCTAATATTCTAATGTTTAATGAAAAGCCATATTGTTTCCTATTTTTGTGGAAATAATTTCATATTTATTTTAGTATGTTAACGATGTTTGATTATGTTATTCTATGTTTTATATTAATTATTAATATGGTTATGTGGCTTGTTATTGTTTGTCAACATGCCTGTATTTGTTAGTTATCAAATTATTTGTGGAAATGTTAGTTTTAATGATAGTTTTAATGAATGAATCAATGAGGGATAGATTGTCAAATCAATAAAATTAATTATTTTCATAGTTCTGGGTTATGAGTGGAACAATGATTTGATAATTTTTTGTGTTGTGTCGTGATCCCATTGTTAAGTGTGGTGCTTCAGGGAAATTATGTTAAAATAGTTCTAAATTGAATTCTATTTTTATTTTAATTTATAATTTATTTATTTTCAAAAATAATATTAACAATTGAAATTTATTAATATTAAATACACCAGTGACCCGAAAGGGTCCTTGAAGGTGTTCGTTTTTTATAGATGGTTTTTTGATGATTTTTGAGATTCATCAACTCAATTAGATTTATCAAAAAGGAATTTGATGGTTTTAGAGATCCATCAACTCATATTGCGACTGTAGCAAGATGGTTTTTAATTTCTATTTTAAATTTAATTATGTTAAAGATGTTTCGGATGTAGAACGGTATTGTGTTGTATATTGTAATTGCCTTGTATGTGATGCCTTCAATTCCGTATTTCTTTGTTTTAACTGTTGGAATTTTTAATTTTTTTTCAGATGCTTGTCTAGTGTTTCTCACGTCAACTGTTTTGAATGTGGTTGTGTTATGAACGTGATTGTAAATGCATTGATGTACAAAGATAATGTTTGCTTTTTGACTGAGCTCTTCAATTGTGAATATTCTCGGGTTAATATCCTTGTAGAGCGATATTGTCGGATATAACGGTGGTAATTTGTTTATTATTTTTAAGACTCTGTTTTGTAGTACATACAATTTCTTTTTAAATTTATGTTTTGCTGTTGTCCATATTTGAATCATGTATGATAATTTACTTTCGATCAAGCTATGATATATTTTCATTAAAACAGGTTTTTTTAATGACTTTGAAAGTTTAAATATCATTCCAATCGGTTTTGAGATTTCTTTAGTTAGGATATTTATGTGTTCTGTCCAGTTAAGGCTTTCATCGATGTATAGACCTAAGTATTTAACATGTCTTACTAGTTCAATTTGTGTCTCATTCATTATTATTGGTTCGATTGTAAGTGAGCTTCTTCTGTATTTTGAGCGAAATACCATAAATTTTGTTTTATCAGAGTTAACGGACAATACATTTATTTGATAGAAGTCAAATACTTTGATTATGTCTTCTTGGATGTGGGTATGATTATACTGTTCATAAACAATAGCGGTGTCGTCTGCATAAATATATGGTTTTCCATGTAATTTCAGTACTCCTATGTCATTAATATATAGGATAAATAGTAATGCGGCTAACACTCCTCCTTGGACTACACCCCATTCGATTTTCTTCATGTCACTCTTTTGATTGTTTAATTCGGTATATTGCATTCTGTTATTGAAATAGTCTTTGATCATTGACAATGTATTTCCTCTAATTCCATATCTGTTCAGTTTATCATAAAGTTTTTCACGATCGATGCTATCAAAAGCTTTACTAATATCCAAAAAAATTACAGCTGGAGTTTTTCCTTCGTCTAGCCATTTTTGTAATTTCATGATCAATTCTGTTGCAGCTACTGTTGTACTACTTTTTTTTCTGAACCCATATTGGCAATCATAGATAATGTTTTGATTTTCAATATATGTAGTAATTCTAGCGTAAATAAGTTTTTCAAGAATTTTTCCTATTGATGATAGGATTGAAACTGGACGGTAATTTGACAAGATCTTCACATCTCCACATTTATGCAATGGTATAATTTTAGCAATTTTAAGTATATTTGGAAATTTGCCTTCAATTAAACATAAGTTAAATAGATGAAAAATTGCATTGGAAATTGGATTAACATGAATTTTCATAAATGTAGTCGTGATCTGATCGTGACCTGGTGATTTCCCTGATTTCATAGATTTAATCAATTTAGTTACTTCCTGTGGTGTTGTGAGCTCGTCAATCATGTTTGTGTGATTATAAAATAAGGTGTTGTATTTATTAATGTCACCAGATGGAGATTGTTGAATTTTCTGTGCCAGTTCGTATCCTATGTTAGTAAAATAATTATTCAGATGATTTGCAATATCAGTATTATCTTCTTTGATTTCTCCAGTTTGTGTGATAATTTTTTTTATAAAGATACGTTTTCTAGTTCTACCTAATATTTTATTAATATTGGTCCATGTTTGTTTGGAGTCGTTTGATTCTCTGAATAAGTTTTCTGTATACTTTCTTTGAGCTTCTTTTTTAGCTTTTACTAGGGTTTTTGATATACTTTTCAGTTCTTGGATGTCTGTTAAGGAATTAGAATGTCGTAATTTATATCTTATAGCATCTTTTTTGTCAATTAATTTTTGTATTTCATATGTCATCCATTCACATGATTTTTTTTTTGTGGGTTTGATTTTTAAGACTTTTTTGTTTTCTTCAATTGTCAAATGAATCGATTTAGTGATATATAAAGCTAATTCATTACAGTTTTCGAAGAGTGATAATATATTATCATGAAATTTGTATTCCAGTTGGTTGCAAATTCTTTTGTGATTTAATTTTGAACGGGTTAGTTGTTGTGTGGTATTTTCAGTTGTTCTTCTCATTATAATATTACATAAAACGAGACTATGATCAGTTTTGATTATATTATCGTTATACATTGGACATGTTATCACTATGTGCTTTTTGTCAGAGAGAAAATTTGAGCATACATGATCTATTCTTGTTTTACTTTTTTCTCTTGTATTATTGTAATTGCATATCTCGAAGTAATATGATTCAAGTAATGAGACGTATAGTTGCAAGTTTGAAGACGTTTGGTTCAAATTAAGGTTCATGTCACCAATAATTATACATTTCTTTTGATTGTTCATGACTAGGAGCTGTTCAAGTTGTTGGGTAAATTTGAGTACTGATCGAGTATTTAATTCTGGTGTTCGATAGACTGCAATGAAGTTAATAATTACTTCTCCATCTATTTTCAGAGTAGCCTGTACTATATTATAGCCACTTTCTGATATAACGAGTGAATCTAAGAGTTCGAGATTCTTTTTAAAGTAAAATGCTACTCCTCCAGCACCATCATCTTTTCTACATGAATGAATAGCGTTATATTCAGGTAATTCATACATATTTGACAGACTTTCAGATATCCAGCTTTCTGGTAAGACAATTACATCAATTGAGGTGTCAATGTAGTGCAAAAGTTCTTTAAAATTTCCAAATTTCTTCATACTAGATATGCTCCATGGATTCAGTTGGAATATTTTAATTTGTTGGTTACTATTTCTTTTGTAGTATGCTTTTACATCGTACAAGTTATTATATTTTATGTTTGTTACAGTGGTATTTTGATTTGGATCACTAATTGCGAGGTCAATGTCATTCATTGTGAAGTCTGTGATGATTTCCTCCCATAAAATCCCTAGTTGCCTGTAGTTCACTGTAATTTTTGATGATTTTGTCGATACGTACTTCAAATGAGTGGAATTGACATGAAATGGCAAAAAAATTAAAAGAAAAGGCGGTTGTTGTTTTTTTATAAAGTTTAAGGTGTCTCACTTGTTTGTGTGTGAACACTGTGTGTTCTAAGGATGTTTTTATTTAGAGTTAGCTTTTTAATTTAAGTCTTCATTTAGATTCAATAAAAGATGTAAGTAGATTTAGTTGATGTTTATTTTGGTGAGTTGATCGGAGTTGCCAATTCGCTGTCAATCATTCTTAGTTTACTGTATGGATGTTTGCAGAACAATTTCTATTTTTTATTGTTTTGTCTAAACTAATATTTATTGTTAAGAACCTCTTATGATTTAGGTCTCTCAGATATCTTATTCAATTTATTTTCACACTTTTAAGTTATGAAATGCTTGATATCACGATTAATTTAGTTAAAATTTGTGCACATAAAAAATATTTATGTGTTTTCTTGTCCCAGCAAGCAAATGAATTGTAATATTACATTAACGATTTGAGTGAATTTTACATGCTTTAACTAATTTGGGTATCTCTCACCAAGAAGTGATCTGAATACACGTTAGCGCTTTACGTACTTTGACGTAAATTACGTTTGAGAAATGCTGCCCTCCCATCAAACAATGATCTGTTTGGTTTCCGATATTTACCTTAGGTGAAACCCAGGTTGCCAGTTTTATACGCTTCATTTAGAAGGGCGAACTTTTAATGACACTTTACGGTAGCGTAATTCATCAACTTCAGTCCATTGTCGTTCGTTTCTTTACGTAAGCTCCACTTTCATACTTACCTACTCATAGAAAAATCGGTCTATTTGGTTTCTGGTATTGCCGTCAGATGTAAGCTAAGTTGCCAATTTTGTACGCTTCTTTAGAAAGGATGAACCCTAAGTGACACCTTACGGTAACAAAATTTATCAACTTCAGGCCATTGTCGTTCGTTTCTTTACGTAAGCTCCACTTTCATACTTACCTACTTATGAAGAAATTGGTCTATTTAGTTTCTGGTATTGCCATCAGGTGAAAGCCAGGTTGCCAATTTTATGTGCTTCTTTTGGAAGGATGAACCCTAAGTGACACTTTACGGTAACGAAATTCATCAACTTCAGGCCATTGTCGTTCGTTTCTTTACGTAAGCCCCACTTTCATACTTACCTACTCATTAAGATCAGTGCTACCAAACTCCACATTCACATGAGGGGTGCCCTCACCTCAAGATTAAAAGTAGATTTAATTCTGTCATCTGAAAATAAATTGCAGCGTTACTCAAACAAAACAATAAAATAACAAAGGAAACGGCAATAATAAAATGGAAAATTATTTTTCTCCATTTTCATTCATTCATTGCTATTTATATTTATTTTTCTATTATTATTATTATCATTATGATATTTTTTCGAAGGAAAAAGAAAAGATTATATGTAACAAGTATACAAAAAAATAAAACGGATTTGGAAATTCATTTGGTCGCTCAACATTATAATTAACCTGATTGTTGTTATATCAAAAATGCCCCTAAGGCATTATACAATCCTTTTGTACTTTTTTTATGAATAAATACAAATCTTGTGTGTGTGTGTGTATGTGTGTGTGTGTGTGTGTGTGTATGTGTATGTGGATTTTTATTATTATATTTATATTACCCACCAAGAGGAGCACATACATTTTTTAGTGGTCTAGACATCGTCAAGCCATTTGGTAGACGCAACTTTGCCTGCATTCATCTGAATATTGAAGGACTTTTTTTTCTTCTTTTTTTTTATATTTTATTCAATGACTGATGAACACCTGTTTTTTTTCTGTATTATATTCAACATTTCAACATACAACAAAAAATTCTTAACCTATGTCAGACATGATGAACATGTATGAATAATCATAATTTTAAATGCAGCGCACGTTCAACTCAAATTTTTTTTCTTTCACTTTTATGTATATCTGTGTGTGTGTTAACCAACACGTTTGTTGCATTTATGTCTCCCAATCCCCCATTTAATGTGTTATCAGGATTTAGAGAGTGCTAGTAAAGGTAAGTGATGTCAACATGATGAAAAATGTACATTGTGACATATTGTGTATGTTTCAGTTAAATGGATTAGTTGAAATTAGTTGGGATGGGTAATCAGGTCTCTGTTGAGTAGTTGTCTAGATTATTTTATTACAAACGTGACTGTTGTTAAAGTCTTTGTGAACAAAAACACTTTTTAAGTGATTGACGAAAATTTTTGTCAATGAAACATATTTTTTTTCATCTTTTATCATTTTTTCTCATCTCATCATTCAATTTTTATTCATTTCCGGTGTGATATGATAAAGATTAATTTTGAATGTTATGTTCCATATTAATTTTCAACACACATTTCATATTAAGAAAAGAAAAAAATCCTGCTGATTCATCTGAAGATAATTTTTTCACTCCTTTATAATAATGATAATGATGATGATTTGGATTAAGTATGCATTGAAATTTTATGTTTTATACTGAAAAAGGCAATTTTTCATTAAAATTTATTATTTAACTTAAGTTAAGAAGTTTTTAACTTACATTTAAACATTTCTTTCAAGAGAGACCTTTTTTCATATCACATCCACCTACGATTGTAAAATTTCATAGGAATTCTATGTCATTTCATTTCATATCATTTTTATAAATAAATGTATTTTATGAAATTTTCTGTAAATCATCATCATCATCATCATCATTATCCTCCTCCAACATTCTGCCATGAATTTTATTATTTTTTTTTGCCTTTTTTTATTTTAATAAAAGAAAAAATGTATCATTTACACTTGTGCACATCATTAATAAGTGTGTCTGTCTTTGGAAAAATTATGTGTTAGAATTCTACATTAAAATTAAAATACCAAACAAAGTACCATAAATTTGTTTAAAAGCTTCCTGGTTTTAAATAAAGCCATCACTTAAGCACGTATGTGTGTTTGTGTGTGTAATTTTTATCTTTGCTATACATTATTAATGTTATAAAGTGACTGTTCTTTAAAAAAAATAATCTTACATCAATCGACTCATTTCATACTTGTATTTATTATGTATTATGATGCCATTCTACATGAGTGACGTGGAAGATTTTATTTTTTTTTCCTCTCTCTTTCTTTGTATTTTAAAATTTTCAGTTATATGATGAAAAGAACAAAAATATGTATTTCGATGGATGTGTGTATCTAAGGGAGCCCCCTTTGCAATCATAATAATAATAATAATAATAATGAAACTCTTGTTGTAAGAAGTGTTATTGTCTGTTATATGGATGTGCAATGACGATATCAGAGTGGGATGAAATTTCTAGAAAAATTACTGAAAATTGTTTAAATTAACAGTCAACATTGAATTTCGGTCTTCAAGACCCATCGCCTTTCAAAAAATTGAGGGGAAATTAAAACTCTCTTTTTATGGAAATAAATGAAAAAAATAAGGAGAATCCTTTTCATTTGTTCTATTCCAATCAAAAAATTTATCACGCAAATTCATTCGCCTGGGTCTTAAGCACCCATGAGTTCCTTTAAGATCCTCGTTGAGTGTTAAGGAAATTTCAATGAAATATCTTTTTTTATCCCACCCTAACATGCATTTCAATACAAAATTTTTTCATCTTGAATATGACGTGTGTATAAGAAAAATAAGGAGGTGTAACGCTACACACTTTTGGTTAAAAATGAAAAAGGCGTAAAAATAGATACACAATAAACACATCAAATGATTGATGGAAGATGATTTAGGGAAAAACACACAATATACAAGAAAATAATAAAAGAATTCCAATTTTATACATATAAAATATTTTTTCATCTTAACTCACATCTTCATTCTACCACTTTTTTTTGTCTCAAAAGTATCATCATATATGAGAGTAGTTCCAAGTAAGTTTGTTATTTTTACTGCTCGTATTGTCATTGAGCACTCTTTTTTTTGTACTTTATCCATAAAAAGAAGATCCACTGATCCCATGTGTAATTTGTGTTATGATATGAGAATGATATGTAAAAAAAAACTTGAATTGAAGTGCAAATTTCAAAATGATATGATGTCACACAATGACAGCAAACAATGGGAACAAATTTTTTGGGCATGAATGGAATTTTTTTTCACTTGAATTTTTTAATATTAATATTTCATAATGCATAATGTGAATTTGATTTCATATTTTTTTTTTGCTTGCTTGAATAAAAATACGTCATGTAATGTCCTGGTAACAGATTTTCCACTAAAATAAATGCGCATTTCTTATCAACTTTTAAAATAGCTCACATCAATTTAGATTAAAATAGAAATAGATTTATAAAATTTTCCTTTTTTTGTTCTATTTTTAGGTAAGTGACGTCAAAACTCAATGAAATCGATTAATCTTCTTAATTAGTAAGTAAATTTTGTGTGTTCCATGAAATTGTTTTCGGATGAAAAGAAAAATTCAATTTTAATTGATTTTCATTGGAATAAAAAAAACTAAGCTCATCTGTAAATCATCGTCAAAATAACTGACATTTATATGAATTAGTTTTTGTTCCTCGTCATCTTCATCATATTTTTTTAACATTAAATCCTCTATTATTTAAATTCAAATCAAGTTAACTGAATATTCACAAAAAAATAATGCTATAAATGTATTTAAAAAACATCAACACAATGAAATTTTTTGTGTTAAATGAAAAATGCGTGCTTTTTTTATTGAGGATTTTTTGATGATTATTTTTAGAAAAAAAATTATGAATAAATTCATACATTTTCTTTTTTTTGATTGACATATAAATACAAATAAAAATAATAACAAAAAAAGTATTAAATTGAATGAGTGAATGTCAGTATATTTGAGAAGTGAAGTGGAAATATTTTGAAAAAAAAGAAGGAAATTATATTGATATGTTCTTGTGGGATATGTAAAATGACATGTTGACGGTTTAGAAAACTTTTTTAAATTTCTTTGTAAATAAAAATAATTGGAAAATTCTTTTCTGTAAATAACACATTTTTTGTTATTGAGGTACAAGGAAATATATTTTCTCACTCATAACTCCCATATTAGGAGTACCTAAGGTTTATTCAAAAAACTTTTTTGGTTTACTGCTTTTAGTATCATGTCTATCGGAGTCATCTAATGGATTTGGATAGTTTTGAGCACCCACTTTCTAGTAATCCTTTAAATATTTAATCCTCCCAAAACATGTCAATCTAGCCTATTTCTTCTTCTTCCTTACCTAAAATATAATAACGGAACTAAAGATAAATATGTTGACACTCTCATCCTAGCAACTGCTTAGACCTGAGGGTTGGCTTGATGATATAAAACATTTTAAATTTGGTCTCTCTTTGACACTACCGATGGCGAAATCAGACGTAGTAACCCACTTAAAATAAAAGAAAAGACCAAGCGGTAGGAACGCTTCAGATATGCTAAATGGTCTGACAGGCTCACTGATGTTGGTTAACATGCCTGACTTGGATTTTTGGCTGGAGAAGACGCTTATCTTCCCTCCATTCAATGAATGGTGCTGCCCGGCTTCTTTCGATATTTATATCATTACATTCACACTCACTTTCAAGATTCCGATGCCATGTGTCTCGGCTCCTATTGTTATGTTAACCGCCAAATCAGATTTGTGAATGCCAGTGGGCAACTACAGCAGATATTAATTTTAGAAGTTGATACTATAACACTATTTTTCTATTTAACTCAAATGAATTCTTAAAACAAAAAATGAATGGATCATACTGAGAGACATCACCATCAGCAATCTGAAACTAAATTGAATCTTCCAAGCTTAACAAACATTCATTTGCTGGATGCTTATACGACAATCTATAAATAAAATTTACATAAAGCTTACTTGATTTTTTTCTGGGTGTCTTTCACACTTGTCTATATTGTGCCCTCATCCTCCAACTTCGCAATTCAGGGTCCTGAGATTTTGTCCAGCTGCATCGATCCATATCCTATTTTTGGAATAATGCTGCATTTCATGCTAGAATTCCTGTAAAGAGAGAGATAAGTCATTATTCAAAACTAACAAAAGTGTCACAAACAGAATTCTCACATACATTAATCAATCTTCTTACTGTTGACTGGTTTATCATGCCATACTAAATTTGTATATATTGTAATTCAATATCTTGTTTATTATAATAGTGTAGTATTTCTCTCCCCCTTACAATTTAACAATATCCAAGTAAATTTAGATCCAGATGCATTCATCTTAAAATGTACAGTAATATAATATAGGAGTTCTCCTCGCTTTTCACGTGATTCTAAACATAAAAGTAATTTTAATAATAATAATAATGCAATTCAATACACGTTAAAGGAATATGATATACAATTATGATTGTGAATGACGATAACCTAGAATAGGTTTCAAATAAAAAGAGGGAGTGAGACACATTTTTGCAAGGGAAATGCATTTCGCATGAATTTTAAAAATAGGTCACTAGGTCACAACCCATTTTTCTACATTGACCGCGAAATTTATTCATGCAATGATATCAAAAGGAAAGAATTCATTTACAGAAGAATTATGATTTTGAAACTGCTAATTTGATGATTTGAAATAACAATTGTATTTTAATGCACTTAAAATTACTGTGAACAAAGTGCCATTTTTCTGCTTACAAATTTTTGATAATTTAATTCAACAAATAATTTAACATATTTGAATGGAAAATTTCCATATCAAAACTAACATTAAACGCTGATTGTGTTGTAAAACATGTTAATTTTTGACATACCTTCATACAACAATATCGACTAATATAGATAACACAAAAGCAACAAAAAAAAAGACTACCAAGACCATATAAATAAAACGTTTTGTTCTGCTGTTATCACACGTTACGCATGAGAAAATTTATTACAATGACATTTTATTATATCATTACCAACAATTCTCTGTAGATTTTAAATGAATATTAGTATATGAACAACAAACTTTACATGCCACAATAGACTTGATGCTTTGTAAACATCAAACTGCAAAAAAAAAACAATTTAGTTACAAGGTGTCTCTTTTTATTAGTATTATTACTACTATTAAAATTGTATTAGGCATGCATTGAAATGAAATTGATCTGTTATTATTTAAGGAAAATAGCATCAAATTGCAAAACATTTCAAACAAGTCACTGATTAGTTTGTTTAAGGTTTTTCATGAAAGTGATGATTACAGTGAAACTTTTAAAGGAAATTCATCAATATCTGTTTATCATCCATTCATTTTAATAAAATTAGATATCCATCGTCTACTTACTTATTCGCTTATTTTCATGTCATTGTATAAAAAAATTGATAATAATAATACGCAAAAGAAAATTTGATAATCAGAATGTCCCTTAAGACTTGTATTACATGTTTCGAAGTAAAATGAGTGAAAGTTGTTGGTATTTTTTTCACTTAAACGTATCTGATATAAAGGAGCTGTAAGAGGAAATAAAAATGAAAAAAAAGAACATCTGGAAATTTTCCTAGACTTATTGTTTGCTAAGAAACTTGTTACGCTGTGAATTCAGTGATGGGTTGTTAAATTTCTCAGAACCGGTTAAGTGGCAAAGCGGTTCTAAAAGCTAAGTCCCTCGGATGATGATGCAGGGTATGCACAATGGGCCCTACTGATGGCCAGAGTGTAGGCTTAGTATCCGTTCCGAAAATTAGTGGATCTATTTTACTTTACTTTTCGCTTTTTCCTTCCTCAGGGAGTCCAGACTGTCCTCATGTTGAGCTAAGAGCGATCTACAAAATTTCTCCATCTAGATCGACAAATTGCAATTTGTTTCTGATCCCCCAGGTTGTTAAATTGTGCCTCATTTGTCTCACTGACCGAGTTGGCATCAGAGAGTGTGGAGCGTCGCCAGGTGTTACTTGGTCGACCTATTCTACAGCTTCCTTGTGGATTGTATTCAAGGGCCTGGTGGAAAACTTCTGAAGGGTCTTTTCGAAAGGTATCTCGAATTTTCTTCTACGTATCTCTACATTTATGTTTTGCATCTCGGCTTTTCTCAGCAGTTCCTCATTCAAAATTCTATTCGGATAGACGATACGCAGAATCCGTCTAAGACAACGGTTCACAAACACTTGCAGCCTTCTCTTAATATCCTCTGTACGAGCCAGGTCTCACGACCATACAGAAGGACAGAGAGAACGCACGATCTAAAGATGTTTAGTTTTACCTGTTTGCTACAGACTGAAGAGCACCATATACGGTTAAATATCGTAAAGGCAACGCTAGCTTTTCTTATCCTGGTTTGCACATCTTTAGCTGCCATCCACGCTCACCACACTGCCGAGATACGTGAATTCGTTGACTTGTTCTATTGGATTTCCATCGAGCATCAAAGCAGTTTGAGATTCTGAATTAATTCGAATTTCTTTAGTCTTGTTGACGTTGATCTTCATTCCAACCTTAGCCGATTTCGTGGTCAGTTCAGATAGAGTCTCTTGCATGTCAGCTTGCTTATTTGACAGTTTACATTTATCATCGGCATAATCCAAGCATTCAAGAAAAGTGGTAGATATCGTCTCGAAATAACAGAAATATGCCTTAAATAAACAGGAAAAGTTCCTGATGAAATAAATTAGTATGAAATTTGGTACAGACTTTGCAAAACCAACTCCTTTCAATTGAACCGGTTTTACAACACTCTATCAAATTTTGTTAATAAGAGGGTGTGAGAACGGTAATATTTGATTATAATAATAATAATAAAAAAAGCAAAATATAACAAAAACCAGCTACACTCATAAAATCGACGAATAGGCAAGAAATTCCAACATAAAATGAACCTTTTTGTGTGTACAATAAGAAAAGAAAATAAAAAAAACTCCGAGTTGTAAAAGAAATCCATCAATAATCTTTATCAAATTAAGGTCAAACTTTTATATTTACCACAAATGTCTACACACACAGTACATGAAATGTACATTGACTTTCAAAAAAAATGAGCAAAATTTGTTTGGATAGATGATGAATGATTCGGAAATACAAAATTTTATGCGTGTTCATTCTGGATGCACAACGTCATGATTTATGTTTTGAAATAAATATGTCCAAATTTGATTAAACATATAACACAGATTTTATAGTTTACACACAAAAAAAAGAGATTGAACAAATTTTGATTGCTTGCCAATATTTTTCCTTTGACACATGAACATAAGGTTTATTTATTTATTGAGATGAATTGGATTTGAATAGTGTTTGGTAAAGGATTTTCGGATGATTAAGAAAATATTTCACGTTTCAATAAATCAAAGTTATTCAAATACAAATTTTAAAGTAATAACCTTCAAAATATAAATAAGACAAAAAAAATACATAAATCATGGTACACAAATAAATCATACAAAAAAAAATGTAGACAGTTTAAAAGGATTTCCATTTTTTCCCTCATTTAACTTTAACACTGCTCTAATTCAATCTGATTGGATTTTGATAAGAATTTGTAATTGGATATTAAATGTGTATAAGAAAGTTTATAAACTTAAAACAAAAGGGAAAAAAAACACAAAAAAAAAAATTAAAATGAAAATTATAAAGATACAGATAAAAAAAAACCAAATGTTAAATGAAGAGAAGAAGGTTGATGATCAAGCAGTGACTTGCATGACTTATTTTCTGTTTTTTTTTTATTTATCAGTGAAGAAAATCTTTACATTTCTCATTTTCATTGTAAATTGGAATTAAATAGCAGTAGGGAATGGAAATGAAAAATAAATTAAGTAACAATGTAAAAAAACATCAAAATTTGTATGAACCTGTAATTTAAGTGCATTTCAAACGTTTACAAGGCCATCACTTTCTTCCGGACCACAGAGTGATCCTGAAATCGCAATTAATTGTTAAATTGAAATTGTTTTAACAAAATTGTATAATTTGAAATAACAGATAAAATTTATTTTGTAAGTCCGAGTCATCACAGTGCACGAAAGCAACACACAAAAACCAAAATAAATTAATTTTCCCATTCCAAGAGTTTTTACACTCCATACGATGACCTTTAACTTTCAAATTATATTCCAATTCTGTACAAATACACATAAACCATAGAAATGAAATAAAATTATAAGTGAATCAACCACCACCCATTCGAACACCCACTTGTTCGTTAAACGTAGTACTGTGGATAATGTTATTTTATGATACTCAATTTTAAAAGAGCATTTTATTAAGTGTATTATTATCATTATTATTATTGTTAATAGTATTTTGAGTTCAAGTGAATTACCCGAAACAGGTAAATATTGGTTGCAGTGTATTATAAAAGCATTATATGGTTGTAAAACACCCTGATAACAATTCGGGTGGAAATTTTCATTTAGTTTTAATGAAAATGAATATTTACCAGAAAATTCAACTTAAATCCTCGAAAAATTCCATGTTACTTACTTCTCCTGCGCTTTGTCCATTTGTATGAGCCTGAAGTTGCAAAGGTGAAAATTGAACATCAAGAAACATTTTTATAAATGAATGAAGTTAAAAATAACCAAGAAAAATGTGTCAAAATCATCATCAAATATGAAAAAAAAATTATTACGTGAGTGTCATTTTATCTAATTATCATTTCATATTTTATACTACTGACACCATTATTTCATACTTCAATTACTGCCTTCATGCCTTCATGGTTATTGATTTATTCATTGATATTTATTTGATTAGTGTATGGTCAAAGTCAATGTATAATTTTTCAATAAGATGACATCGAGTCATGTTATTGTCTTGATTATTTACTTATTTTGACATGACTTTCATATTATAGACATATCATATAAAGTCACGTTCAAAAATAAATTTGTATGTTTTGTTGTCGTTTTCCATTAATTTGTGATATTTGGTCAAATTAAATTTACTCTTAAAATTTCACTATTAAAATAAGGTAAAAAGAAAAATTATTTGAATTGATTTCAGATTACTAGGAAAAAAGATTAAAATAATGATCAACAATAAATTGAATGTTAAAATGTCTAATTTACAAGGAACGTACATGAAATGAGACGTGATATAAATGATATCGCTTAATCCGTGCATAAAAGACACTTTGCCTGTGTATAAGCATAGAGTTTGTAGTCCATCCTTCGGCTGTCTTTTCTTTTCATGTCTGCTGGTTAAAAGCCAGTACTGACAAAATCAGAAAGGCGCTGGACAAGCTGCAAAGAATGGCCTGCTTAGTCATTACAAGTGCTTCTTAATTTACCTCCTCTTCACATCTTTGTGCAGTCTCTGAATTCAAGGTCTGAAGTTCCTGGTTCCTTACCACTGGCCTTAGCTGGAGACTGGAAGACCTGCTTCACTGATGGATTACTCATGAACGGCATTGCTGCACCTGGTTTCTACTCCGAGGACTTTGGCCTCTCCTCGTGTGTATATCCAGGTCAATATGTGACAATCTTTCAAGCAGAGATAGCCGCTATATTATACTGCTCATGTTTTCTCCGATCCATGGAGATTGCTGGACTTGTTATTAGACTTGTATTACGAAATATTTTTAACTGCCCTCAAAACCGGAAAACAAGGATTTCAATTTTTTTTATTCTTGAACTTTAAACTGCAAAAATGACATGGCTTTGTATGAATTTGAGAATCTTTTATTTATTCTTTAAAAAAAACTCTATCAAACAGATTTGTAATCTGAAAGAAGACTTACAAAAGCTGTTCTAATTTGAATTTTCTGTTATCAAAGAAAATACTTTCCTGGTTAAAATTCCACAATTATTTCCATAAAACGGAAATTATTTTCATATCAAACTTAAAGGAAATATTATCATTTGCATAACAAACTTAAAGTCAATGAAAAGTACTCATGACATCAAGAACAAAAAACAATAACATTTGAATAATATCTTCAAAAGCAACATCTTAAAATGAAATACATTACAATAAACATATTCTTAAACACGCGTTTATTTTTTTTTTTAATTCAATTTAAATTACATGAGAAATTTAATATAAACCACGATAACGTACTTATCTTAAAAATTCACTAAGTTAAAATAAAATGATAATAATAATAATAATAATAATATTTGTCAAAGTAAATGATGTGCTTGAACGGTAATTGTCTTTACAGAATACGATTAACATAAATTTTGATGATGAGTGTGTTTAAGTTATGTAACAAATCTAAGGAATTTTTCAACGTAACAAAATTAAATTCCTGGAACATAATCAAAAATGAGAGAAATGAAGAAGAAGAATCCTAATAACAGAAATTAAATTAATTGTTTGAATTTTAATTAATGAAAATTAAAAAAATTCCTTTAATTAAGTAAATTTCTAAGAAGTTACCAATCACTTCATCAAATTCCATAAATTTTAATTGGAAATAATAATAATAATAAATGTTTTTCACCAAATAAATTATGAATGAGATTTTTCGCTTATGATTATTTTTTTCCTTAATTAAAAATACAAAAAAATATAAGAATATTACTTAACAGCTACTTTTATAAATTATATTCATGTCCTCGAAGTACTCGCTGTTACATGTCAAATATGTAGAAAGAGAAAGAAAAAACACAAATGTTACAAATGCGTTTGATCTCATTATCCGTCCCTCGTTTATTATGTCTCTTCTTTTTTTTCTATTTAATTTTTAAGTGTTTTTTCATTGTTTATTTCACTTTTTTCGTTTCCTCTAATCCATGAATACTTACAAAAATGTATTTAAACATAAAAAAATTGTACACACACATAAATTCGTCAAACATCTCTACTAACCCCGAAAATTGTGTGTGTGCGTGTGTATTTTGCTAGTAAATAAAAATAAACCCAAAAAAAAAAGAAAAATAAACCATGCGCCCTTGTACAAATATTCACTTTTTATTAAAATGTATATATAAATATAGCGTGATGTTTTTTCTTCTGTGTGCCAGTCCAGTCAGACATAGTAAAATTGTTAAAATTGAATGAGAAAATGCCGCTATATATGTTTTTACAGAGCAGTACTGAGAAGTAGTCGATATATTTATACATTAAATAACAGAAAATTCATATATACAGAGGGTAAATAAGCATGATGATGATGATGATGATGATTGTTGTATTTGTAGGTCGTCGTCATGATATTGCACTTGCCTTTGCCTTGTATTTTTTTTGTACATGTATCTGTATGTTTATGGTTTGTTATTATTCTTATTTTTTTTCGTATGGATTATTTAATGGATCCTTTACGCTTTACGTCAATATATGAATGTGATATCTATGTAAATAAAATAACAATACATCGAGTGCATTTACATGTTGAAACAATTTATTATGTATTCAAATACACACATTCATCATGACTCTTTATTACGTCAAAAGTGGTGCGCATGCCTATTAGTGGAAAATTTTTATCAACATACATAATCATATGGTGTCGTATGATGTATAGACACAAATTTTACCCTTATTTTCATTCTCTGAAACAAAAATTTACTCTCACTCTCAATCGCTCTCTCATTTCAATGTGATGCGTTGCGGCTGGTGGCTTATATACAAAACATAATAACAATCATTCACTTTATTTTATTTTATTTTATTTTACATTTATTTATATACAATTCGCTACATACAAATATACATGACAACTACAATATAACACACATTCATGAAAGTATTTCATTATCAGCTTATAGAGAACTAGATTGTATCGTATCATGTCAAGTGTAAATACAATTGCATATTAGCTCTATTTTAGGAGAAGTTTACTAGTAGTTTAATTCAATAGTAAATGTTATATATGGGCAAGTTGGTACAATGTTACAATCAAAAATAAACAAAATTGTGTGTTTACTGTTCTTTTTTTTGTATTTGAACACTTTGAGTGTGCAGTGAATGAGTTTCATGGAAAATCGGATAATGTAATTAAATCATGGGAGGAAATTCAATTGAATTGACGAATTTACGTTGTTTTATTGAATTTTAAGATCTAAGAATGAACAAATCAAACTTTATGTCTCAATATGACCTGAATGAACTCATCAAATATCTGAGAACGTGAGGACTCAACTCTGACCTGACAGAAGTCAATTTTCATTTAAGTCATTTTTGGTGAAGGGAGTTTGTCAGAGTCTTTAAAGTTCTGTTCTTGATACCAAGAACTCTGCCACCTTTATAGGGTTGGACTAGAGGTCTTTGGTCGCCAGGCTTGTTGGATGACTGGGGCATTCGAAAGATGAGCTACATCGTGTGGTGAGCTTATTTCTCTGAGGAGTTTTGCTTCGTCTGGCGATATCTCGGGGGTGGTTTACCGAGGACCTTGTTTGCTTCATAGCTATTTGTTGTGTTTTGAACATTTGTGATATGTAGTTACTCTAGCATACCTCGATAAGTGGCCTCGTCTGTCACATTGTTCAGAAGTATTTCCATTTTAGTCGTCTCTCTTAATGTGGTTCGTCGTTGCATTGCACAATGGACTCATCCTAACGTAATTTCTGGATGGCGGGTGAACTCCAGCCATTTCCTAGGACCCATTTTCAGAGCCATCCTTAGAAAAAAACCTTAACTTCATCTTTATCTGGTGCTTGTTTGAAAATTGAGCATCTTTCAGCCTCATCTGGATAAGAACCTTTATATTTGGATAAAATTCAAATTTGATTCCCCTGGTTCATTCATAATGGTGGCGGATTGACCATATGGGCAATCTGGCAAATGCCAGAAAGGCCGCAGTCGATGGTCTTGTAAAAGTTAAGTTTAGCGTAAATTTTAAAGACAATCATACGGAATGCCAGGGCCTTTAATAATTTTCAATCCGCCCCTATTTCATATAAAAACACTCAAATTCGTTTTTCATCATCATTTCAAACCATAATAGAAAAACAATTTTTCCATAATCAACCGACATGCTTTCACTCATTCATTATTGATTTCATTTGTAGGTAGTAATCCCTAAAATGTTTGTTCATTATTCATAAAATTGGTTTAATTTCCTTGCTTCCGTTCCATGGAAAAAAAGGATTCTCTATGGGATTTTCACACTCATTAAATTTCCATCAATATCGATTCAACATTATCACAACCATTGCTTGTAATTCTCTTATCTTACCTTTCCTTAAATATACATATTTATTTTTTGTAACATGACAGCATGTGGCTTATCGATATAAAATTTTTATAAGGAAAATTTCCATTCATTCATGAGATTGTCATCTCATCCAAAATTTATCAACAAAAAAATACACACACTCACAATAAAAAAATAAATACACATAAAACGATAGAAAAACTACGTTTTTTATTCATTTTATTTCAATATCACAAAAAAAAAACTATGTTTATCAAACACACAGAATCGTCACAACAACATGCATATTTTCATAAGCACAGTAGCGAGGAGTAATAATAATAATAATATTATAACAATTGTACATTTATATATATTTTTAAACTAGAGTTGATGAATGTGTTTCTACACACAAAATTTTGTGTTTATTTATTTATATTTACTTCTCTGGCAATGATGATGATGAGTGTAATTTTTCTGTGTACAATATTGTATATGACGAAAAAATACATACATTTATTTTAATTTCCGTGCGACAAAATGATTCAGCTGAGCTAAGTCAAGTTGTTTGCTATTACTTGCTTAGCTGCTACACGTATGGCATTATACTATTATTATTATTCTTTTATTATAAAATGTATGGTCTAGTGTAGTGTTATTTCACTTATTTTAGTGTTTATCAGACGGTCAAATATAGCGCATGCTCGATCCTCTTTTGTTTTGTACGATATACAATTTTACTATTAATTTAATATTAAATTTTTTTTAAGTACATTAGTTCTGAAATAGAATTTCGCGTTCTACAAAGTGCATCGGAAAATTAATAATTACAAAAAGTGAATGTAAAGTGAATATAAAATCATAACAGCTAAAGTGTGTAAATTCAAAAAATTAAAATTAAATGAAAAAATCATGACACTCAAATTTTCCTTTTATATAATATTTTTTTTTTACTTGAAGCTACAAACGTTACAAACGTGTCATTTTCTTTATTTGTTTATTTTATTTAGTTTTTTTTTCTCCACAATTATGTTATATCACATTAACGTATGAAATGAAATCAGTGTCATAATTATCATAATAAATAATAAAATGTGTTACACAAGAATTTAAAAATATATGAGCTTTGTTATCACCTGTCTGGATTACTTGTAAATTATTATTTTATATCGAGTATAACTTGTAAAAAAAACAAACATTTGTTTTAATATTGTTTTTATTTATATTTAAATAACAGAAGAAAATCGTAAAAAAATGTTTGTGTAATCATTGAAATGAATGTTCAAATAACAGATTTTGATTATTCACAGTAAATGAGTCATTTGATTGATTCAGATTGACCAAGACAAAAAAAAGTTATCGTTATTCAGTATTCAGAGTCGAAAATTTTAAGGGCCCATTCATTTAGTAAGCTTTGTTGATGATAATTAAAAAAAGGCGAATTTTTGAGGGGACGAAGTGGGACACAGCCCCCCCTGTTATGTTTTAATATCTGTATGAATAAATTGTAATAGTTGTCGAAATTTGACATTTGTACAATGTACATATATATAACAGTATATAGTACTGATGATTGTCCGCTCTGAGTATCGAACCCAAGATACTAGCTGCAAAGCGAATGCTTTAACCACTGGACCAATGAAGCGGATAGTGTAGAATACAATGACCAGTGAACATACGAATAACAGCTCTGAGCTCAGCAGGGTTCAATCTGATCAGTTGACCAGAAAGACCAGGTTCCTAAATGAAGAGGCGAGTTTTCCTTTGAGTACCTACCTGATTGGACCAAAGCCTAGCTCTTCTGACTTTCCTTTAGGAATTCATAAAGTTTCTTAGTTTATGTTTTACAAGGGCACCACCGCGCTCTCAAAAAGTCCTTTTATGGTCACTTAACTCATAAGATCATTCAATAACCAAAAAAACACCAATCCTTAATGAATAACGCCACATGGTAAATAATAATAAAAAGTAAATCAATGAAAACAGCAAATCATTCCTTTTATTACTGAAACAACAAACAAAAAATTGCATAAATAAAATTTTATTAGTAGTAAATTCAAGTAATAACAACTTACCTTTTTGTTTTCACTTCAATCCAATCATTATTTAATTGAAATGAGTAAATTAATGTAATTTCACTAGCATTCTTTTTTTGTGAATGGTACTTGAAATAGTTTGTCACGTGGCTGATAACAATAGTAATGTGTATGAATTACAATTATTATTATTATATTTATTATTATCATGGCAGATTTATTTTTGTTTATTTATTTAATTAATTTTATTTTGATGCATTTATTGCATTCTCGCAATGAAATGCAATTATATTTTTTTTTTTAATTTTAGTTTGTAATTAAATTTTGTATTAAAATTTAATTTTATTACGATAATTCGATTGTGGTTGTAATGAAAATAATAAAAATTCAATTCAATTTTAAATGAAAAAGTAATTCTAAATAAAGAACGTTCTCTTTGTCTCTAACTCAAAGCACATTATTGTGAAAGATTTTTCTTGTTTTTTCCAATTTGATGTTGATTGCCAAGAATATATCACGCCAAATTGTCTCTGACTGACGCGCAAAGTAGGGGAGGATGGGGCATTTTGTTTCATGAAAGTTTGAATGCAAAATAAACATATAAATAATATAATATTTAATTAAATAAATACACAAATCTGTGCTTCAAAATCTGAATTTTGAAAAATGAAAACCATAACCATTATTATTTTTAGAATCTTTTCTGAATTTGTAATAAAGTAAAATGTTGTATTTATACAAATTTGCCCCATATATGGGGTATTTTCGTACATGATATGGGGCATTTTCGTTTTTGTTTCATAAATAATAAAGTAATGAATTTTTTCTTCTGTATCTATTGTATTTATTTAAAATACAATTTTAAAATCTCATTTCAAGAATTAACTAACAGGTGTTAGCGCGATTTTTCAGGCTTTTGGGTTTAACATATTCCAACAATTTCGTTTGCCAGTAAACGAATACAAACAACAATTGTTGTACATTTGTACATACATTGTGTACATACATAAGCGTCTTATTAGTGGATGTACGAAAATGCCCCACTGATGCATTTAAGTTGTTTTTTTAATTTTTATAGATGATTTTAATTGTTTTGAAAAAACTACTTTTCTAACTGTTTAATTATATTATAAACTTGCCTTTCATTATATCTAATTAAAAAAAATTATAAAAATTCTTGATGAGAAATACATTTTTCTACTTTGTGAAAAGCTGACTTGACCTTCCTCAAAATGAAAAACATCAATTTTACAAGTGTCAGTTAAATAACATAAAATATCTTTTTGGAAGCTTAAATACTTTTATAAAAGCGATCTTAATTGACTGTTAAAATTGATTTTGTGATATTAAAACATTTAAAAATAACGAAATACAACAATGCCCCGTGTACCAACATGCCCCATTCTCCCCTACTGAGTCAATTATATCATTTCATGTGCGTCTCATGTATTCAAAGCAAAACAATAACAGACATATCACGGCATTTAAATGTCCATCCATTATTTTAATTTGTTCTGTGAGTGTTTTATTGTATTATGTGATAAAAAAAAACAAAAAATTACAATCTCTTTATTTCAAGTGAAACGAAGTGATTCTATTTAGATACAAACAAATTGTATAATTATACGTTAATGTAGAATTTTTTTTAACTCATCGATGCATTTGGTTGTATTTTACATTCATATCCTGTAAATGCACTTCCCGTCGCTACTTTTTTTTTGTATTTTATGCCTTAAAGCTTGAAAATCTATTTGCAACTTTGCTTCAGGTCACTTTTGCTTAACCTTCATCCGGTCCAGGGACTTTTTCGTCCCTGTAATTTTATATAACAAATTTTTAGCTATTAAATTTCTTTTTTGATTCGTGCTTTAATCTTCAAAGGCACTGTCAGCTGAATATGTTTCCATAGAAAAAATTTAAGGAAGGCATACCAGGTACCTTTGATGAAAAATCGGGATTTGAAAGAAAATAGTGGGATAGTTAAAAACTATTCATTTTTTACTGGACTGAAGTTATCAACGACCTCATCAATCACCTTGTAAGCCTCGAGGAGGGATTTTTTGGACTCTTAAGGCCCTTTCCGTCACTCTCGCAGTGTCATCAACGATTTTTATCCTGACTTTCTATTTTTTTGCCTGTTTTCAACTTTTTTCTTCGTTTAAATCACAAAATCAGCTCTCTCAGCGCCCTCTGTAGGGTTCAATCGAAAAACCCAGATACAAGACGCTGTAATTTTTCATTCTCATTCGATCTGCATACTCATCAACGAAAAAACGTCAACGGAAAATTTTTCAGGAAAGTCTAAAAATCAACTTTAATTTCACAAAAAGCCCTCTCAGCGCCCTCTGGAGGATTTAATCGAAAAACTCAAATATAATACATTGTAATTTTTGATTCTCTATTGATCTGCATTCTCATCAACGACGTGAATCGGGACATTGATTCAAAAAACGCCTCTTAATGCATCGATAATCAATTTGGTCAATTCAGCAAAGTTACAGCTTGAAATATTCTCATTGAATCACTTTAAATTTCATTTTGACCTTCAATGGGTTAAATAATTGTTAAATAAATGAAGTGTTACACAATAATATTTCACACAAAATGTCTCTATAAATAGATAAGAAAAAAAAACTTATTCTTACATCTTGGTATGGCATTTCTTTTGTCTCACAATGTTAAAATTGAAATGAAAAGTTAAATAATCAAAAGAAAGTGCAAGCATTTGATCATTATCATCTGTGCACTTATTTTGGCATAACCGATTAACAATGAATTAAAACACAGTCACAGGATTAATGCATGTTATTTTCATGCACAGTGTTGCGTTTTGTTTGATTTTCTTTGTTTTCATCAATGTTTAATTTACACAATTAGAAGCTCATTCAATTTTGTCTTCTTTTGTTTTTAGTTTGAATTGTGTGCAGGTGCAATTTGAACAATAATAATAATAGTAATAGTTTAAAGCTGTTTTGTATGGTAGTGTGAATTTAAATATCACCTGACTTTTGTTACTGTCTAGTGCCAAGTGTTCAAATATTGACTTTAGTATTAAATGGTGTAATATTTGAATGAAATGAAATATGAATTTTCATGGTTATACACTTTCTATACCCATTGGATCATTTTCGTTTTAAAAAATTGAACGGAAGTTTTTTCCTCAAAAGTTTCGTAACAATTCCATTACGGCATTGAGAGCTCTCTGTGATTTTGATCTAAATATGTGATAATTGAATGTTCATGAAAATGTCGTCATAATCATTTTACACCTATTTTTTTCCTCTCATTCATGCATAATCCAATATAAACAAAATTTTAGAATTTGTGTACATTTCAAACAAGACAAACACACATTTATGTGGAACAAACTACTTTTATTTGTTATTTATTATTATTATTAAATTATGACTAAGTACATAAACCGCTTTTACACATATTTATTTTATCTTAATGTTAATTAGTTTTTGGCACAAATATATTTTAATGTTATTTATCTTCGTCATCGTTATGAGTGTGTCTGTGTAAATTTAATACAAATATAAACTAAATTCAAATTACGCTTCCACAAATAAATGGAGGAAAATTCAATTCAAAATTTAAATTGAAAAAAATATGAATGGAAATTTTCCATCATTCAGCATTTAATCTCATTACAGTCCATGAGTGAGTCAAAATATCAACAAAATTTAAAAGCAATGTACCGCATTTTTTTCTTTATTTTTTTTTTGTCATGAAATTATCACACAATTATAATTATCAGTTACTTTCGCTGATAATGATAATAATAATATTTTTTTCTTTTAACATAAATTTTTAATAAAACATTTTTAATGTATTCCAATTTGCGTTGATTGCGCAAATGATAAGATTGCGTTATCAAATGATTTCAACTAGACCAGACGTTTTTCGGTTTTTTTAATAATAAAACGAAAAATCAGTTTAAGATAAGAAATGAACCTGGTTCACATTGTAATTGCAATGGAATTTTTTGGGACAATTAAAAGAACAATTATAATTCAAATAAAATTTTTGTTAAATATATTAAGTGAATATTTTCCACTAATTTTATGAACAGCTCAAATTTAGCCTGATTTAATATGAAATTTTAGGTTTTTTGATGAAAACTTCATTTTTTTGTATGAAATTCATCCAAATCACCAAAGCAAAAGTTAAAGAACTATTTATCTCCTACAACTTTGCTGAACACACCATAGGTGTATTTCGGTCATATATGCTATTAAAATCAATAAGTAAGAAATGACAGTAATTGGCATGTGTTGGTTAGTATGCATTCAGTTATTCACTCAAAACTCATTTTTTTTGTTAGAAAACCATTAAAGTAATGTATGGCAACTTTGTCCAGCTTAAATAGGGAAATATTTTTGCAGAATATTGTAAAGTGAAATATTGACTGTAACTGTATCAAAATGACCATAAATTACCTAAAAAAGATTCTTTTTGAGATTTTCCGTCAAATACTCGTGTTTTTAGTACCATAACCCTAAAAACAATGTTCAGAAAAGTTGAAGGTCTTTTTAAGGCCTTTTCAACTTTCTCATACAAAGTAAAACTCATTTTCATACAAAATTTTTGAGAAAAACGAGGTTAAGTTAAATAAAACAGCTTAAATAAGTTCCAGGTCATTAAGGGCTATCAAAAAGGCTCTAAATTTCCGATTTATTGCAATTTACAGCTCCTGAGTCCAGGTCATGTTTATTTTTCTCTTGTATCATCGTATTTTTGACCAAGTTTTCACAGAATTTTGTGAACATTTCATTTAATATCTCACTTTTTTTTGATTAATTTCAACTCATATTTTCAATATAATTACGTTTAGTTTTACTGTAACGGATGATAATTAAAATAAATGAAATTTCAGAACACATTATTTTCATAATCCTTCCACCAAAATTTTTTGGATAGTCACAATGGTCTTTTCATATAATATTAATATAATAAGTAAATATCAGTGTTGAATTTAATCTATTATTACAGTAAATGTAACACAAAACATAAATTAAATACAATGATTTTCACGTGTTTTCTCAATGGAATTAGAATATAATCGTTGAAGCTTTTCTCTCTCTAAATAATTGTAATTTGAGCTCATTTAACACATATTGTTTATATGTTATTAAAAAAAAAATATTACCACATATGATACATATTTTTTACTCATTATTAAGCGATAATCGTGTTAATATAAAATCAATGTTATATTTAATGAATATTTTCAATGTGTGTGTGTGTGTGTGTGTAGAAATCCCTTTAAATACAAACATTTTAACACAATTTTGTTTGTTTATTCAGATTAAATTGAATATATTAATAAATACATGAAATTTTTGGCATGTTGGTTACTTTTTGTTTATAGGATTAGCAAATACAGTTTTTTTTTGTATAATTTTATCATTATTTTTATGTTAACAAAAGCATAAATTGGATGTAGTTTTATGTTCAAAAAAAAATATGTATGATGTTATTAATATTTTTATGTTCTTGAATGATAATTAGAATTAGTATGTGTGTAGTGAATATGCAAGAAAATGAAAAACTGAACTTAGAGGCTCAAAGATGGTTTTTTTAACGATAGGAATTTTGACCACTGAACGGTTTAGAAAACTGCATTTTGATAAGATCAAGTTCATGGATGGTGAATTTCAGTCAGAATCAGCTATTAACTGTCATTTCAACCATAAATGGCCTTCGGTCATTTTTGGCCACCATCACTCGCTATGATTTAGCTTATATGGACTAGAAATTGAAACTCTTGGCCGAAAATCTTAAATTTTCCTAAAATGACCGAGTTTTCTTTAGAAATTTTTTGTTTTATTTTTCCTGACTTTATGATAACACAATAATAATTTTTGTTGTGCTTTAAATAAAGCAACAAAATTTTATTTTCCATTTTTATTAGAATTAACATACAATTATGTTCATTCATTTTTTTTTATTACTATTATTATAAGTAAATTTGTTGAAAATGTTGTGATTGGTGGTAAAAGGGGTTGTACCGGGTTTAATTTTTACATATACTAGGGTGAAGTTACCTGCCTCATAAAACGAACATTTTTTGATGATGAAATTTGACTTGAAAAAAAGAGTGTACATTCAAAACAATCAAACTTAAGCCTTGTATTTATTAAATTCAAACAAAATTATTTTTACTTAAACAAAAAATCATAAAATTGATGAATTTTAACGATTGGTGGTTACATCACCCTATAAAATTTTCCGAAATATTAGTAGAATGTTGAATTAATTATCTTATAAAAGTAAAATTATGTTTTTTGCAATAAATCATTGAAATTATGAGTCAAACGAGAAATTACAATTATGTTTTGGAATTGTCGTAAAATTCAAATTAACTTTTTATATTAATTATGTGATAAGTGGTATTAAGCTGGTTTAAGTTCTTCAACGGCACTTCCAAAATTTCAATGAGTCCTATTGTGGTCACCTCGATATGAATCATGATATACAGTCAAGTCTCCATATAGTGAAACAGAAAGCTGTACGTAATGATTCTATAAAATGAAAAAAAGTCAGTATCTATAGAAACTGGATATGGAAACTTGACTGTACTGATAACTGAGACACTGATATAAAGTAATTGCTTCATTTAAAAAATTTATATAAAAGGAAAATAACAAAATCAATTTGTGTGTTTACTTTCACCCATTTTTTCCAGGAAATTTATTTTTTGGAACATAATAAAAATAAATTTTGCTATTGATATACAAAATTAGTGTAATATAAATTAATTTTAATATTTTCTAATGCAACTATAATAACATAATTTTGTTTACACTTGAAAATCAACATTTATTTATCCATCAACACATTAAAAGTGTAATCAAATTCAAATATTTATTCAATTTTTGTATAAATCGTAAAAATAAAGTGATTTAATAAAGAAAATTGAAACTTGAAATGTTAACATATCAAAAAAATTAAAAAGAAATCTAGTCAAGAAATAAGTCAAAAAAATTTCAAAGTGTGATTTATTTAAACATTATTGTCATCATAATTGGCGCAATTTGTTTGGTAGAGTAGTGAACCTTTAAAATACTGTTAGATCTGTTTATTGTAACAAAAAATATCGGTAGTTATTGTTCTTAAAGTGAAGTAAAGTAAGCTAATAAAGAGAAAATAAAAGGAAAGGAAATCATAATAATAAAGAAAAACAAAATAATAATAAAAATTAAGTGGAAGAGTGGAGTAATAAAAGTAATTGAAACAGAAAATTAGAAAGGAGAAAAAATGTTTCGTGCGTACGGTTCATTTCCCAGTAATGGCGACGACCATGGTGATGTTACAACAAACACAAGTAATTCTGAAGAAAATTTAATGAAAACACCGATAAATAGCACGGATAGTGAAATAACAACAACAACAACAACAATTGAAACACTCACAAATAATAATCAAATTGACCTCTTCGACATTTTACTAAATCAAAATACCACAAATACCGCAAGTAATTTATGGAATGACAGTCATAATAAAAGCAATAATAGTGAGACAATATCGTGTTCACTAATTAACGACTTTAATAATCTACTGATTAGTACCTCGCAAATTTCTAGTCAACAACAACAACAGCAGCTACAGGAGCAGCAGCAACAGCAATACAATCAACAAAGTCTTGATAATTTATATGGTATTGCAATAACAAAAGGTACGTCATCGACCACAACCTTAGACGCTTTATCAAATAATCGACGTTGTAATGGATTTAATGGCAAAAATTATCAACGTTTAAATTTATCAGGTAGGATTTTAATTTAAATAAAATTTTTAATGATAGTGACACGTTTTCAAGTTATAAAAGCAAATCCAGGACTTATGAAATAAGATTGACGTAAATTTTTAGTTAAGTGAATTAAGCCAACTTTCAAAATTCGGAAAGAGACTGGTTTTTAAACGCCTTTTTGTTGATTCTTAAAATAATAAGGTCATGTCGTCTGTGTCAAAGTCGTCGATGCCGAAAAATGTCACCAATCACAAAAAAGGCTCCAATCACTAAAAAAGTCGTCAATCATGGAAAACCCAAATTTACTGACCAAAATTAAAGCTACACAAGTAAATATTTTTCATTTTGCCACCAGACAAAAGTAAAACCTTCACATAAAATCCATTCAAATAAAGATGCACTTTTATTTTGTAGTTCAAATTCAAACAGTAAATACACACTTTGAGTTCAAGTACACTTTAACAATAAAACTAAACAAGCAAACTTTTTTATGTAACAATATTCTACGCTACTTTACATTTGTGTAACTAAAAATGATGAAAAAATTAAGTTGAAAGATTTAGAAAAGTGCATTTTAATGCTTTGAGTTCATTGAAGGTAAAAAAATCAAGTTTCATATCATATTTTTTTCGGGCGTGGATCCCCTTGGAAAATTTTCTGTGCCCAGTTGAACGTTGCAGTTCTAAAAAAAGTTCGACGTCGAACAAATCATCTGCATAAATGCATTTTTCCTTACGAAATGCACTAAAAATGGGAAATTCTAGCCACTAGGCGGCTTAGAATAGTGCATTTTGGTGGGAGTCATTTAAAAAACTGAACATTTTGGGCTGTTGACCGTTTTCGGGCTTTCGAGCCCAATCCTTGAGCCCGATTCCTGAGCCTATGTCTTGTCCTAATCTCAAACTTAGTGAGTTAAAGTTCATGGATCCAATAAAACATATCAGATTTAAAATTTAAAGTTTTTAACCGTTTTTAACGGTTTTCAGGCTTTGGAGTCCATTTTCTAAACTATTGAGTTTAAAATCATCCTTATGAGCTTCTTTATCTTAAAAAAAATCGCACCTCGCTCCGATGGACCATTCCGGATGGATGGTTTGGCCCATCTCTTAAAGCGCATTTTCCCTTGAAATGCACAAAAAATGTTTGTCTCTCTGAATTTGAATTTGTATAGACCATAAACTGACAAATAAATACTCAACTCATGACAATATCATGAATGTATGTATATTTACATTGCAAAAATCCAAGTGTAAATAAAAATAATTATTTAGTGTAAAATACAATGCAAAATAAAAGAAAACCAGGCAATTGATAATGTTTGTTTATTTTTGTAAGTTGTTGAGTTATTTAAAAATATTTGGATGCATTTTCATTCAAACAAAAAACTTTATTGAGAGGACGCCTGGTTAATTTGCATTCAATTTCATTTCATTACACACAAAAAAAAATACAATTTTAATCTTGAATAGTTTAATTACCGATAAAAAAAAATAATTTTGCTAAACACGACACAAATCATTAAAATGATTGATGGTCATATTATAAAATAAATAAATGGTTATTCTTGTGTAAGAATAATAATTTCAATTGTGATTGCACTACAGAAAATAAACAAATCTCACGTGAATAAAATAAGTGATTGAATTTTGACCTTGTTTTTACTAGAACTGGAGAGCATTTGACATTTGATTACAATTCAAAGAGTTAATGAATGTGTGTGCGCCTGTGCATGTTTGCCACAGTTAATAAATAAAAAATTATAGTTAATGATGATTAAAAGATTTAATTTAAATTTCCGTTTGCTTGTCATACACACAGATAAATTTTAACGAGCGTCAAAATAAATATTTGTATTCAGACGACGACGACGAATTTAAAACAGGGCATCCATTAAAAATTTTAACTATTCATACACAGGAAAATGGTAATTAATTGTGTTTTTTCCTTTAAATGAAACCCTTTTAAAATTAGTACAGTGACAAAAATTTAAACAAAATCCGCTTAAAGGAATTAAAAAACTGAATGTTAACCATACACAAGAATGTTTCTCAAAAGATTATCCTTAAATTATGCATGAAATAAAATAAATAACCGTTATAAATATATAGAAAATTTTACTTTCACACACAAAATATAATAACTCTCACATGTCAATTTATGTCACTGGCACACCACAGGCAATAATAATAATAATAGTATTATATTTGAAAATCCCTGGTTGGTAATAAATGACATTCTGTGTGGCTTTCTCATATTCATTCCTACGAAGAAAAAATGAATGAGGCACAAAATGTATTGTATTTTTCTCATGACTTTCATATTTTATTTTAAGGAAAAGTTTTTCATAAGACCTTTTGTGTCATATTTTCCTTTTGAGCCGGGAAAAGAAAAAAATTTACGTGAATTATGTGTAAAATGTATCACCTCACGCATCATTTAATCAAAATCAATGGTGAATTTCCTTTTATTTTCATGAATTGATTGAATAGAAATATTTAATGGTGACATTGAAGGATATTTTATTAATAATTTTTGTTTTGAGTGAAACGTCAAAACTAAGGGTTTTACTTCGCATATTTTTAACATATTTTCGTATATTGCATAGAACATTGTGTCCCACCCGATTTATTTTTCTTATTTAAAACGTTTTTTGTGAAAACTTACTTACGAATTGTAGAACACCTTTAAATGTTTTTATTTTTAATTGCATTTTTCAATTACATCAATTGAATTGTTTTAAAAATGTAATAATTTAAAATATTCTGTACAGGGTACGTGATACATTAATTTCATCACAATTCAAATTTTAGATTCCGATTTAGATTTTAGATTCCGATTCAGATTATTCGAGCTGTCAAAATAAAAATTGATTTGAAATATTGAAAAAAAACCGTTAAAAAGACATTTTCAATGAAAATATGAAATATTTATTAAATAAAATAGATGAAAATATTATGAAAATGAACACGCACTCAAAACTATGGATTTGCTGCGGCAGCTAATTCCTTACTTTTTTGTGTTGCCTTTTATATTAAAATTCTTTTATTTGATATTTATTTTTTTGCCTTAAACGAGGCATCTGAATCCTTGATCTGGATAAGCCAAACTTTTATTCCAAGTTGAAAACGCCCCGCAAATCGACTCGCAGTGCTTGGCAATGACCCCGCATGCGGAGTAATTTGCGGGGTTAAGTTTTTATTTGTTATTGAGTGTACCCAATCAAGATACTCAAATAACATAATCACCTTGTTATTTCATTAAAATGAAGATTCCTTCGACATTTTTACTTCAAATTTGATTTTAAACTCAAAACAGCAAAACTTTATCTATCAAAGAACGTTTCACAAGTTGCCATAATCTGAAACGAACGATTAGCCACAATTTTCTCGTTTATTCAATCAACTTAATACTTTACTTACTTTACACATGAGCCATAAAATTCTCAAGTAAATCTCGTATCTAAAAGTTTTTTTACATGCACTACTTTAAGAGAGACGACAACGTTCTTTTCACATATTCAAAATGAAAATTACATACATGTGCATACACTTACACATAGAAAGAAACCCAATGAGGCAAAGTTTATAATTTATTTTAAATGTTTTTTGAAACTCTTTTAAATTCGTATGATAGTGTTACATCATGTCAGTGAGTGTGTCGTCAGTAAAATGAAATGACAAAAAAAATATTGTGTGAAAGAAAGAATTTTAAAGGCTTCCAGCTTTACACCTATTTTTATGAACATAGAAAATATACATATAAAAATTAAATAAATATGTATGAATAAAAATAAAATTAAACATAAAAAAAGTTTTACACAACCTTTTATTACGCCTAAAGGTGCAGCAAAAATGCATTTGAATCGCATAATAATAATAAAGATACGTATAAATAAAAGTGCATGCAAATAATATTTTAAAATAAAATAATAATAATAGCAACAGCTGAAGATGAACCATTGAAAGTGTTGTGCATTAAAATTAAAGTAATCCTTTTTAAGAGTATTTGGATTATAAAATGCTTTTACAGAAGTTTTAAATAATAAAAATGAACAAAGTTTTTACTTTTTTTGTTTACTTGAGCGAAACGCATCTGAGGTGTTTTCTTATTTTCACCACTTTATAGATTTTTAAGCTTGGTTTTTTTGTACAAAATCCTTCGTCAATCCATCATTTGTTTGTTGTCATTACTCCAATTTTTTTACTAGCAAAGTCCATAGGACAGAATTTCTCGTGACTTTTCGTTCAACGTTTATTTTCTATAGAAACACATACGGAAACTTCAAAATCTTGTATGTGAAATTATCACACGTCAAAATGAAATCTGTTCTATGGACTAAGTCCGTTCAAAATATTGGAAAATTAAGGGTGACAATTTACATTAAAATTTTTGGGACAGTGAGATGTCAAAAAACGATTTTTCCTAAATAGGTCATATCCGAGTAACTCTCGTTGCCAGACTGACAGTTTATTGAAATGGAAACCAATTTGCAGATCTCTCATACAATAAAAATTAACGTTGATTTCTCTTAGGAACTCTTTTTCAAAAATTTTAAATCGAAAATTGTTCTGCAAATCAATTTTGAATCAGTCGCTCATCTATTTCATAATAAAAAAGAACCTTGTAAAAAGTTCATTTTGTAAATTGAAATATTTGACTCTATCTCTTTTGTTAAAAGTAGTTCTTTTATATTCATGTAAAGTACATTTAAATCCTTGATTTCAATTACACCGCGTATGTTCATTGTCCAGTACATGAACTATTTGTATTTGAACTTGAATTTAAAAAAAAACTCTCTATTATGTGATTTTTATTCTATGACTTTAGAAAAAAAAATCAACTTAACTGAATTGATGCACTGGTTAGAATTCTTTTGTGTTATCAAAACATACAAGTTGTACTTCAGTTTTTTTATGTTCATGGAGAAAATTCATGTCAAGTACCAAGTGTAAAATCATGTGTCCAGGGTATTTTTATGTCTTTATTTTATGATTTTATAGTTTGATTGTTCAAAAAAGGATGACAATTGATTCGAGTTTCATGTGGTGCAAAATATAAGATATGCATCTTTTGTGAAAGTTTTACTCAAAAGAGTTTTTACTTTTCATTTGTTATCATTTGATATTCTTGTGAGAATAAAAAAAAACGGATTTACTTTGAATTTCCACATCAACGATAATTTTCAATAGAAAAGTGACAGTGATCGAAATTTTCTTGTTTTGCTCAATCCCTGATGATTTCATGAAACACTCTCATTAATTCAAAAAATCACAAATTAAATTCACATGTCAAAGCATCAATTTCATTTAATGATATAAATCAACAAATTCAAAGCATATTTCTAATCATCGAAATATTCTCAATGATTGTCTTTATAATTTATTTCAATTCCCTTTGAATTGACTTTGATAGTTTGTCACTCTTCTGTTCCTTTGTTGCTCTAATTTTCTATTTGAAATGTAAAACTTGATCTTTGAATCTGTTTTATCTAGTTTGGAAATGGTGTTAAATTAATAAAATTTTCATCAAATTTGCCTTTTTAACACAGACATCGTTTCAATGTAATAAGGAATTTCACATGTTGATGTAACTGATTTAAATACGCGTATCATTGTGACAACAATCCTGGTGTATGTTTGTGATTTATGTAAACAGCATTCATATCATCAATATAATTCATTAACAAGTTTTCAGAGTCACTCAATCAAAATGTGACTTGAAATTTGCTTATAATTTGATTTGAAGTAGATTTTGAATGTAATGTTACATGTAATTTTAAGTGTTTGCTCATTTTATTAAAATTTAGACAGAAAATAATTATTTCATTGAAGAATATCTAAAAATCTAGGTGTAAAATGTTACAGTATTTCAATCAGAACTACTTGCAGTTGAAATGGCAGCCCGAGCTACGTCAGATTATAATTGTGTCAACAAGCAAATCTTGTTCCCTTAGATGTTTAGGCATCCTTGAACGCAATGCAGAGCTGTTAAAGTTCCTCTAAACTAGTATAGAAATGTATCATAATTATGAATAAATTGGGGAAGTATAATGAATTTTGGGATTGTACGGTGTAGTGGTGAGCGTGTTGGACTATCAATCTTTAAATTGGTAGTTTGATTCTCGCTCCAGCCATGAAACTTTACAATGGCAAATGTCCCTTTTCCCGGCTACTCGATTTGAGTTAAAGGCTAGCTAAAGGTGGCGACTGCTTGGAATGACAGGATAAAAGCTAAGTCCTTCGGATGAAGATAACGGATGTGCACAATGGGTCCGACTGAAGCCTGAGTCCAGGCTCCATAGCGACCCTACAAATCTGATCTGATAATGAAGTAAAGCTATTTTGGGTTCCACGACATGCTAACAAAGAAGGCAATAAATTGGCTGATGAATTAGCTAAGTTAAGTTCTTCAATCAATTTGACATGACCAGAAACTTTCTGCAACATTTTTCTAACAAGAACGAAGTCAGCTTTATTTGATTGGTTGATCGATGAGTTTTATTGCTTCGTTTTATCTGAAAAGATCATAAGAACTTATCCATTAATATTATCTCAGCAACATAAGACTGCAATTCAAATCATACAAGTTCATTAAAAAATTTACTAGCTACACTGATGCTAAACAAATATGAAGCTTAAACCTTTTTCACATTACAAATATGAAGAATTGTTAAATAAATCCAAGCTCAATTAGAAAACTCCTTACATTCAACATGAATAATATTCAAAAGGAATTACAATGCGGTTCAGGATGACAAATAATATTTGCATCAAAATTAAACAAAAGGAATGTGTACAACAATGAAATTAATATCATACATTTCATAAGAGCTTAATTCGTATTTCCATAAATTCAAATCGACACATGAAACTGAATTGAAATATAAACTTTCTTATTCAGATGCATTGTAATGCGTAACAAAATGCAGTTTATCTAATATTAAAATCATTTGTAAATATTTATCCTTACCTTAATTCCATTGTTGCATTAGATTTTGTGAAATGTGATGAAATGTATCAAAAATTCTTGATTTTACCTTTCATCATCATCTCCTTTTCCTGTTCCATACATGTAATTGCTTTGCTAGATTTCAACTAATGGACATTCGATAACAGACAAACTAAATAAAAAAAAATTATTCCAATTATCCTAGACGTGATCTGCTTTTATCCTGACATCACACAACTAAACATATCAATGTGATTCTTCTTATGTTTGAACGTTTAAATATTCATTTAATTGTCTGTATGTGATTGAACTGTTTTTTGAACTAATCAAGTTTGGTTGTTTACTTTTACTTGTTGGTCTTTTCTCATATCATCACAAATAAAAGGCAAAATAAAGTGTAAACAGCATTTGATTTTGCTTTTTGTCGTTGAAAGGTATTTTGTTGAGTGTTGAAAATATAAAAGGTAACCTAGTTTTTTTTTTCATGTCTGTGATAACTCTTTAAGTAGCATTATATCGTGAGAAGGTGTTGGATATACGTTGAAAGAATATTTAATAAGGATCTCTGGTATTCAGTACATGATTCAATATCATATAAATGCCACATCATAAATACTTTTTCGCCCTCTTCAATTATTTTCATCGTTTTATCTTATCTCTTGTACTTAATATAAAATTTCATAGATTTCATGGGAAAACACTACAGGTTGATAAAGTGTTTGTGTGTGATGTCATTGTAAAAGTAAAACAAAAAATAATAATAATAACAACTAATACGCATCAGTATCTTCTTTCCTGTGTATAGGAGAAAATATAAAGACATATTGTTTTTTAAGTAGATAGGATTGAAGTTTTTTTTTCTCTGTGTGCTTTTTTTATTTTAAAAAAAGATGTAATCGAAAAACTTTATGCTAAAAACTTTGTTCAACTAAGTAAGTTTATGTTCAAAGAATTTGTATACGTTTAAGCACTTAGGTAGTCAGGTGTAAAAAACACGAACATATACAAAAAGTTGAATTTCATTTTTCCCTTTTTTTATAAAAGTATGTTGAAAGTTATTCATAAGTAGGGTAAATTGAGATATTTTGACATTCTTATTATGAAGCCGTTTTACATTTAGTTCAAGGCGTGATTGAGGTATTTAAAGCAATGAAAAATTTTTTTTGATAGTGAGGATTTTTATTGAGTATTGAAATTATGATGAGATGGTGTTAAAAATTATGATTGTAATAAAGATTTAATCCAGTGGTTTTTTGGAAGATTTAAATGAATTGAAAAATTTGCCTAGAAACGTGAATTCGTGTTTTTTTGCTCAGTTGGATTTCGGTCCAGCGTTAAGTAACATTTTCTTGGCCTTATTAACGTTAAGCTTCATTCTGAGATTCTTTTTAAAGTTTTTCTGTGTCGAGCACAGTAATGAAGATAAAAAGCGACTGTTTGATACCTGTCAGAAAATTTTCGTAGGGCAAAGTCGTTGAGCACGCAGTAGAGAACGCGGTAGAGAATTCAATTCTGATTCGACCCTTCAGAGGGCGCTGAAAACAAAAATTTAAAAACATTACAAAAATAAAAGGCAGGGTAAAAGTCGTTGATGATACCGGGAGGGGTTCAAGGAAGGTCCAAGGGTTCGAAAAATCCCTCCTTGAAACTGACAAGGTCGTTGACAACTTCAGTTTAGTATAAATTCCTTACTATTTAAATGAAAATTAAATTTTTCACAACTTAATTGACTATTTTTTTTTTATATTTTCAGGTAAGACGCAATCACACTCATAATATTTTCTTTTGTATGTTATTAATTTTACTTGGGTAAGTTATGAAAAAAAAACAACAAATAAATCATGAATTTGAAATTGATAGCAAAAAAACAACTTATAAAACATCTTATTCCAATGAGAATTTGAAATCACAAAATAATTTTGCACATTTCAATACCAAAAGAAAATAATAATTTACGTATAATTTTTGTATGGTTCCCTCAACCAGCTCTGTACTTAATTAATAATTATTTTTGTGGTTGAACAAAGTAAAAAGCTTTTCCTTTCTTTGTCTATCTTCTTAATTTTCATTTTTGTATACGAAAAGACATCCGTTTAAATGGTGAAGGGAAGACAAATAAATAACAAAGCCTTTTTTAATAATTAATAATAAGATGAAAGCATTGAATTTTCTTTGTTTTATCTTTTTATTGGGTTCATTTTCGAAAAATTTTATATGAAGATTTTCCTTCGTCATAATAAAAAAAATAAAATAGAATTCAATCATTTTGATATTAAACTTAAAAAGGTTTTTGTGTAATATCAAAAAAAAAATTTTTGATTCATATTAACAAGATTAAAAATAGAATTATTTCCGTTCACATAGAAACTAAATCTTGTTTCCGTCTTAATATGATCATTATTATTTAAAGGAATCACAGTCAAAAAAGGGTTGTTCTTTTCCTTATCCTTAGTATTATGTGTGCCACGTGGAACTAATCTGCTATTAGGTGTGTGTAAAATGCTTTATTTTGATATTTTCTTGTATTTTGTAGTTAACAAGACATTTTATGAACAAATAACGAAGATTGATTTTGGTTTTTGTATCATAAATAGATTATGATGAGTTGTTTTGGGAAAAACAAAAATCGCTCGTTCCATTGCATCGAAGAACAGACTGTAAGAGTCTCTTCCATGGAGTGAGTTAAATGGTTTTTCATTTACTCATTTCAGAAAACGAGGGTTGTACGGTGCAGTGCAAACTTTATAAGACTATTATTGTGAGTATTGCAGTTCAAGTTATGCCTCAGCTTCTATGGTCCAAAAGTTATGCTATTAGCTTAGTGTACTGGATGTCACGGGTTCAATGGGAGCAGAGAGAAAAAAATCTCCTGAATGGATTTAAGTAGCACGAAACCAGACGAAAAATTGAAGTTCTCGTGAACCTCAGGATCTAGGACGTAGAAATTTCTACTCACCATAGTAAAGACACCCAATCATCTTAATGGTGTATGTCTTAGCTAAACCGTTTCAAATAGAAATTGAGTTATCATAATGCCAAATAACAACCGAATTTAAACCGCATAAAACTAAATTCATTAACAAATTATTTATTTTCTAATAAATTTAGCAAATAAATGAAAACAAAGATAGATGAAAGAGAGCAAAAATAACAAAGGAAATACACACTCACATAAACCAGCACACAAACAAATTAAATTTGTTCTTTCGATTAAACAATTCCTGTTTCAAGCTTCTTTTCCCATACTTTTTTTGTCTATTCAACCACTGAAAAATTTTCGTACAAACTTGAAACCATTATTTCATTAGTTACGCTTGAATTACCTTTACCTAATCGGGATTAAAAAGAGTAAATCTATACACGAACTTAATCAATTGTCTGGTTCAACTATTATATAGCGTGATTGTGGTATTCATTTTATTTTATTTCTTTATTCATTTCATTTCAATGATACGCTTTATTTGTCTTATTTAAGAAGAAAATTTTTTTTTGGAATAAAGGAAATTAAAATTTTCATTTATTTTATTGTACATCTTCATTATTATTATAAAAATAGTGTATTTGAAATTCAATTGTGATTTAGTACAAGTCGAAAGCTATTGAATTCTTAAGTACCTTTCAATGTAATGAATCAATTGCTTTTCCGCTTTGTTTTCTTTGGAGCAAATTTTAAGAATTATTTCACGAAATAGTGAACAAAATAATAAATAAATTAAAAGTTTTTGAATTGAATCTGAAAATTCTGACTTGACAAATGTAAAGAAATCGTAATTTCGCGTCATTTAAGCAGAATTTTTTTTTTACAGACAAGATTTTCCTTGTATCGTCAAAAATTTCCACTTAACGATTCACGAAAATCGTACATTTCTTGAATTTCCTTCTATAATTTAAAATCTTTTTGCATAATTTGACCCTATTTTGCATGTAAATTGTATTTCCAGGAAATCTTATTACATTTCTTTATATCTTCATTTTATACACTTTCATCTTAATACACCTCAAGAAACACAATAAAAATGATATCTCAGTATCATTGTTATCTCCTTTTTTACATTTTCATATCTGTTTTGAGTTGAAATTTTTGTCTAATCAGAATCATAAGGATAATAATGATATCAAAATAACGAGCTGAAATTCTATGAAAATGGATGAAAGTCAAAAAATTATTGTTATCTTATAAAAAAAGATTCGTCTCAAGAGTCCATGTAAAAAGGTATACAGAGAATCATTTTTCCTGCCATATCTCAAGGTAATTTTATTTACTAGCCAGTAAATTGCTTGTTATCTTTTCTTTTTTTTTATTTAAATGCTTGTAGATCCGTTTTAAGCTATTTCAGTGTTTTTCCTTTTTGTTTCCTTTTCATTTCATATGAAATCTCACTCATTTTAAAATGAAAAAAAAATAATCTGCATTTTAAGCATAATTTCCAAAGAAAGATAATGAAAGAGGTGTGAAGATGATTCTGATTTCTTTTTTTTCATCTTATTTTTTGTTAGTTTATGTTAATTTTTTTACATATTTTCATTACTCGATTAACTTTGAATGAAGTAAAATCAAGTTGAATCATGTATGATGAATAAATTAGAAAAAAAAAATTTTATGATAAACTGACAATGATAAGCATCATGTATGTTAATATTATATTTTTTTTTTGAACTTTAGCTCATGCATAATATTATGAAAGTTAGAGAACGTGGTATGGATGTGTCGTCGTTGCGACGCGTATTTCAATAAGAAAAATAATAATATAAGAATTTTTTTTTATATGAAGAAGAAAATTATCTAGTATATTACAACTGAATATCAAATTTCCTTATTATAATTTCATGTTGTTTTCTTTCTTGTCTTTTGAAATAAAATGCAATTTTCATTGAAACATTACACATTTTCGTTGTCCATTGTCTGTCTGTTTATTTGTGTGATTCTGAAATTCTTCTTCAATAGTTGGGCCCGAATTAGCCGAAAATTCAAATTGCACATTATTTTGTTTCTCTGAAAGCTGGCATGAACAGGAAAATGTTTATACTACGACTTTGGACCTTAATTTGCGGAATATTCATTCAAAAGTGTGACTTTTAACGTCACGTTTGTCCAATTCGAGTCAACAGACTCAATGAGTTCAGTTCTTGTCCTAATGATACAAGTTTCGAAAGATTTTGAATGAATTTTAAAGTCAACCTTCTTTTTATTCCTTGTTCTTCAGCAAACTGAAATTTGAAAAGAAAACCCGTCTTTTAATCTTCACATACACACACTCACACGAAAAAATATAACAAAAAACACAAAAAAAACAGACAAAATATGTGCCTTGAAAATTGTCAAGTAATTTTATTTTATTTTATTTGTCTTCTTCTCCAATTCTTTTCTTAACATATCCATGTGCTTCAAGCTTCATTTCAACGTATGTTAAAATAAAAAAAAAACAAGAAGAAAAAACACGATAATATACAATTGCTTTGCCTTTGAACATACAAATGTCAAGTTTTCAACTTTCCTTATACTTCAAGAAATGTATTACTTTCAACTACGAAAAAATGTCTCAGTACTTATTCAATTGCTTTTGAAAATTGTTATTTTTATGATTATGAGCATTTATTACAATGAGCATAGTGTTTGAATATTTCATTATTTTGGAGAAAGATAAAGCACTTTTTGAAATGAATGAAATTCAATTCTGTTTTTTTTTGTATGTAGAAGCATTTTATGTAATTTTTAAGTTAATTAAATTGATTTTCCATTGAAATTTCTTGTCTTGTTCGAATTTGAGAATTTCACGGGGTTTTTACATTAATTAAAGTAAAAAAAAATGAAGTTTGAATTAATAAAAAAAACGCAAATTTAATGATCGTTTATGCAATAATTGAAAACCTTTTCATATTTTTCCATGAAATTTTCACTTAAAATTACAGAACAATTAAAAATCAGTAATAAATACCTTTTTTTTATTTAAAAACCCCTATTGGTTTCATTCAATCAAACGATTATGATTCGCTTAATTGAATTCAATTAGGCTGGCTTTTCATCATTGTTAATTTAATTTTTGGTGTTTCTTTTGTAAGCTAATTGCAATTATATGAAAATTTCATTGAAATATTTTTTCAATTTGATGAAAATTGATATTTTAACATATTTTCCACCAGTAACTCAAAATATTTAAGCATGTGAGAACTCAAGACTCTTAAGAGGATAAAAAAAGATTAAAAATTCAATTTTTATCATGAATTTAAAAAATGCAGATAAATGAAACAGTGCTTTGCTAACTCAAACAATTTTTTACCCAAAAAAAGTGCAATAAAAAGTAAAAAAATGTTCCTTTTTAATTAAATTTACATTCAATTATCCTTTTAACAAACCAAAAAAAGAAACATATGCTGACATAACTTTGATGAAACTAGCCAAATCCATTTACATTTTAGTACCACATTAATAAAAGCTTTTCCAAACATTTAAATCAAAAGTTTTGTTGCTTATATGCAATTACCGTGTCAGATATAAACGTAAAATTAACGTGAATTTGAAATGTAAAAAAAAAATAAATGTAATTGTAAAAATCTGATTATTTTACATGTACCTGGTTATTTTTTTTAATTGGAATATGTGAAGCAGTAAAATCTCATTTTGTGGTAAGTTTTGGTTAAATTATGTGGTGGCACGTTATGTAAAAATACCATTTTTTATTTGAGTTTAATTTTTAGCAAAAAAAGCTTGTGTATATTGTTCTGCTTTTAGTGGCTGAGGTGATCTTGGGAATTTGAGTTCGATTCCTGGCTAGTACGCTATCATAACATGTTCTGCTGTGTGGCTTAACAGTGCACATGCCAAGGTGATTGATGTTGAGCTCAACACCACGATAATATTTATATCCAGAACTCTCAAATTGACACCAGTGGACTGGCTTCCTGTTCTGTGTAACATAAGTTCACCTCATGTTCGTCGCAAAGAGGCGTTTTTAAGCGAATTTGTGAAGACATCTAGTTGTCCAGATGCTCCTCTTTTTGGTAACTTACAACAACAACCACAGAAACGCCTAAAGTCTCGTAATAAGAACTCTTCTCAACCAACTGGCAACATGAAAACACACCCTCAGTCAGCAGTCTTTTGTTTGGCGGAATTACGGATCGTACAACTGAATTCCTAACGTAATGCATGGTGCAATCTGAACAGACTGAGATCAAATCATGGACAACAATGAGGAAATGAGGATACGTCGAGGACTCTTCTTGTGTTTGCGGCAATCCTTATCCGACAATAAATCGCAACTTAATAGAATGACCATCTCTTTCGTTCGAAGGTACGATAACCGAGTTCAGGAACTTCTCACCATCGGTCATAGCATGGCATAGTTCTCTGAATGTGTAATTTGTTGTCATGTAATACTATTTTTACAAAAAAAAAATTAACTTAATCATATAACCATAATTAAAATAAAGCTACTCAATAAATTAATGAATTCAGTGTAAAAGTTAATATAAAATTAAAATTTAATACCTCCAAACCCCAAAAAAATGCAATAAATTAATTTAATATAAATGATATTTAACGCATTTAATTACACAAAAAAAAGTAGAACAATTTAATTGGACAATTTATTAGTCAGATATCATGTCACTCGTTATTGGTCGGAATAATTATCTTCTCATCCTTTTCATTCCAATGTGAAAATGTTCATAAAATGAGTAAAAAAATTGATGATTAATGTTTTCATATAAATTTAAAGTGATTTTCTCGTGATAAAGTATCAAATTAAATTAAAATAAAATAAAATAATACTTAATAAAAAAAATTATTATTATTAAAATAAATAATAAAAAAAAGACCGCATAATATGAAATTCATGTACGGAATCGCTTCTCTCACTCACTAGACAGATTTAATAAGGTTTGATCGTATTGTGTTTAAGTGTGGCGAACATGCCGCAGCCGGATACATGAATAAAACATTGAATTAAGACCGGAAACTGAAAAAATATCGTCTATTCTATTGTTTGAATGTACTTTTTTTTATATTTATATACATTTTGTGTGCACTTTTGACGATGATGATGATGGTGTCTCTTGTTATCTGTTCTCTATTTCTCCATAGAATACAGTCTCGGTAATTTGTATTGTTTTACACAATATATATGATGAGATAATTTATCTTGGTTTTTGTATGGAAATGTAAATGAATGATTCTAATTTTATCATTATTATTATGAAACAAGAACTCAAATGGCATTTATACAAATAAATCATGGTCATTTTGATCTTTTGTAATATGCGCTTCTGTATTTGATTTGAAATTATTTATGGGTTGTGTTTGAATGCATGGAATTCTTTGAGATTCGAAATTGAATATAAGCTGACTCAAATTTTTATAAGCAAGACCACAATTTTGGAATGTCACTTGAAATTGGCTCTAATCAAGCAAAGGCTGCACTTTACTCTGAATACAATTCCCGGCTCAGCTTCCTGTCTGTGGAGTCGAGTTTGTTAGTTCAGCAAAATTGCAGCTTAAAATATTCTCTTCAACTTCGTTTCAGGTCACTTTTGCTTAAAACTTACAAAAACATGATTTTTTTACTCAAAAACCCAAAAATGAGCTCAAAATTGTGTATTTTGCGATTTTTGGCCTTTTAATACTTAAAAATCGACTTCTTAATATTTTTTTTGACCTTAAAAAGACTCTCACATTTACATGTCAAAGTTTTACCTTTTTTTCATTCAATTCATTCAAACAATATTTGTTGAGACACGATCAACATGACAAAACATAAAAATTTAATTACTCCAAACAATTTTCTTATGAAAAAAAAATATTAAAAAATTTGAATATAACATTTTGTGGTTTCCCATTTTAATTTTATGCTATATTTGTTGTAACGCAAATGTCTGTAATGCAAATGATGGGCTCAAGGTGTGGTTTGTTAGATAACTTTTTATTTTTGGTAAACAATTTTATCATTAAATGTATACTTGGTTTGAATATGAAATTGAAACAAACATTCATGTTCTTGTTATTTTTTTTGGGGAAAAGTAATTATGATAATATTTTTACAACAACAACAACACCAACAGATTAATATGAAACATAACAAAATTTACATCGTGAATGAATGAAAATGTAAGTCAAAAAATTAAAAATAAATAACAATAACAGCAGGTACATTTGTGTGGTGGAATAAATTAATTACAAAAATTTGAATTAGAAGAACGATGAATTTAATGGGAAATTTCGTAGTAATAATTTTTATGTTTTGTTGTTGTTTTGATAATGGATTAAACAATTAGGCAATGAAAACAATGAATTAAAATGAAAGTTTGGCAAGTTTGAGTGAATTTTAAGAGAAATTGATTTCAATGAGTTTCAAATTAAATTAAATCAAATTAATTAGAAAAATTTTTGGCATTAAGATAAATTGAACCTTTCCTAGAAATTCGACCGATCGTGGAAACTTCCGCCACATTGAAAATTTTGGCAGTTTTGGAAAATACGGTCGGAAATAAGTCCCAAGTAATATGAAATAAAATATCTAAGGGTCACCTGGATAAAAAGCTTCAATGGACAACACACATTCGCAAGAAAGCAGAAGCAGCAACCCCATCTATTATGGCATGCACGAGCCTAGTAGGCAAACGTTGAGGTTTAAACCAAAAATGAAAAAATGCCTTGAAGCCTTGAACTTACCAATCACCAAGGAGAAGCACAAATGATCTTAATAGTCGAAGTGCGAGTACTGAGCTTCAGTGCACTCCATTTAAGGGTAAAAAAAGTCGTATTTTACCATGAAAGCAAAATACAATTTCATAGACCAATTTTTTCAGCTGAACATGCAAGTCCAATAGACACAATCACATCCATAACTCACACATGTTACATCAATATTACTATCCTGTAAAATTACATTCAATTATTTCATTCTAAACCATATTCGTATCATTAAAAAAAAATAACTGTAGCACATACTGAAATAAAAACGAAATATATCCCAATTTATCACGATATGTTGTCTGTTATTATTTCCATTTTGAATCGTTATGCCTTTTCATATAAATTTATATATATAAATATTTTTAAATTACAATAATCCATATGAGATGAAATATAATAAAGTCACCCATTTGTTTTAGTAACACAGCTCAAATTAATATTGTTATATTATTATTGTCAGTTTTACAAAATGAAATATGCAGCATACCGATAATAATAACAAAAATGGTCAATTCTCGTTCACAATAAAATGCAATTATTTTACATTTCAACTGTATTGAGATGTGGTCCACATGAAATATTTTAGCTGTAAAATTTTGAAATGGACACAAAACAAAAACTAAATTTACATATTTTGGAATAATAAATTTTGGAGCTTTACATTCATAGAAATTATTATTTATTGGGTTTTATTATTATATTATTGTGTTGTTATTTTTATTGGGAGACTTTTGTAAGAATGGAGGAGGGATTTTCGTTATGTTAAATGTCAATTAAAATTACGAATTGACTTTTTTTTGTTCAATTCTGACGTTGTGATTCATTGTTTAAGTGAAAATGACCAGGTGGCTCCATCTATGGAGTGCGAATTGAGCAAGGTCCTGACTTTAAAAGCTTCATTTGAAGCAGAAATCGTCTGTTTAACATGCTAATACTGAAGCGTGCCATTCACGTAAGAGGCAGATGCCCTGTGATCCTTGCTACGATAAATTTTTTTTTTTAAATCGTTCATGATCCACTCTAATGTTGAATATTTAATCAAATGTTGAAAGATACAAATTAATTACATTGAAAATAATTACAAAAAAAAAGTGAATTTATGTAATTTTGACCATTACAAACACATTGTGCTCCAAAACTCAGACATTTATCAATTCAAATCATGATGACATGAAAATAGTTTGTTAACAGCAATATTTTGTTCCGAATTTGTCGTGACAAGTACTTGATGTATCCATCCTAAGGGAGTAAGAAAAAGTGGAATAATGAAAATAAGTCTAATGCAAAACTGATCTTGCTTTTATCCATTTCGACTCTTTTTCTATTATTATTTTTTTTTGTTCTCCGCTCATGTGCTTTTGTAAGAAAAAACTTTTTATAAAATCCTAAAAACAATAAAAAGAAAAGAAAATAAAGTATGAGGAAATAAATTTTGGCTTAATAACAATAACTCACCTACATTTTCATTCCTTTTGTCTTACTTTAACCGGTAAAATTCTCGACACGCTTACACAATAATCGTATTATATCCACCCCTTTAATGTATTCACGTAAAACACAAGTAACAAAAAAAATTATACAAGAATATACGCACACACACACAACAAAGATTTATGTCTAAGCATATTTTTTGTCAATTTCAATTGTTTGCCAAATGAAGTCAAAATAATAATAATAATAAAAATATTTTTGTGAAAGGAGGAAAAAAAATTTGTGTCACATACAAAAGCATATTTGATTCAATAAACGAGGAGAAAAATAATGCTTTTTTTATAATGATAATAATAATAATAATATATGTGTATTATATGCAAAAAAAAAGCAATTTTTACCAACGTGAAAATTCACCGATTTTCAACATTTTTTTTTTCATTTTACATTTCAAGTACACACAGCACCATATTTTTGTATTGAATTATTGTATTTGAACAAAAAAAAACAAAAAGAAACATAATCTTCACAACAACTTTATTAAAACCATAAATTTAAAGAGAAAGCGCTGTTTTATTTTTCTTTATTCAAACAAAATAACAAAATCATATTATTTTATTGTTTTTATAAATTTATTTTCATACATATTTAAGGGAAAATGCAACAATCGTTCTTTACTGATATTTTTGTAGATTTTCGTTAGGATCTTTGTAAGCTTTCGTTATGTTCTTTGTAGACTTTCGTTAAATTCTTTATAGATTTTCGTTTATTTTTGGAGTCTGTTAGCAAATTCATTGAAGACTTTCGTTATGTTCTTTGTAGACTTTCGTTACGTTCTTCATAGATTTTCGTTCAGTTTTGCAGTCTGCTGGTAAATTTTTTGTAGACTTTCATTAGGTTCTTTGTAGAATTCGGTTCGGTTTAATAAAGATTTTTGTTTCAATTTATAAACATTTTTCTCATAATCTTCTCTCAACCTCATATTAAAAAAAGTTTTTCAAAATGAATTTTTCATTTGCTTCATACAAACTCTCTTGTTAATGCAGAATTTAAAAGATTGATTCAACTTAGAAACTTTAAAGAAAGCCACAATATTTTAATTGATTCTTAATCAAAGTATCATGAATTCCAAAACCTTTAAGGAAAATAACTTTGCACACACAAAAAGAAACACCTTGATCATAAAAGTTCACACACACACACACACACACACACACACATATTGACTTAACTTAACTTTAAACATGAATGACTAATCAAACGAAACCATGTAAAATTATCATCTTTCAACTTGACTAGAGATTCTTTTACACAGTTCATATATAAAACTAAAATCACCCATTTTGTATACATCTTCACATCATTGAATTTTAATGGAGAAACTTTTTAATTTAATTTATTTTGTTAACTAACTTAACTAGACATTTATCAGTTTTCAATATAAACATACATTAATAATAATAATAATATTTTCTGTGCTTACGAAAGAATGAATGAATAATAAAATAATATAAAATGATTATATAGTTTAAAAGATATATATAACGAATAAGGTGAGGTAATAATAATAACTTTGTTATAAAATATTAATATTGATAAAATTTACCTTTATATTTAAGAGAAATAAAAAAAAAATTTTAGAAAGAACAATGAATATGTTCTTTGAAGGGTGCTGGAGAGGAAATTTTACTGTTTGTACAGTAAATTTCACATAAATATACATTTAAATCATGCATAATAGAGATATACACCTGAGATACAGACAAGCCAAGGAAAAAGTAAAACTCAAACTATGTATTTTACTATTATTATTGTTATTTTTAGACGTTTAAATAAACTTTTTGATATCTTTGTTTGAACAATGATGATGATGAAAATTTATCTTTGTTTATATTTGATACCTGTCTCAATAGAAAAAAGATTGTTTTTATAGAAAATATATATTTTTCTTACTTGCTTTTAACCTTTTTCCAGTATTAAATCAATTAGTAGTTCACGGTTCGCCAGAATACTTTTAGCGCCCACCATAAAAACTGTAAATGCAGCATTGTCAGGCATGTCGAGGAGGTTCATAATCCAGAATATTAAAATCCTGCATTGGCAAAAAAAAAAGTTAGAGCGATTTTTGTGTTTTTCCCTTTTATTTCCTTGTTTCTGATAAACTCTTCTACTTAAAAATTGAGTTTTTATAAGAAAATATTTGATTCCGATATACACTATATTCAGCAAAAATGTAGGTATTGATTATAGCTAAAAATTCTTCTCGGGAGTCAATTAACAATGTAGTGCTCAAATATAGTGTTGCATGCAAAAACATTGAAATTTGAAGAGAACCCTTATTTTGCGGTCATTTTTCATAAAATCTCATGAGTTTCGTAGGTTTTTCAGGTGTACTTTGTTCAGAAAAATTGTAGTTCATATTCAGAGGTACATTTTTTTCATACATCACATTGTCTGTTTTCATACAAATATTTCGACTTTTTTAACAAAATAAAATTAGATGCTCATTTCAACACGCACAGACACTGGCTTTTCAATACTAATCGCAATAGTTTTACAGAACATTGTGTCTAATGTCTTTAGTCTTAAAGATTATGTTTTGATACGCAATGATTGCAATTATGTATAAGGTATTGTGTAAAAGAAAAATTGATCCAAACAGATGATCGAACAGCACGAGTGCATTCATAATACGATTTTTTTTCTAACCGGCCTGTACTGCGCAAAAAACACACTTAGGAGAACTTGCAAAAGTTTAAATTTTTATTAATGAACTATTTTTAGTTATTTCGATTCAAGAAAAAAGTATTGTTTTATTAAATAGATCAATTTTTATTAAAAGAAATTGAATTTATCATGAGAAATAATATTTTATATTAATGAATTTCAGGTCATCTGTTTGGATAAATTTTTTTTTTACACAATACCTTAAACATAATTGCAATCATTGCGTATCAAAACATAATCTTTAAGACTAAAGACATTAGACACAATGTTCTGTAAAACTATTGCGATTAGTATTGAAAAGCCAGTGTCTGTGCGTGTTGAAATGAGCATCTAATTTTATTTTGTTAAAAAAGTCGAAATATTTGTATGAAAACAGACAATGTGATGTATGAAAAAAATGTACCTCTGAATATGAACTACAATTTTTCTGAACAAAGTACACCTGAAAAACCTACGAAACTCATGAGATTTTATGAAAAATGACCGCAAAATAAGGGTTCTCTTCAAATTTCAATGTTTTTGCATGCAACACTATATTTGAGCACTACATTGTTAATTGACTCCCGAGAAGAATTTTTAGCTATAATCAATACCTACATTTTTGCTGAATATAGTGTACATCGGAATCAAATATTTTCTTATAAAAACTCAATTTTTAAGTAGAAGAGTTTATCAGAAACAAGGAAATAAAAGGGAAAAACACAAAAATCGCTCTAACTTTTTTTTTTGCCAATGCAGGATTTTAATATTCTGGATTATGAACCTCCTCGACATGCCTGACAATGCTGCATTTACAGTTTTTATGGTGGGCGACTTTTGAATTTCGTCGATTCTGGCGAACCGTGAGTTCAAGAAAGTTCAATTATTTTTTGATATAGCTCAAATGTTTTTAAATGCCTTAAGGATTTGTAATTTTATCTTAATGATTTTTCGGAACTAAATATTTTACTTATACAGTTAATTGAATAAACTTTTTTAACTTGAACAATTTTTGTAAGTAAAATGCTTAATAGCCTGAGATTACACGTCAATTAAGATTAAATTTCAACTGACTCACTTTAAAGTTCATGAAATGTGTCTACAAATTTTTCCTGTTACCTTTTAAAATTGGACTAGTTTACATCATTTAATATTTTGGCTTGTAATTAAATTAGCATAAAATCCTAAATAAACATTTAACTTATTATGAGTGATCTATGTTCATTTTGGTTATGAAAAGCCAACTTTGATTGTAACACAAAACGTGGCATAGTAAAAATAATTAAATTAATACAAAAAAAAACCTTGTCTTATCTTTTTAATGAGTTAAAGTTTAATTTGTGGTGTTTATTTGTTTAATTTAACCAACAAATTTTCCATCATAGAAAAATTTCCTTAAACTTGTATAATAAATGTATCAATACTGATCTCACTCGCATTATCATTAAATTTTAATTAGAACAATATTTCAAAAGTTAATACTTTACAATTTTTTTATTCTTTGAATAATTAAAACAAATCCGATATCAAAGAGTTTTTTTCCCTGTCTCTCTTTCTATGAATACGGAAATCATATTATAAGTTTAATTTTGTTACAAATCTGATCATTATGAGTTTAAATCCAATATAATTTTAAAGAAGGATGAATGATAATAGAACATAAAAAAAAATATAAGTATAGATAAAGAAAATCTCATTAAAAATTTCGTTTTGTCAAGTTGGGTTTTTAACAAAAATATAAGAGTTTTATGGTTTATCAAATTTATTTTCTAGTATCATTTTGAGAGAAACATATTCGGTAATGCAATGCATTAGAAAATGATTGGATTTCAAATTTAAAACTGAAAAAGAACTTTTTATTTAATTGAGGAGAGATAAACTTTTTTTATTTTAAATTATAAGAAAACAAAACTTTTGAATCATTTTTGAACAAGGAAGTGTTAAAAACAATTTTATAATGTTTTTTCATTAATTGCGAAGTTGGCCATTTTGAAAACGGTTTTAGAAAAAAAAATCGATTTTAAACGATTTTGGGAAACCTTCGACCGGCATTTTGTAAAATTCAGAACAAAACTAAACATTTTTATTTGACTATTTCTTGCTTGATCTGATGTTTTCCCGAGTATGGAGATGCTGCAGGATATCAGATTTGTCATGGCAGTTTGAGTATCAATCAGGTGACATGTAAAGATACATAAATGGAACTTAAAAAAGCCAAGCGCTCAAAGGTTTAAAAGTGTAATATGTTTTTTTCACCTTCAAAGGAACTTTTAGAGTTAAAAAAAATCCTTCTGTCGATTTGTGAAGTTTTTGACAAGTTCTATGTTATGTTCTTGATGTAATTCTATTGTCGATGTGAGACATGGCAAGTTGTTTCAGGTATACGATTTTGTAAAATTTCAATCTTTTTGATATGTGTGGCTTCTATTGTGTGAAAAAGTTGTCAGGCATAGCTATAAATTGGCCTTATACAGGCTTTGAAGATGAGGGTTTTGTTGTCTCTGTTTAGTTTGGACCTTCTGTGTATCAATGAGTAGATCAGTTGAATGGCATTTTGCGTTTTTCCAATGACGTATTCAATATGGTTTTTCATGGTCATGGTTTTATCTAAGATCATACCCAGATACTTGGCTTGACTTTCCCATGGAATTTCGGTGTCACCGAGCCTAAACGGACCATACGGAAGCCCTCTGATCCGTCTTCTGGTAACCAACAAGGTCTGTGTTTTGCTAGCATTCAAATTTATTTGTAAAATTCAGCGATTTAAAAAAGTCGGCCATTTTGAAAACTTCCGACAGTGATTTTTTTTTTACCTTAACCCAGACGGTCTAACTGCCCACAATACTGGAACGTCTTTGTGATCATATTTGCCTAACTTACAATTCAAATGTCATGAACCTGTAAAAATATTAATCAAAGTTAAGTGATCTTCGAAAAAAAATTTTCAAGTAACATTTACTCACATCATCTTTTTCTTTCTGTTTTTTTTTCAGGATATCTCAACTGTAATTCAAATACCTTACAATCACTTGCACAGCTACATGGTAAGTTCAATCTAATATTTTCATATAATTTTTTTCATCTCATTTTATTTTTTACAATTTTATACGATATTCAAATAAATGTCAACTTAGTAAATCCTTATCTTCAATACAGTCAAGTCTCCATATAGTGAAAAAAAAGTTGTACGTAAATATTCTTCTATTTAGTGAAAAGTCAGTATCTATGGATCTACAGTTTCTATAGATACTGACTTTTCATTGCATAGAATCATTACATACTGCTTATTTTTCACTAAATGGAGACATGACTGTACCATGCACTTTTAATATTGCTATTATGATAAGAAAAAAAAATAAAAAGAAATTCCTGCAATTTTTTTCTTATTTAAAATAAAATATTTCTTGCAAAACTGAAGTTATTGTTAAAATAAAATGAAAAAAAATATAAGCATACAAGTAAAAAACATTAATAATATAAATGATTAAGTTTAATTGAGTTCACATTCTCTACAAATCCAATATATATTGTCTTTATATTTTTATTTTAGTTTTATTCTTAAACTACTAAAGTTACATTTTACATTCTTATTATTATTATAAATAAATAAACAAAAATAATGTGATTGCATGTCGTTGTTCATTATTATGAGAATGAGCGAGATAGAATTGCACTGTGTTCTATTTATAAGTTAAATTATTTCTTGTAATGGAATAAAAAATAGAAAAATTGAACTTTCATAGAAAATGAAACAAGAAAAAAAAATTAATATTGTTTGAAACAAAACAAATTGAACTGCAAGTAATTTTTACAATTTTAACAAGGTGTATTGAATGTGCCTTTGTTTTGAAAAAAAAAATTTAAATTGGGATGTTTTGAGGATTTCAAAAATCTCTCAAAATTTAAATGAATTTGTATTTAGTTTTTTTGATCAGGTTATCTAATTTTTGATGATTAAGTTTTCTTCAAGTTTTGATTCATCCTACTCAACAAATAATAAATAAATACAAACAGTGACAGTAAGTCGATTTGTCTAACAAGAAAATAATGAATTGAGTATTGATTTTACTTTGTTTTTAGCTTCAGTTTATTTGCAAAGAATTACTTTTTTCTTATTGTTGCTGTTACTGTAATCTATTATCCGAGACGGTTTTTGTATTATTTTCTTTAACTTAATGTTTTTGAGGAAATAGAGAAATTTTTTTTTAAATTATCTAAATGAACTTCAACGATATTGATTGTCCAGACGGATTGTACGAACTGAAAAGTCTCCTTTTAAATCAGATGACTTCAAATTCAACAAAGAAATCGGGTCAATCTCAGATACCATCCAACTTTAAAAACGATTTTCTTCATTTTAGCATTGGTACATGGCAAAAAGCCTTCAAAATGTGCTAAGAAAACGTTCTCAATGAGGTTCTTCAATGTACACCACGACTATCAATATCACTCCGTGCTTAAAAGACACTTTGCCTGTGTATAAGCATAGGCTTTGTATCTTTTATGCACTGAACGAATGATGTATAAAATTTTTCCTGTAAACCAGGTTTTCAACTTCAAGGATTTGGTATTACATTTGACCCACATAAGTCTTTCAATGGACAAATCGACCTACTTCCAAAGATAGAATATAAAACTTTAAGGTTTGTAATACGTATCTCCAAGAGCTTTCAGAACACTAATGCCATCTTAATTATGTTCCTTACTCTCGTCATTACTCTCAAGTATAGTTCGGTCATCTGAGTCCCATACTACAAAATGCATATGAAATACGTCGAAAGAATCTAAAAGAAATTGACTCAATTTATCGTTAGAAATTGCATTGAACCATATTAGATACTAAAAACAAAATGTCTAGGCCTGTGTCGGGTCTAAGGACTAACCCTCATCCCGTCCAGCCCTTGTGATTTTTTTAAAACCAAGTTTCATCTGTAAATTTTTTATTTGACTCGTACTTCATTCACAAGACACTGTCATCTGAATACGATTCTTAAAGAAAATGTAAGGTAACCAAACCATTCGAATTTTGAATACTTTTAAAATCGAACTAAGCTTTCAAATAAGGCCTTACTAGTGTCAAGACTTTCTGTGATCGTTGAAGGTGCCTATTTTAAATTCAATTTCTGGATCAAACTTTCTTTCAATAAGCACATTCGTGGTTTCAGTAGGAAAAATTGCTCACCCCCTGAATCAATCTATCTAACATCGATACATTATTAATGTCTTTTTCTCTCAATTAAGCAAGATTTCATTTTATTTTGAGTCATGATTCTCTTTGTAACCTAATAGAAGTCAATGGTTGTTAAAGATGATATTTTTTAATTTCCTTGGCACTAAATTAGTCATTTAGGTCTATAATTTATTTTTAACTACAATTAATATTTGCCCCCATTTTCAGTATTTTTTTTTAATTAAATTTTCTTTTACAAATCTCTCTCTTTTAACTTTGTAATTTAACATTCCCACACGATATCACATTTCTTATCTAATATTAAATAATTTAAGCACCTAAACTGTTTTCATAGACTAATTTGTCCTGTTCCAAATTACTTTTGAAAAATAAACTTTTATGAAACACTTCTTCAAACACATAACACGCTCATAAATTAAGCACATAAACTTACTAAGAGAGGGTGGCACACACTGTATACGAATGCCTGCAAGTTAAACTGTGTGTGACGTTGATTTTTAATTCACATACACAAACACACACACACACACAATCACATACTTTCCTCGACTCTTCTAAATATTATTATTATTATAAATTAAATTGAAATGATTTCCTTATCGTGTTTAAATACACAAGTAAAACGCAAAGGCGCATTTTAATATAATATCCTTGTATATAGTAGAAGTGAAATAATTCTTTTTTTTCACTTTGATGAAAACTGCGCTATTTTCTATTCTACTTTTTTATTTATTTTGATGTTGACGTTTCTTACGCTAATGTTAAAATGTTACTGAGTGAGTTTGATGTGTATAAAAATAATAATAATGAAAATGATGATGATGATGAAATAATAAAATTAGAACATAGGAAGGAAAAAAGTGGGAGGATGATGATGAAAGAAAATATAAAATAAGAATAAGAAAAAATAATATAAAATTAACATGAAAAAGAACTGTCCTTAAAATATAAGTACACAGATATTCAAAGTTGAAAGATAATGGATCTTTTAAAGATAATTAATATTAAAACAAACAGAAAAGCAATTAACAAATCATTTTTTTTTTGTTTTTCTCATTTTCTTTTCTGTTATTGTGTGCTCTTTGATATTTTTCTTTTAATAATAGTGTGTTTCCATGACACAAATCAACTTAGACGTTAATTTAAACGCGTTCATTTGTGTAATCAACGGAAAATGTAATTATGAGATTTTTTTGTTTTGCCATATAATTTGATCTGATATTGATACTGTTGTTTGTAAAAATGGGCAGTTACTTTTCTTTTGAAATCATTTTATTTTAATTTTTTTTAAAAACTAATGACTCAAATTGACTGAATTGGTCTCAGTTACTTTTCAATTTAAACAATAAAATTTATCTGCATTTTTTTCCTTCTTTTTCTGAATCCTTTTGGATCAATTCCAGAAAACAATTAATGATCTGATCAAATTGCAATTGAAAATAAATTGTTGTTTTATACAACTTTTTTTCTAAAACGTTAAACGACTAACTGAAATCAATCAATTCCCATAATGCAACGATGATGTAAAATAAAATAATGTAATTTTGAATTGAAAATGAAAATTTTAATTGTAATTGTGAGTGCATTTTCATGATGGGTCATAGTCCAGTGGCTAAGGTATTCGCCTATCATGTCATTGGATAGTAGGGGTGTTCATCATAATGACACTTTTTTAAACAAAAGCAAATCGATTTTCCTGGGTGATATTCTAAAAATATATCCCTTAAGGCGTCTTTTAAGCCTAAGAACATAAAGATTGGAGTGGATTTTCTATTTTCGCGGTAATGTTCAAAATTGGTCGATTATATCATAATAATTGGTAAAAGATTCATTTAAATTGAAAATATGTCATGAAAAACAGTTATCAAATTTCCCAACCAGTATTTAATTTAGTAAATTCTTTTATTTTTTTCTCTCTCTTTCTCTGTTTTCAATTTCTCTCTCTGCCTCTTTCTCTTTCCTTCTCATTCCTTTATATTTAAATGCGGAGCATTTGATTTCAAAATCTAAAATTTTGATTAAATTAATTTTTCTGTCTTTCTTTCTTTCTCTTTCATTCCTTTATATTTAAATGCGGAGCTGCGAAGCAGCGGAGCATTTGATTTCAAAATCTAAAATTTTGATTAAATTAATTTTTCTGTCTCTCTTTCTTTCTCTTTCATTCCTTTATATTTAAATGCGGAGCTGCGAAGCAGCGGAGCATTTGATTTCAAAATCTAAAATGTTGATTAAATTAATTTTTCTGTCTCTCTTTCTTTCTCTTTTATTCCTTTATATTTAAATGCGGAGCTGCGAAGCAGCGGAGCATTTGATTTCAAAATCTAAAATTTTGATTAAATTAATTTTTCTGTCTCTCTTTCTTTCTCTTTCATTCCTTTATATTTAAATGCGGAGCTGCGAAGCAGCGGAGCATTTGATTTCGAATTCTAAAATTCTGATAAAATGAATTTTTTTTGTCTCTTTTTTTCTCTGTTTCAAAATCTTCATTTGATATCAAAATCTAAAATGTTTGATGAAATCATTTATTAATCTCTCATTCTTTTTTAATGAAATCTCTTTTTTCTCTGTTTTACGAATTTCTCTCTTTATCTCTTCAATTTTTTTCTACCGCAGCTTATCATTCATTTCATCAAACATTTTAGATTTTGATATCAAATGAAGATTTTGAAACAGAGAAAAAAAGAGACAAAATTCATTTTATCAGAATTTTAGAATTCGAAATCAAATGCTCCGCTGCTTCGCAGCTCCGCATTTAAATATATAGGATTAAGAAGGAAAGAGAGAGAGAGACGAAAATTAATTTTATCAAAATATTAGATTTTGAATTCAAATGCTCCGCTGCTTCGCAGCTCCGCATTTAAATATAAAGGAATAAAAGAGAAAGAAAGAGAGACAGAAAAATTAATTTAATCAAAATTTTAGATTTTGAAATCAAATGCTCCGCATTTAAATATAAAGGAATGAAAGAGAAAGAAAGAGAGACAGAAAAATTAATTTAATCAAAATTTTAGATTTTGAAATCAAATGCTCCGCTGCTTCGCAGCTCCGCATTTAAATATAAAGAAATGAAAGAGAAAGAAAGAGAGACAGAAAAATTAATTTAATCAACATTTTAGATTTTGAAATCAAATGCTCCGCTGCTTCGCAGCTCCGCATTTAAATATAAAGGAATGAAAGAGAAAGAAAGAGAGACAGAAAAATTAATTTAATCAAAATTTTAGATTTTGAAATCCGCATTTAAATATAACGGATTGAAAGAGAAAGAAAGAGAGACAGAAAAATTAATTTAATCAAAATTTTAGATTTTGAAATCAAATGCTCCGCATTTAAATATAAAGGATTGAGAAGGAAAGAGAAAGAGGCAGAGAGAGAAATTGAAAACAGAGAAAGAGAGAGAAAAAAATAAAAGAATTTACTAAATTAAATACTGGTAGGGAAATTTGATAACTGTTTTTCATGACATATTTTCAATTTAAATGAATCTTTTACCAATTATTATGATATAATCGACCAATTTTGAACATTACCGCGAAAATAGAAAATCCACTCCAATCTTTATGTTCTTAGGCTTAAAAGACGCCTTAAGGGATATATTTTTAGAATATCACCCAGGAAAATCGATTTGCTTTTGTTTAAAAAAGTGTCATTATGATGAACACCCCTATTGGATAGGGCTCGAATCCAATGGCCTTCAATTCAAAATTGTCTATTTCTGGTCGGATATGAGTGCGGTTGCTCTCAGACGACAGTATAAAAGCTAAAGTTCATCTTAACTAGCTTAAGCTCACGATTAAAAATTTATCGCTGACTTCGGAAATAGTGCGAACACAATAAGACCCACTGAGATCGTGGAAGAGCCTTGTAGATCAGATCAGATCAGATTTGTAGGGCGGCTATTAAGCCTGCACTCAAGCCATCAGTAGGGCCCATTGTGCATACCCGTTATCATTATCTGAGGAACTTAGCTTTAATCCTGTCATCCTAAGCAGTCGACACCTTTATCTAGCCATTAACTCAAATTGAATAACCGGAAAAAAGGGACTTTTGAGATTGAAAAGTGTAAAGATCGGAGCGAGAATCGAACTGCCAACTTTAAGATTGATAGTCCAACACTCTTACCACTGCACCGTACAATCCCCTTGTAAGCCATACCCTATCCTACCCCTGTAGAGCATTTTTTCATAAGCACATCAGTTTTGGTTTCAAATTGATAGAAAAACAAACAATTTCAAGCCCATTAGTGAATTGGAAAAATAAATATATATAATTCAAAGAAAGCAGTAGCGCAAAAAAAACAGTAAATTGCATCTAGATCACGATGATTGAGTAGAAAAATATTTATATTATTATTTGTGTAAAAGTTGTAAAAAGTCAGCATATTGTTTAACGATAAAATTTATCAAAATCAATTTCAATGCCCAAAGGGTTGCACAATTCCAGTAATTTATCATCAAGTGAAGTGGAACAAAGAGACATTTTATAAACAAAATTTATTTATTTCACTTAAATGACAATTGTTTGGAAAAAGTTTAAATTTTACACTTCACTTGTATTGAGCACTTAAAATAGAGCAAAAAAAAATAAGAAAAATTTCGTATTTCGTTTTAAAATTTCTTTGAATTAAATGTCGGTTAGCTTGCATTTTTCTGAGACATTTTACAGCCATCAACCTTAGTCACGCTCTCGAGCTCATCGTTTTTAGCCCATTTGGCTTTGATTTGAATGTAAGTCCTTGAGACGTTTCTCTGTCTGCCTTTAAATTCAACAAAACGTGAAATCAAAAATGTTTTCTTAAAAATTCTTGTTAAATTTCATCTCAATATCTTCTAATGTTCATCTGTATCATCCACAAGTATAAGCTAAGTAAATAAATATTTTGATTTAGTTGCCTTTAAGCAGAAAAAGTTCAAAACCAATAAATATGCAATGAAAAGTGTATTATGATAATGTGAACATAAAATCTAATAAACAATACATTTTTTTTGTTGTACTTTTAAGAAAATAACAATAAAAGATTTACAAGTGGCCTTACAACAAGAATTTTGCATTATTATTACTTGAAGCGATATTCCGAGAATTCTTGTTTAATGTTAAACTTTTTTCTTTCTATTAAGTTTCAAACACATTTATTTTAAAGAAAATATCCATAAAAATGGCAACAAACAGATGCAATATGATCAGCTATGTGATGTGGTAGAAAAGTTTTTTTTTTGTTTTCCACTCATTTTATTTTTTTTTTGTCTTAAAAAAGTGCATGCACGTTGTTCTTGGGTTAGTTTTATTTTAAGATTGGAAGAGCGTGATCAATGTGCCTTATCAAATATATGCAAAAGTATTTTTTTTTTTATTTTTTTGATATTAAATTGTGTTCTTGGTTAACAAGAAAAAAGAAACAAGAAAAATTGTTTTGTTTTAAGTTGTTGGTGTTCAAGGGTGATATTAAAATATCAATTGAAGAAAAAAAAATGAGAAATGCTGACCACTGGGCGGTTTAGAAAAGTGCATTTCGATGGGATTCGTTTTTGTTGGTTGGAGGAGTTTGCTAAAATGTACCTTAACATATTAGCTTTGAGATTGGGCTCAGAAATTGGGCTCCAGAGACGCCAGGAATTTTTCCAAAATTTTCAAACAATTTTTAACCGTTTTTATTAGGCTTTGGAGGCTCTGATGAGCCCAATCTCAAAGCTAATGAGTTTAAATTCATGCTTAAGACCTCCTCTGTCCAACAAAAAACAAACCCGACCTGAATCTGATGGACCATTCCGGGGTCATGGAGTTAAATGTTGGACAAAGTGTCAGAGTGACGTCGGACAAACCGTCTCTACTAGTGCATTTTTTCTTACGAAATCCACTTAAAAGAAAAACAAGAAGAAAAGGAAAATATAAAAAATATAAACGAGGATTCAACTTTTTCTTTTTATTTAAAACTTTGATTTTGGCTTGAATAGTTTTCTATCTTATTGTTTACGAAAAAAATAAATTTTATGTAAACTTTGTGTTATAGAATGGGTTCAATTTGATTTCATTCACGTATTAAAAGTAAATTGCAATTAGTGTGAAGACGACTTTTTTTGAGAAAGTATAATAAATGACATGAGAGATTTCATTTTGTGGATCTTAGAGAGTTTTAAGGTTGACTTTGATTTTTTTTTTAACCCTAATCCTAATCCAGGGACTTTTTGGTCCTTGTAACTTTATAAAAATAAAATAAATTTGTAACCGTTAATTTTTTTATTTGACTCATGTTACAAGTCTACAAGACACTGTCATCTGAGTCGGTTTCATGCAAAAAAATTGAGGTAACCGACCTTTTCGAATGTTTAATTTCCTTAAAACGAATTAGGCCTTTAAGTGAGGATCGGATGAAGGTTAAATTTCCAATTTCTCAATTAAATGCATTTTTTTAAAAACTATACCCCAGGATGACCAAGTTGCACCTTGTTGAGGACAATCAGGACCCTCCTATGTGACTTTTCTTGTGTGAATCTTGTCACAGTTATTTAAATCATCAAAAAACCTTAAATCATCTTTCCTTTTAGCACAATCTAAAGTAAAATTTCTTTGTTTAATTTCAATTCATGTTTTTAATCTTTTCAACTATAACTACGCCACCCCATAACCCAGTAAGTAAACTTTTATCAAACAAAAAATATATTACCAGTCACACTCATGTAGGTTGATGGCAACATTAAAGAAAGACAATAACATCGCAAACAGTTGCAAAGATAAAGTTTCTTTTTGTTTTTATTTATTTTAACATAACACCAACACCAACACACACCAATATTGAACATTTGCAGGCACTTGCAGTGCTGCATTTATGATTAGATTGTAATATATATAATTTTTTTTTTTGCCTTTGTAATAGTTCAGACAATAACTAAAAACAACAACAACAATATGAAAGTTTGAAAAACGTTTGTTTTTAATAATAAAATCAACAGCAGACTGTAACAATGGAGAGATATTGAGAAAATAATATCATTACTGATGCAGACTGAAAAAGACAGGTTAAATTTAGAAAAATTCAAACTTTTTCATCTTCAAAATGAAATTGATTTCATTTTATTCTATTTTTAAGTAAAAGCATTAAACATAAGACGGAATTTTTAATTTAAGAAAATTCAGTTGAATTTGAAATCCAAGTTCAAATTGAGTCACGTCCCATTCCACAAATTATTTCATGTATTATTTTTATTTTTTCATATTATTAATAAAAAAAAAAATAATTTTTTTTTCATTTCCTTTTTTGCCAAAATTTATTCGGAAAATCACTTGTTATCAATATCTTTGTGTGTCATCATTACTTTCAAATTCATACAAAACAATGTAAAATCCATAAAATGAAATAAAAAAAACAACAACGTTGTAATATAATATTCACACTTTGCAATATTTAATAATTTTTATGATGACAATAAATAAAATTGACGTTTTGCACAAGTGTGACGAAAGTATTTTTTTTTCCTCCTTCAATGTAAGTGTGTGTGTGTCATTGAAAAAAAAGAAGAATTTTGCGTAAAATTTTCCTTTTACGATAATATTTCATTAAAAATAAAAGAAAGAAGTTCCTGTGATACAGACAATATTGTGTCATGTATTTCGAAAAATAATGTTTTCAAGTAACAAAAAATATTACTTCAATAAAGTTCAGAGTTTTTTTTTTGTTTTGCTTTGTGTGTGATAGGTTCCTTATTGGAAATGTCATGTGATTCACAGTTGGATGAAAAATTTCATTAAATCATGAGAATTATTTTATACGAATTGGGATTTTAAATTAAATTTAGATGAGTCGATCATAATTTTCAGATTAAAGTGAGTGAGTTCCGGCCTCATTGAGTTTCATTTTCCTTTCATTTTTGAGTTGAAGTGTATCATAGTAATAATAATAATAATGGGTTCTTTTGTAAGATTTACACAGCAATAAAAAATGTGTGTGTGTGTGTGTCTTATTTTTTCTCAATGTGACACAATTTTCCTATTACAAGTTTTCGATAAAATACGAGATAACATTTTTTTAACAGTACTATGATAAAATTGCTTTCAAATTTCCGTGAAAATGAAAATTATTTTTTATTATTATTATTTTTTCACTTGATTTGTGAAATTCAACTGTTGCCTGAATTGTTGCATTTTATGTTAAGATTGATGATTTTCCTTGAAAATAATGATTTTAAATGAAAATAAATTAGAAGAGTTGAAATTTGAAATTTAAAGGTGATTTTCCCTCCAATTTAAATAAAACTACTTTGAAAATTGATGTTGGCAAATAAAATCTATAAGCTAAAGATTTTCAATTTCCGTTCAATTTTTTTTTGTTGTATTTCAATGATATAAGAAGAAAAAAATCAAGTGATATACAAGTAAAAGCATATAATATTAATATAATTTTGCTAGATAGGCATAATGTTGCACTGGATCAAAAGACACACACACACAAAAATAATCATCACTAATCCGCTTAAAAATATATTTTTTGTTGTATGAGCGACAGATTTTCATCATTTCTTTTATGTACTATTAAAAAGAAAAAGCAAAGTAAAAAAAAATAGGACGGAAGATGGAAAAAATGATTTTTTTTTGTTATACTTGCAAACACACACACACAGACCCAATATAAATGATGATGATTGTACAAATTTAAAGTGCGTATGATCCTCTTTTTCCCTTCTTCTGCTTCATTTTAATATGTAAAATATATACAATTTCTAGTTCCAGTTATTATTTTTATTATTATCGTTATATTATTATCATATCGCACTTGAGTAATAGAGAGAAGGCCTTTTTGACATTGATAAATGATTTAACACACACACACACACACACTGAATATTCATAAGTTGAAAATAATCGTTTGAAATTCTACTTTATTTTGTGAGTCTTTTCATCATCTTCTCATTTTTTTTATTATTATAATTTTTTTTTTGTATTTTATAAAGTAAGTGATTGTATGAGGATGGAAATATAACACGCAAAAACAAATAACTGGAGAGAACAAAAAAAAAATGAGCTTATAAGGTTTTTTTGTTTTGTTTAAAAATACAGAAAAAGAAGAAAGTAGACATAAAAAATTTATTAAAACTTGTTGTTCACTTTTTTTTTCTTTTTATTTTGTACAAAAAAGGAGCACAATGAAAAAAAATATGTTTCCTCCTAAATTTTTCTTCTCAAGTTTTCGTACAATCATCTGTTTATACACGTTTCCAGTACACACACACACACATACACACTCACTTACATCTCATCTACACCATTTATTTTATTAGATTATACGCATAAATGTTAACATTATGTCGTATCATATTAGCAAAAAAATGATGATGATGATGACAAACCATCAGGATTATTTGATACATTCTAAATATGTATTGTTTGTGTATGTCTCGATGTTTGTTATTATTTTATTCCGTTTTTCTTTTTGCCTTACACATATTATAGGAAATTTACTGAAGATTGTGTATTTGAGTGCATTAACATACGCAACACATGCTTAACATGTTCATTTTGATAAGATAAGAGAAAAAAAAATGTAACAACAAGAAAAGAAGTTATTCATCTTAGTCAGAGTGAAAATGCGCATATTAATTCAATTAAATGAACTTCAGGATTGAGCGAATTAGTGTTGGGATTGACAAAAACGGGTAAAAGATGTGATGTAAGTTGATTCCTATATAAGCTAGTAAAATGATGCTTCAACGTTAAGAAAAAAGTAAAATTTGAAAAGTGATCGATTTGAAGACTGGACGATTTAAAAACTGGACGATTTGAAAACTCATCGATTTGAAGATTGAACAGTTTGAAAGTTAGAAAAATTGAAGACTGGACAATTTAAAAACTGGACGTTTTGAAAACTCATTAATTTGAAGGTTGGACAATTTGAAGACTGGGTAATTTGAAAACTCATCGATTTGAAGATTGGACGATTTGAAAATTCATCGATTTGAAGATTGGATGATTTGAAAACACATCGATTTGAAGACTGGACAATTTTAAAACTCATCGATTTGAAGATTGGACATTTTGAAAACTCATCTAATTGAAGACTGGACAGTTTGAAAACTCATCGATTTGAAGTTTGGACAGTTTGAAGTCTGGACAATTTGAAAACTCATGGATTTGAAGACTGGACAGTTTGAAAACTCATCGATTTGAAGATTGGACAGTTTGAAAGCTGGACAAATTGAAGACTGGACAATTTGAAAACTCATCGATTTGAAGACTGGACAATTTGAAAACTCATCGATCTGAAGACTGGACAATTTGAAAACTCATCGATTTGAAGATTGGACAGTTTAATGACTAGACAATTTGAAAACTCATCAATTTGAAGACTGGACATATTGAAAACTGATCGATTTGAAGACTGAACAATTTGAAAACTCATCGATTTGAAGATTGGACGATTTGAAAACTCATCAAATTGAAGACTGAACAATTTGAATACTGGACAATTTGAAAACTGAACAATTTGAAAACTAATCGATTTGAAGATTGGACAGTTTGAAGACTGGACAATTTGAAAACTCATCGATTTGAAGATTGGACAGTTTGATGACTAGACAATTTGAAAACTCATCGATTTGAAGATTGGACAGTTTGAAAACTCATAGATTTGAAGACTGGACAATTTGAAAACTCATCGATTTAAAGATTGGACAGTTTGAAAACTCATAGATTTGAAGACTGGACAATTTGAAAACTCATCGATTTGAAGACTGGACAATTTGAAAACTCATCGATTTGAAGATTAGACAATTTGAAAACTCATCGATTTGAAGACTGGACATTTTAAAAACTCATAGATTTGAAAACTGGACGTTTAAATACTCATCAATTTGAAAATTGGACAGTTTGGAAGCTGAACTGAAAAAAATAAAACTTAACCTTCGCTCCACATTCAAATCAAATTTATACCAAATTACGTCGTATGAAAATGAGTTAACATTTACCACTACTTTTCTAATTCTTAGACTATCAAAGCACTGTAAGATGTATAAAAATTGTGGATTTCATAATACTGTCATATACGATGACAGATTTTTGCGTCCGCATGATTAATGGTTCTTTAATTGACTTTATTTCAATTTTTGCCTACATTTTTCGTTAATCTCCCTCTTTTATTTTCTATAAAGATTTATTAAATAAAAATAATTCCCTTCAGAATTGTGGTACATGACCCAAAATCACCAAATATACGGAAGTGAGGAAAGGGAGGTGCATTAACTAATTATTGTTTGTGATGGAATGTAATGTGATAATTTATGTTGAATTTAAGCGTAAAGGCGTTTTCTTGAAATGGAATCTAATCTAAGCAGATGTTTATTTGAAGATTTGAATTATTATTAAACGAAGTGCGAACACAAACTTATTCAAGCATTCACGTGTATTTTCTTGGCTGAAATATTTCACATTATGATGAAATCTGATTGATATGAAGGAAATTCTTTTTATGTAAAATAATAATTTTTTTTCTGAGAATTTTATTTTTTCTCATATTTGTGATCCATTTCACAAATATTCATAAACAAAATATATTTCTTTCAGTTGTAAATTTAGCTGAAAAAGGTGATGATAAAATGTCTACAACTAACACCTTTACGTTCCACCACATTAAATTCCTTTTAAAATAAATTTACCCATCACATTAACACATCAAACACACACACAGACATATCATAACAGAAAATGTAAGATGATTTTCCAAAAAAAAGGGATAAGAAAATGTATGTAAAGATGAATAAGACGTCTTCTCATCATCATTCTCACGATCTTGGTGGAAATGAAGTGTGTAAAATGACATTTAACCGTTTTTTTCCTTGCTCGCAATATGTGTCCCATCTCATTTACATCCAAAGGGATTTTATGGCGATTAAAGTATCTGTTAGACATTAATCGGCCCATTTTGCTTTTAATGGAATCCTTTTTTGAAGCGATATTTAACAAATTTCTCAAGTGTTATCCTTTACAATACACCGACGTTCAATAAAATAAGAAATTTATGCTTTGTGAGATAAGACTAATAATATTCATTTTGTCGTTAATGTTCATTGAGTGTGTGTGTGTGTACAAGATATTTTATTACATTTTAATACGAGCTTGATCATCATAAACTTTTTCTTGTCTTGTATTGCAATGAATCGAAACACACACACAGAGATAGCACAGAAGTGTAATTTACATTTAAGAAAGTTATACAAACAATGAACAAACAGTGTCACTTGACTTTGTGATTATGATGAAGAACGAGGCGAAAGAGGAAAGTTGTATACGTTCATTGTACAAAAAAATAAAAGAAATTGTAAGAAAAACTGTTAAGTAAAGTAATAAAAAAAGAGGATCCTTTCTCTTTCATACCGGATATTAAATTATCTTGTAAATTTTACATTACATTACAAAAATTACTCAAGTGATGATATAAGAGTCAGTTATATCTTCATTTTTTTTTCCTTTCAAACCAAAATTTTTCATGTATTTTGTTCAAGGATGTACTCAGAAAAAAACACACAGAAAAAACCCCTTTTCATTTCAACAATATTTTACTTTCTACAAATAATTTGAGGCAAAAAAACTTTTATTGTGTCAGTGTAATCTGTTTGATTTAATCATAAAATGGTTCAAATTTCAACATTGTATAACGACCATTTGATTCAATTGCATTATTTGCTAAGTTTTTCTTATTAAGATGATAAAATAAATGGAGAATGTTAAAGTGAAAAAAATGAAAAAAAAATACCTGAGTTCGAATAAAGAATGTTCTTTTCCGTTTCCTATCAAATAATTCTTGTTGAAAAGGTCTTTTGAATTTTCTCATTTAAAATAATATTTTTCTTAACATTTTCTTAACGTTTTATAATGAGAAATAAATTGTGAAACGAAGAAAAGTGATTTTCTTTCTTCCTCTTTTTTTGGATACCGGATGAAATGGGATGTCCGAAACATGAATACTCGTTTAAAATATTACTCTAATTCCCTAGATTTATTTGTGCATTTCATAAGAAAAAAAGCACTATTACAGACGGTTTGTCCGTCGTCACTCTGTCAGTGATTGCTATCCATAACTCCTGAATGGTTCATCGGAGCAAGGTCGAAAGGAGCTCATTAGAATTATTTATAACTAATTATCTTTGAGATTGGGCTCCAGAGCCTGAAACCATTAAAAAACGGTTAAAAATTTTAAAAAATTGATGAGATGAAATAAATGGAGGGATGAACTTTAACTCATTTCATTAAATTTGCAGAGAAATTCAAATAATTGAGACAAAATCAATAAAAATCGATAAAATTTTTCAAGTGTCTGATCATTATGATTATTAATTATAATTATATTGATATTAATTAATGCCATTTAAATACCATAATGATCATACTCAATAAAATTTATAAACAAATATTCATTTATAATTAATTATTGTGGTGGAATTCATTTAAATGTGCTCATTTTATATCGCATTTCATTTAATTTTATTATTATTAATTTTTCTTTTATCATATATGAGAATATAAAATAATTGATATGAATAATTTATTACTAAAATGAACTTGTTTCATGGAAATACTTCAAAAAAAAAAGAGTATTATGTCTGTTATTTTAAACAATAAAAATTTTATTTCAATGTTAATTGCTTTTGAAAACATAAAAAAAAATGAAAATGTGAGCCTGCTCTTAGTAGGGCCGAGTTACCGACTATCGTTACCGTAAGAGAGTTCGTTGACCAAGTGGGTTAAGTGGCTGGTATGATTGGTAAGAACCTTGTGACGGGGGTTCGAATCCCGAGCATGCAAATAAATTAGTGTTTGCGAGTTCCAAATGTGCTTAAGCGCTGAGTGAAACCTGATCGCAGTATAAATTGTAGGTCCCACGTGGTTAGACCATAGATAAAAGGCGATTACTATGGAAGTTTCGGCTGAATTAGTATGAACTCAATGGGACCGGGTGAAGCTTGTACAAATGTAATATAATCTAAATCTACTTGTTTATTTATTCCTGCGAACGGTAGACGGTCTTACGACCCTATGGATATGGTATAATTGATTAAAATTGAATTTAAAGATGATAAGACTTCAATTATTAAAAAAAATCAGAAGTAACTATGATATGCGCGTCTGGGACATCTCAGAAGAGCTGTAATGACACTAACGAACTATTTTTTGGGATGAGGCATCTTATAAAAGACTTCATTTTTGAATTTAAATTTACAGATCATTTTCAAGGAAATTTTTATTTAAAAAACATAATTTTTGTTCGTTATGTAACATATTAAATTTTTTTTGTTAAAGAAAACGTGTCACTTCCATTTCCAGTGTACTAAGTGAAAATTTTAATAAAACTGGATTAATCAAGAGGAAATGAAACACGCTTTTCATATTAGTATTCTTCAGATAGGGAAAGATTACAATGATAAAAAAAATTTCAGTTTTGTTAGAATCTTTAATATATTTTTTCATATTATGATGATATGAGATAAAAAAAAATCACAAAGATAAAATTATTCAATTTGTACGACATGCACTGAATCCTTTATGATGCAACTTAAATTTCTTATCTCATCATCACTATCGTTTCTCTTGTTGCTCTGTGCAATGTACAACACATTGTCATCTGAATACACATAGTTTAGTTACATGGAAGTTTTTTATTAGCAAATGACTCGTTTTATAAATTGTATGAAAATTGAAGTCAGTCATTTTTTTTTGTGTTATTTGGAAGAACGTACACATAACATACAAAGACATGCTGAATCTGTTTTGTTTATGTTAAATTATTATATGGAAAAAGGGTTGTTCAGTTCATATCACGTTTCTGTCATTTAAGAAAACAAAATGCGCTCTACATATTTTATGTATTTTCTACACTATTTCCATACATTTGTCGGGTTCATTCAAAGAGAATCTTTTTGTTTTCAAAATTTTCATTTTGAATGTGTTTGACTTGACTGTTTGTTTGTGTGATGTCAGTTGGAACATTGGAACATGAATGTTTGCCCTTTCATATGTGATTTGTATTGAAATTATTTTGAAAAATAACAAACGAAAGTTATTTGTATCAATTTAAGGCCTTTTCTTTGATCGAAATTTTAGTCAATGGAATCACATTTCACGGAATTTATTTCCATATTTCCGGTCATAGATTATGTAGTTTAAGAAAATTAAGGTCAGAAGAGTTGGTTTTTTGACCAAATCTTAATTAAATATCCTCATTGAAATATTATTTTAAGGCAAAAATAGACTCATTTTCTTTAAATTACAACATTAATAGACCACAAATGTCATATTTAAACCAAAATTACATTTAAAATGCTATCCAAAAGTCCAAGACCCAGATTTTATTCCACTAATAAATGTCACAAATTAATCGTCTTGATCCTCTGTTTAAATCTCAAAGAATCATTTCGAACTTAATTTTAAATTTCATGTGTAAAATAAAATAAAATAAGAATTTATTGAAAACCACACCAGACGACTTCCAACAAATTGCTCCATATTACAACTATATTATAAATTTTCTCGTAATGGTGAAGCATTCCAGAAAATATATATAACTTTTTTTCCTTTTATAAATAAAATTGAAACTCACTTACTTTAATGTTACATTTAATGTAGAAGAAAATAAAAAAGGACACACAAACCACATTCATTTAATGTTCTTGATTTTTATTTTATTATTATTATTATATTACCATAATAATAACAGCAATTCGAAAACATTTATTTAAAATAATTTTTATGTGCTTGTGTGTCTCTGTGTGTGTGTGTGTGCAAACCATACAGAAAAAAGGGAGGAAAATTTTTGACATTTCTTTATGATCATTTTTCTTACACACCCAAAATTTTTGCTGGTATTGCATCAATGTCATTGTTACATTCCAAAAAAAGAAAAAAAAACTTTTTTATTATATGAACTACATAAAAAGGATAGAAAAAGGAAAATTTTCAAATAAAACCAGTTTCTCTTCATTTTGCATGCAATAATCAAGTGAATTATGATTTTATCTTCGTAACTTTCATCCTTATTGCTGAAATTTTCATCAAATCACACACATTTAAACATTTTACTCAAAATCAATGCACATCATCACAAAAATAAAATAAAAATTATATTACAACACAATTTCCTTCTATTTACTAGTATTTTCCGTTATTTTTGTAAAATAAATTGATTCTATTTTTATTTCAACTATTTTAGAATAAAAATATAAATAAATGTTCAATATTCAAAGTCATCAAAAAATATTTTTATTTTGAAACTGTGATCAAATTAGTGAAGCAGTGAAGAAAATTTTGCAATATTTATAAATGTTTACCGATTTTTGCTTGTTATTATGATGATGGTTACAGGATACAATTTCAATTCAATTGAATTCATGATGGTTTGAAATTTCCAGTAATTTGAAATTTTATGCAATTTAAACTAAGCATAAGCGAAAACATCGTCTGACAAATTTTACGCTTTACATGAAATATGGGCTAAAAATCGAAACAAAACGTAAAAATTTCAATTTCACTTAGGGATGGTGAAAAAAAATCACATAAATAAAATCAGACATTTGATATTTGAGGTCATAGATCAAAATACACAAAAAAAGCATCAATTTATCTAATTTATTTATTCAATATTAAAATAAAATACAAAATAAAATAAAAAGCAATAAATTTTATTGTCTTTTTTTACTGTTTTTCAATAACTTTGTCTCTCTTTCTTGGAATTTCATCTGAAATTTGTATTGAAATGGAATCTATTTTGTTATCTCATAAATTTTTGAGTAACGTATAATTAGTTTTATATTTTTTTTTACTGTTTCGGACATAAATAATTTCATTTAATGATGTCATGAATTTTTCAATGAGTGCTTTAATCTATATGAGAATTTTCTTTCCAATCGAATCTCAACTTACCAAAAATTTTTTTAAAGGAAAAATCATGGAAGAGGTATTTTTATTTTAAACGTATTGTTTTATAAAATTTAAGCAATATTAAAATTTTAAAGGTATTTTTTTTTGTTTAAATTCATGACAGTGTTCAACAAAAAATAGAAAACTTAGTAAAACCTTTTTTAAAGCATTTCGTAAGAAAAATGCACTATTACACACGGTTTGTCCGCCGTTACTCCGTCACTTTGTCACTGATTGCTATTCATAACTCTACTCATCAGAACTTTACATAAGACACAGGAACTCATGAGGATTTTTAAAACTCATTACTTTAAAGATTGGGCTCAGAATTCGGACTCTAGAGCCTCCAGAGCCTGAAAAACTGTTTAAAAACGATAAAAAATTTAAAAAATTCGTTTTATTTTTTTGTTGAATAGACGAGCTTTTTAAAAAGAAATTTAACTCACTAGCTTCAAGATTAGGCTTGGAGATTGGGCTCAGGGACTAGGATCCAGAGCCTGATAACAGTCAAAAGCCCAAAATGTCTGATTTTTCCAAATTTTTAAGTTTGTTTTTTAATGACGGATTTTTAAAAAAAAGGTCACAAAATTTCAAAATATTTAAAATCCCAGGTTTTTTTTAAAATATTTCAAAATGACGAAAATTTTAAAAAAATCCACATTTTTGAAAAAAAATTTAAAAAACTTGATTTCATGCAATGAAACGACTCCCATCGAAATGCACTTTTCAAAATCGCTCATTGGTTAGACTTTCTCATTTTTTTTTTTAATCTTAAATACAACGAAAAAAATTACAAAAGATTTTTTTAAATGTAATTTTATTGTTCCTAATTCTGTCATCATTTTCCTTTTATTGTTACATGAAAACTTAGAAAAGACCCGTTTTTTTTTTATTCTGAGAAATCGTAATTTTATATTAAAATATAATTACATCAATTGTTATAAAAATAGACATTTAATTATGTTTTGTTTCATTTTTGTCTTGCTCTAAACAAGAGAAGGGGCAAAAAAGGGTGACCTGAAATTCCCTTTAAATGACTTTCATTATAATTTTTCTTTTTATGTTGCTATAAGTTTTTTTTTTTTATATTCAAAGGCACCCATAAAATATTTTAGAACCTTATTTTTATACTCGTAACATGAAAATTCATGGCAATAAAATCAGGACATAGATGATTAAAATAATGAAACAATTAATCATGGCACCCATATCTTACAGATTATTTTCTTGTTTCATCCAAGGTATTTTTTTTTTTTGGTCATATAAAATTTTTTATTGCAACATTTTCTTCATGATATATGATGTTTTCATTTCAAATGTGCTGCCAGTGAATCATTATTTTCAGACCTTTTTTTTTAATACGCTCGTTATCAGTTTAATGATTTTATTTGTGGTCATAAATGCTCTCTATTTTATCTGAAGGAAACATGTGTCATCAAGTGAAAATGTTTTTATATGTTACAAAAAAATAAGGTTATAGGGACATTAAAGAAAAAAATAATTGGTTAGGACATTTTTCTCGAACTTGAACTCATTAATTTTGTGTTTTTATTATGAAATGAAACACATTTAGGAATAAATCTTAATTTTTTTACTATTTATGTTTAATATGTAATTAGTCGTTTATACTTCGATATATTTCTATTACATAAGCGCTTTTATGATGGTTTTGAGTGTGTCTGTCTTTTGTACAAGATGAAAATCATGAAAATATTACAGTCAAAATTTAATTCGTCTTGCATTGCTTTGTGATTTACTTGCAAACAAGAACCTTCAGCAAAAATGTTCAAAAACCGAAATTTGAACTTACTTGAACCTTATGACCCCCAAATATATGCAATATGTCTTCCGTCACTTCAGCAAAATTATAGCTTGAAATATTCTCTATAACTTTGCTTCAGGTCACTTTTACCTAAAACTTACGAAAACATGATTTTTGAAGCCAAAAATGTAAAAATTTTCGAAATTCGTTGAATTTTAAAATTTTTGAAAATCGTAAAAATTTCCAAAGCCTGGAAAAATGGCAGAAATTGCAAAATGGCCGACTATTCGGAAAAAAAGAATTTCTACAAGCGCTTTATAGTTTATGATGCCGTACTGCATTTTTTAATATGAACGAAATGTTCATAAATCACATAAATTAATGCTCACTTTTTAACAACTTTATGTTATTTAAAAAAAATATAAAATCAAGTAAAAATTTTTCCCCTCCCACTTACAAAACACCACACTCATAATAATTAAAATAATATAATTATTCATTAAGAGGAATTTTTATACAACAAAAACAGGCAATTTATATGTTTATATATTTAATGCAAATTATTTACTTGTTACCTGTACACATTTTACCTGTCCATAGATTCACATTATCGAAGTGTTCACTTAAGCAATAAAATGTATAAAAATATTAAAATAATAATAATCAACCATCATATAATTAATAATAATAATATGACTGTTATTGTTATTTTTTTTAACATGAAGCGCAAGCCATCCTGAGTACAATAAAAAAAAAGTGAATAAAAGAAAATGAACATACGTCAAATTGTTTTTTAAATGAAATTGTTAAAATTTCAATGATTGTTCATTATTTTAACAAAATTTTTTTCCAATCAATGGAATAAATTCTCCTTTTGAGCATTTTTTGTTTTGATTAATTCTGAAAATGATTGTATTGGCAAAAAACTGTTTAAATTTTTTTAAATTTTTAATAAAAAAAATTATTTGAATTTCAATTCGGAGAACAGTTAAGTTTAAGGGTTTCTTTAAATTGAGTATTACGATACAAACTTTAACAAAATTTTCAATTAACTATGAAAACCGAATTAAAATTCATTTTTACCTGAATATCCCTGAAAATGTTCATACAACATTCAGAGTGTTTGTGACTGAAAAGTGGAAAATGAAGGTAATTAGATGAAAGCACGCTATCAATATGGAATACATTCAAAATAAAAAAGGAAAAAAAATAATGTGTTGTTCTACAACAACTAAAAAATGTTGTTTGTTGCTATTAAAAAAATTTTTTATCGTTTCAACAAGAATTTACCATAATAATATTAATTGTAATCATAATAATCATGTATAATCACATTAAAATAAAAGGATATGCTTGAAAGTTTAATGATAATCAAAATAATGTTGTTCAATAAAAAAAGGAAAATTATAAAAAGAGGAATCGAATTAAAATGAGAGTGCTCGATGAGTTTTGATTTAATCGGAGTGAAAAAAAAATTGTTGCAGTTTGTAGAGTAAAAGGAAATTATTTATTGATTTTATAGCTCTTCCATTTATTGTAATAATTTTGATTCATTATCAAGGAAATTATGACATCAAAACAAAATAATAACATTAAATTTTTGTTTTGTGTTTTTATTATCAGTGGTAATTGGGAATTTTCAGTGCATTTCTCGTCGATTTGGAAAAAAAAGGATGTATTGTGAATGTTTGTGTCGTCCGTCCATGGAGGAAATCTCCCAATTGGTCGAATTTTCGCAGATGGTCAAATTTTCACAAGTAGTCAAATTTTCAGAAATGGTCAAATTTTCAGAAATGGTCGAATTTTCACAATTGGTCAAATTTTTCCAATCGATCGAATTTTCGCAATTGGTCGAATTTTCATATTTGGTCGAATTTTCCTAATTTGTCGAATTTTCATATTTGGTCGAATTTTCCTAATTTGTCGAATTTTCCCAATCAATCGAATTTTCACAATTGGTCGAATTTTCCCAATCAATCGAATTTTCACAATTGGTCGAATCTTTCGCAAGTGGTCAAATTTAAACAAATGGTCAAATTTTCGCAAATGGTCGAATTTTCACAATTGGTCAAATTTTTCTAATCGATCGAATTTTCGCAATTGGTCGAATTTTCGTAAATGGACAAATTTTCGCAAATGGTCAAATTTTCACAAATGGACGAATTTTCACAAATGGTCGAATTTTCACAATTGGTCAAATTTTTCCAATCGATCGAATTATCGCAATTGGTGGAATTTTACAATTGGTCGAATTTTCACAAGTGGTCAAATTTTCGCAAATGGTCTAATTTTCGCAAGTGGTCAAATTTTCGCAAGTGGTCAAATTTTCGCAATTGGTCGAATTTTTTAATTTTCAAAAATCACAGAAAATCGAGAAAATTTTCCAAAATCGTGTAACTCTTCTTAATACAACGAAACTTGAACAAGCAAATGCTGAAAAATGATTTTTCTCCTCCCTCTTAAATAAAATTACAGCTAAATTTAACAATTATTAGATTTAAACAACAATTTATTGCTTTGTTTTTCTTGGAAATTCAACCATCTGCTTAACAAAACAAATAAATTCAAAAGTTAAATAAACAAACAACATGAACTTGTTGTTTAAACATGTTAAATGTACGAATACAAACCCACACAAACGAAAAAAATAATTCCCAAAAATTTATAGTTGAGATCATTAAAGTAGATCACAAGCACATAAAATCGGATAATCTTTAATCAATATCCTCTGCAATGGACAATCACCAAACATAATCATATATCACAGAAAGCGTTTCTATGGATAAATATAATAATAAAAAAAAAATCCCTAATAAATTGATAAATACCACACAGCATGCGGCTCCTTTATTTATATTTATCTTATATATCTAAAAATGTAAAAAGTGTATTAAAATGGTTGTTGCGTATTTTAAAATGAAAATGAAAATAAAATCAAGTAAAAAATCGGCTAAACAAAGCGATAATGAGAGTATTTTTGCTGATTCTTTTTACAAGTTTTATATTGCAGTCGCTTTTTTTTCTTGAAGACCGCGTAGCGCCCAAACGATTCATCTGAGACTCAAAATATGTTCTAAACTTATGTTCGTATTCACCGTGGGAGTGTTTATGGATCAAAAAAATATAGGGTGTCCATACAAAAAAATAGGATGACCAGGTGGAAAATTCCAAAATTTTCCGGGAAAATGGAAAATTTTAATGACAAAATTTTCTTCTCATAATTCTGAACAACTTTGCCTAAGACACCCTATATCTAAATTGTACAGGAAAAAATTTTTTCATACAACATAAAATTTTCATTCACATCACATTCATCTCTTATTACAAGTTTTATATTGCAGTCGCTTTTTTTTCTTGAAGACCGCGTAGCGCCCAAACGATTCATCTGAGACTCAAAATATGTTCTAAACTTATGTTCGTATTCACCGTGGGAGTGTTTATGGATCAAAAAAATATAGGGTGTCCATACAAAAAAATAGGGTGACCAGGTGGAAATTTCCAAAATTTTCCGGGAAAATGGAAAATTTTAATGCCAAAATTTTCTTCTCATAATTCTGAACAACTTTGCCTAAGACACCCTATATCTAAATTGTACTGGAAAAAATTTTTCATACAACATAAAATTTTCATTCACATCACATTCATCTCTTATTACAAGTTTTATATTGCAGTCGCTTTTTTTTCTTGAAGACCGCGTAGCGCCCAAACGATTCATCTGAGACTCAAAATATGTTCTAAACTTATGTTCGTATTCACCGTGGGAGTGTTTATGGATCAAAAAAATATAGGGTGTCCATACAAAAAAATAGGGTGACCAGGTGGAAATTTCCAAAATTTTCCGGGAAAATG